>JAMBLF010000148.1:0-382251 GCA_030578115.1 Leucoptera coffeella | reverse complement strand
AGGATTTTCCTAGGGATGACTAATCTAGCGTTAGGAATAAGAGTAAGGTATCTAATGTGATAAGCAAGACACAATCAGAATATTTCTTAAATTTCTGATATACGCTTATTAGTCTTCTATTACACACAAAATATTACTATAGGATTTTAGATATACTAGATAATGGATGTTTGTATGTATGCATCATTCATTCTCATTCATCATCCATATTATTAAAATCTAAACATCAAATAAATATCAATTTATCATCAAATATCAAATAAATAATAATCTAAAATATCAGGCGCCTGAACTATATTAAAAAAGTTTCGCTACAAATTCGAAGTATATTATTAGATGAATAGTTGAAGTGGGCTTGAGTAATACCAATAGGTACATGACAGATAACGTAGTTTGTACCTTCAGTGACCTTGTCGTATTCCTGCTGCGGTATTTCCCGATAGGCAACCGCGAGGGTACGAAGGCCTTTGTTGGCAAAGTTGTTGATATCTTTGTTGGTTTCTTCCACCATTAACGCGTTCTTGCAAAGAGGTAGCACTGAACTTTCTGCGCCTTTGCAGAATAGCCAAGTCTAGGGAAAAAAGAAGTATCAATTTTATTTGTGAGTACAAATAATTTTAAAAGTGGTTTATCAAAATCGTAACATGGGGATCCGTGACATCTGCCTACCTGTATGAATGTAATGATCTTTATAGAGAGAGATATATTTCATACAAGCATATATTAACGTCTCTACCATTATGAATAAAAACAATTGAATACTAATTGAATATTACACATGAATGAAGAATGAACAGTCAATAAACATACTTCTAACTTTAGGTACTATCTGGTGAAACGTGGTCTGTGATTAGGAACAGTCCTGTGTACCAACAATGGAAGTTACTTAAACTTCTATTAACTACATAAAAATTATGCGTAAATAAATGCTACAGATAAAAAATCCCTACAAACAACTCCAACCATAGATAAATTGTTTACACCGCGTTAATAGTAGCAGTATGCAGATATCTATGCTATATTATCTATAGCTTTAGGGTTCAATATTACTAAATGTTAATAAACATATTTGTAATGTATTGCAAAAGTTGAAGGTTACTCTCGTAGATATTTTAATCGATATGAATACCACACTAACAGTAGCTGTGATAACACATATCAGATTATCAGAATATAATAATTATTATTATAAAACGTTTATAGCCACAAAAATATACACAATACAAATGGTTTACAAATTAGGGGGTATAGCTTGTGTATGTTAGTAGACAAAATGTGCATCAATTTAGACATAAAGAACATATCACTATACTTTACACTAACATCAGTAAAGAAAACATAAACATAATAGTCTTGATAGCAATGTATGAAACATAGACAATAATATCTTCTTAAACCAAGGAAATAACCAAAAGAGGTTCTAGGTGGTCATAGAATTACTACTACCTTGATTGCGGATATGGAAACCTAAACCTAATCTAAACCTCTGACTACCCTGCAAGGGTTAACCGTGAACGCGTTTGTCTTTTGTTATATATCAAATTCAAGTATGTATGTATATATTACAATATACGACATATAACAAGACCCATACTAACCTTGCCATCTTTATCTCTAACCACGACTGACATCCGTTTCCTTTCAGATGTAAATTCAATAACTTGTAATCTTTCAAACAGTTCCGTGTCATTGCCTATCTTAATGATAAGATTGTTGCCGTCTTCACCAATAAACGTTACACCAACTCTACACGCCGCCTCGACTAAGGCTTTTTCATCTGGACTATTCGCCTGATAGTCTATAGGGTTCCTTAAATCCTCTATGTTTATAATGTTCCCGTTTCCTGTATCCCGATCTTTTAAAGGACTAGCCTTTTTCCTTTTGAAGAATTTCATCAGTTGGTTGTCACCTATAGAGAGACGAGCACTCAATCGTTTCATATCTTCACTTGATATTTGAACTGAGTGGCACAAAGCAAGGATTGTGAAGAAAAATTTAACGTCTGTCTGGAATAGAAAACGTTTAGTAAACAATAATCAATTATCGTTAAGTTCCTTTCAAATCTATATAGGAGTACAAACACATACAATTTTACAAAAATCCAATTCACTTACGAAGATTATTATTGCGATCTCTTAAGTGATTATTTCTTATTATGATGATGATCTCATTATAATAATTTCTATAAATTAATAATAATAATGAAATACAATAAAAATTTTCGTGATAAATATAATTAAACAAAAATACATTGCAAAAACTATACTAGAAGTACTTAAAAAGTAAGCTTTATTATAAGAACCCACCGTAAACACGTCAGTGGTCTCTTGAAACCCCGTGGTCTCATACAACCGGTCCTCCCGCTCTTCATACACCTTCCCATTTATAGAACAAGCTTTGAACACCATCAGGTTCTTAGTAAGGGTTCCTGTCTTGTCCGAGAACAACACTTCCACTTGGCCTAACTCTTCGTTAAGGTCAGAAGTATTGGCTACGGCTAAACGACCTGTCTCTTCACATTTCAAGTCTTGGTCCCATCCTATGAATAGTGCTCCTGTAACAATGGAAACCTTGTCAATAAAGTATTCAGTAAATTATTCCTCGTGATTTTTTTTGTATTGTCCTTGGATCAATATGGCAGTACCAATCTAATTTTTGTTCGTAGGTCATAAGTACTTTGAAAATGTTATTTTTAAATAAGCTATCACTACTAGCCTTACGTACGTTATTCTGTGAACCATTCTTGTTTAAGTAAATGTATTTGCGTAATTCATCGAATACCACGGTGACGGAAACCTACTTGTTCACCGAAGAGGTTATAGTACTTGTAAATAGCGACACGGCATACCACTTACATACTGACTATCTAGTCAACACGTGTGTTCGAGGTAGCCATAGAATTACTACCTTCGCAATTGCGGATATGAACACCTGAACCTCTGACAAGCTCACGAGGGTTTATGGTCATCAACGAGTTTATATTCGTAATATATACGTGTATTTTATATATGTATATCAATGTAAATTTGCACTTACCTATAAACTTATACAGCTCGATAGTGACATACAAAGACATCGGTATTATGTAGTAGTACAACAGTAGAAACGAGAACATATCCTGTAGAATACTCGAGATTGTCGGTGGCCACGAATTACTAGGACCCAAATAAGCGTCATGAGCTGAATTGGTCTTGTCAAACCGTATTTTGAGACCATATGACAGAAATATCTCCAAAATCAACAACATGATGAAAACTATTAAGAAGCCATTGACTGCCAATTCACAGGAGGAGAATTTGTTGGCTGTATATTTAGAGTTCAATGCTAGTTTGGTCTCTTCGCCTGTGAAAAGAAATATACTTAATTTCAATAATAATAATATATATGAATATATTCAGTACATTTACACCAATTGAAGTAGCCCCTCGGTAAGTTAATTTAAGACTTGTGTTAAAGATACTAGTAAATTTATATTTAAGAAATATATACATGTTTTATATGTCAAATACATATATTGTATATATAAACAACAACCAGACTGGAAAGCAGAAGAAAAGCGTAGTTCTTAACTCTGTCTCCATCGGGAATCGAACCCGGGACCTCGTTATTAGTGTTCAGATGATTAACAAAAATCAATATAAATAAAAACTAACTTATATCAAAAACTTCACATAAACAATACCATGTATAAGTCTTACATTACAAAAATGTTTGAGTTCGAGAGCTTTATGATATTCAGTTTACTATTTTGTAAATCTAGGAGTTTCAATTCGTTATCAAAGTAATGTTTTCTGCGATAAGGAATAGACAGACTGTTGATTGATATAACAACATAAACGCTATAAAATATAATGTTACGCAATAGTTCTCATTTAAAATACTAAAATGACTAGCTTAAGTAATAAGCCACAATATTTTAGGTTAACTAAAACTGCTTTATAAAACTAACTTGTTAAACTTATATGTAAACTCTCATACGTTATACATATTTGTTAGTCTATGACCATGTTCCTTACCAGTATACACAGCACACCCAATAGCCCATTCAGTGTTCTTCACCCTGGAGCCTCTAAGCATGAGATTATCTGTAGTCAGCGGCAGTGTATCTTGCCCAGGCATGTGTAAGCGGCCGTAGAACGTATAAAGGTCGGCCATCGGAGACGGAACCTCGATCTTCATTCCCCGAGGTAGAATGTCTAGAAAAAATAAGTTATAGTAACATAAATGTACACTTTTAACTACTCTTATCAGGTTTGTCAGGCAAATGTTTTGACTTTCAATGAATGTACTATACTTGTACTTATGTTGAATAAAAACATTTGACTTTGACTTTTGATTTTATCCTTAGTCAGAGGTTCACGTGTCCATCTCTGCAACGCTGAGTTAGAGTCTATGGTCATCCCGAAGCCAAACCTTTTTGATCATACTGACTACCTTTTTGCAAATTTACTTTTTTCTATCTGCGAAAATGTATAGACAGCGCTAAAAGTGCAGTCCTAGTAACTGTTCATAAGGTTTAAGTTTATAAGAATAAAAGACAATATTTTACATTTTAAAACAGGCGCCACTATCCATTGTCATGGCCACTATACGTTCGCGTGCTTCGAAATGAATAATATTGTCTTTTGTTCTTATAAACGTCAACCATATAAAAAGTTACTGGGACTGCTCTTTAAGCGTGGACTGTATAAACAATCTGAAATCTATTTCCATTGTTACACTCTGGGCTTTGAACCCTGTACCCAGTCACACAAAGTCAATCCCAACGACTGAGCTACACCGAAATGATAAGGAACATTGTAAGTAATCAATAATTGTGTAGCTTTGGCGTAACACGTATGAAAGGAAACGTATGTAGGTAGTGATATGGTATCATGGGAACTTGTGAAGATTTTACCGATGTATTTCGGTATGTCTTATGAAGTGACAAAGGGTTTCGGGGTGTATGGTGTTAATCGATGAAGCAGTTCAAATCTTATTTAAAGACAAACTGTTTGTATGCATTGAGGTTCAACACACCTCACCAAGGATTTAAGACTGACTAAATATGTCAGTATGCTTTGTATAACTATAAATGGAATAAAAAAACTATTGTATGTTATTTCAGTGCTTTTTATGTTTGATGTCAAGTTAATAATCTCTTTATTGCATGCCACAGCAGATTTCCATTATAAAAATATAGTAAATTTATGACATAGAAGTTGACTATACATCTTATAAGTTGTATAACTGTATGAACTGTATAGCTTTTGATAAGAAGCACCAAGGAATCGTTACTAGTATTGAATATGGGAACCATTGCAGCCTATAGCATTAAAGCAAATTACAAGGTACTTAATGAACACTGACGCGCATCATTTTATAAATGATGAGGTAGTAAAATTACTCTATATTATAACTAAACATGATTTTAGTTTAACGGTCAAAATAAATTTAGGTCGCGACAACAATCTCTGCCCTTTAAGAAGTAGAGGCGTTATTTGTAAGGTTATCAAATAATAACAAATTACATACATATACACAATTAAGTCCTTTATTCCCTTTCGGAATGGACAGTACCTCGGAGGTATAATAACTCCTAGGTCACTGTTTAGCTTTACTGGTTATGCGATGTTATAATGGAACCTTGTTGACAGGTTACTAGCCTAACACCGAATAGATTCTATTTGCCCCTAGTCCCTTAGTCACGACATGCCGGGAAGAACGGCAGCTAGTTAGCATTCTTTTTACGTCCCAGCTAGCACAGGAATAATAAATTAATCAGTAACTATCACTTTTCATATCATCATCAAATATATAATAATTAACCCCATATTAATTTCTTTGATTTCACGACATGCCGGGAATAAATACACCTGATTCAATCGTCTAATAACCGAAGAAACAATTATAAATAATTAATTAGTACTACAAAATAGCATGACACGATTTAATTGAACCAAATAGATTTGTTTTAATGTGTATTTCTTGTTCATTAAAGAACGTTTTATTAAATATATACTTGCTCCTTTCTCTACACATACATACAACTTTCATTCAATCCCCTTTAGAGTGCACAGAACCTTTATACATACTATTGGGATCATGAAAGCATCTTTTACAAGTATGGGATTTAACGAGAATGTTAACTAATTGCCTTTCATACCGGTAAGTAGAAGAAGACGACTGAAGTACTAGGTTCAATGGAATCTATTCGGCGATATTCTATAATATATTCAATAATATAAATTTCTTTACGATCCCAACGGTTTAGTAATAATTCAAGTTTTGAGTGTTTCGATCAAACGGTCTAAAACATAAATTAGGTAGATAAGGGCAATTGAACAAATTCTGTTAATAGTTCGTGTGGCGGGTTTAATAGGGTCACTACACACAATTAATGCTACAAGAAGGCTGATAATATAGTAAGAGTAGTAATACAACCTTAATACATTAATTCTGTAATAATACAACCTTTTCTAAAAAAGGTGACGTTAGAAGTACCTATAACCGCCGAGTGTGTATGAGTGTGAGTGTCAATAAAGCGAAAGTGGTCTGTCAGGATCGGGACAAATGGAGAGAATCTCTGAGACAGATCTCTGCTTACCTCTCTACAGGGAATCAGGGCGTGATGTGTATGTATGTTCTATATAATAAATAAAACTTACCAGGCGTATAGCCAACCAATGGAGGCGGCACACGAAGAGACTTGAGGTTCGTCTCTCCGTCCAGATTGGCGGTCGTCACGTAGCATTTCCCCTTGTCCCCGGCTGAACACAACAACACCAAGTCCGCTGGCACCGGTTTACCGCGACGCACCCTTACTAGGGTACCAGGAGATATACTGGAGTTTCTAACCTCCTTTATCGTACCTTTGTGGACGATTTCAACTGAAAAAGTTTATTTATATACACATCATGACAGAGTCTATCCTTACAAAAGGCGAGATATATTTATTTATTATTTCTTAAATGTACGTCACCCTAACAGGGAACCTTTCGGTGATGTACCGATTTATACTCACAATGAATTTCATTTAAAAATATTAATTAGAATTTGTTATTAACAATATAATATTATAATAGAGATGGGAAAAGCTTCTCCATTTTTGCTGAACCTGATATATTATATAAATAAAATAATATACAAATAATATTCGCAAAGACATAACTATAATAATATATAAGGTTCTGAAGCAACAACCACGTGAAGATTCTTTCACGTTCAATTCATGGAAAATAGTAAACATTGGACAGCCAGTGTCTGAATAGCTAATACGGTAATACACATGCCTGATTCCGATGTGGAAAAACATCGTGAGGAAACCTACCTGATATTTGTATTGGTAATAGTATGTATTTGTGAACAAGGAGAGACTAACCACATGTCACTGGTTAATTTAAATTTAATACACTACTGCTTTTTAAGTAGTATTATAGTGTTAAAAATTAGATAATAAAATCTTATACTACGTTTTAATTAAGACAATCAATTCGTATAGTTTTAAGGTATATATTAAGGAATTCAATAAAGGTTTATCAGAATTGCAAAAACAGCAATAAATGTACTTGTTTTTAATGTACCTTATAGTAAATTTCAATCAAATTGAAATTGGTATTTTTATCCTATAATACATCAAATGAATCGCCTTTACTTGGAACAGGAAACACTGATAACATTTACCTGAATGAATAAATGTAGATAAAGATTTGACAAGTCAGCTGATACGGTTTTTATTATTTGATACATTGCTTTAAATATACGACATTGTATCTGTATCTTTACCACAACTATAGAGGTTGTGATGGCATTTATATGGAATATTGATGTTCAATAGCTAGCTTATAACTCGATATATTTCATTTAACCTTAGTACCTTATATCAACACCTATGACATGTACATGTACATGTCAGACAGAACAGCAGGAAGTCATCGTGATATTCACTTCCCAGGCTAACTTGGAACATTATAGGAGTATTCATTCTTAATACTCATCGCGAGTAAAGTTAATGTGGATGTAAGTGGAGCGAGAAAGAAAGATCATAATCGTTCAAGATCAATATTCAATATGGCGGTCAAATTTTCTTTACTTATAACGCTTGGAATAAGCCGACATAACCTTAGTGGTGAATGGCTTAGTAAAGAGTAAAAAAAAAACGCTTGGAATACATACAAATACATATTTACCGATAATATACAGGGGCAATTATATTTATGTATATAACACTAGAACTTATAGCAAATGCTTACAAAAAATATTCATGAAAACATTCGTCTTTCGAAAGGGTTAGGTTTAAACTTACCGATTTGCTTATTGACAGCGTTGTCCGCGTTATGTCGAAGCCAATCCTCATACCCTTGTTTCACGGCCGTTATTAGTACCATGAAGCTCAACGGAGCTATACTGGTCATAGGCGACACGGGACTATCTGAGGAGCATAAAGAAAAATTTACACCGAAATCTAACACAAATATTTTGCCACGAAATAATTAATAGACAGAAATTAAAGTATTTGTAATATTATTTGATTATATGCTTAATCATAGGCAAAAATATTTGATTGATAATTGCCATCTTTTTGTAGATTAAAGCTTTTGAGGTAGTCTGACACTTATGCTAATAATAACACACGAAAAAAATTACGAATGTGTGTGGCAAACTTATCACTTAATCTTCTGACTATTCCGAACATATTTTGTCTAGTTTCTCAGTACTTTATGTAATATCAGTAATCTCTAAGATATCATGTGAAAACATATGAGTAATACTATTATCGCATAAGTATATTCAACGATTTCCTATTACACATTTAAGCAAATATTATATTCTATTTGTTACGGATAAGCCAAAGTATGCATTTGACGTCATTTACTTATAACTTATATTAGTCAGTGATATTCTTTAAAACACATAATTATCATTAAAAATTTGGTCTTAAAAGGTTAGTATGTCATAACTTAAAAAATACAAAGAAAAATATCCAAAATCTATTGGCTGTTCGGTGAATACATAACAACCTAAGATTTCATCCTCAGCAATGATCAATAAAAGTAAAAAAGGTACAGATAATAGGAGTTTCACATCTATACCTCTTACGTAATATATGTATATAAATAAAAGACAAGTATAGTGTGGGGATAACAAAAATTCAAAATATTTACATAAACTCTTCATAAATATGTATAACATGCGGATAAAGTATGTAGCAGTTAACGCATTAAGGCTAATTAGACTACGACACACCACGTAACGCTGTAGCCGATAAGAATCAATAAATATTATATTGATCGTACATTCAAAATATTAACTGATTATGAAAGGAAATAATGCTTAGATAAAAGAATATTATTAGAAGTTCACGATAAAATCATAATCATTATTTATTGTTATTGTTTTTTCAGCATCAAGTAACGTGATATACATGTTGAAACATGTTATTCTTAAGAACAAAAAGTAACATATATCATACATACATTAATACGTCACTCCCATTTCCCTACAGGGGTTATAGATCACGGATTTCATACTGGCAAAGCATATTAAAAATAAATTTTAGCTAATTTACTTACCAATAACAATAGCAATGACGGTAACGGTCAAGAAGTAAAAATTCGCAATACGCCGAAACTGTTCCGACAAATTCTTCGGTAGAAACGTGAAGACCGTATATTTAGATGTTTTTATTTTATTCGGTTTCTTGTTTTTATTTAACTCTACTGTGCCTACTTCTATGGTCCGTGTTTCTGCTGGAGCCGCGACCTTGTTTGACTGCAAAAGAAAAATAATATTAGCCACACCTAACATTAATATATAATAGTGAACACTATAACACCAATTGAACTGCGCCGGTTAAGGGTACTAGTCAACGGATATATATGAAATATAAACTTATTATTAATATATACCATGTATAACCAATGACCACACTGAAAAGCAGAAGAAGAGTTTAATCACTATATCAGCGTTCAGGTGGTTAACCGTTCACGCTACGAGGTCGTCAAAATAATGTTTAGAAAACAAACACTTTCAGGACCAATAAGGGATACGGGGTAGTCAAAGCTCGCATATGCATCTTCTCAATCACAGTTATTAATTATGTGGCCACTTCGATCCCACTTGTTAGCCGGATACACGAGTACCTAGGTAACGGGTGGTTAGCCGTGTCGCCATTTACAAGCACTGACTATTACTCGTTTCGAGATTAGGTAGGGTTCCTCATTATGTTTTCCATCACCGTAGTTGGTGCATATCACAAATATGTATTTATCATGTTAAAAAGAAATTATTAAGGACATATAGAATATAGGAGACATACGTGAAGAACAACTCTCAGCATTAACATTTTGGTAGAAGGATTTTATTCTTAAAATTTTACGTCATTTTGCAATTTAATATTTAAGTGACTTCTGAATTCAATGGTAGACCGTAAAAAGAGTTACAAATTATAAAAAATTGCTCCTCAATAATAAGCAGTAAACCGCCTTTAAGAAAACGTTTCGTTAAAATATCTTTAGTAATGTCTATCTAATTCGGAGAGTGTTTATAGTATAAAGTGTTATGTTTTATATCCATGCAATTTTTTCATAATCCTCTAAGGTTTTATGACAAATGTATCCAAGAACAATAATTTTTACTTTACAATAGATTTTCTATAAGTCGCTAATCTAGTTAGAACTATCCGATAAAGACTCAAGATCAAGACACAAAGATCAAATCTGTATCAATATTACAATGCAGAAGTACTCAGCGTATTTCCCAATGATGTTGATCTTAGATTAGCCTTTTCAAGGCCCGATAACTGAAAGATAAACAGCTGAACCATATCTATCTGGTTTACATGGCGTTTTTTTCAGTATAATGTATTAAGGAAATGTTAAGTTAGTGGTTAAGGAGACAAACGTCAAGAACTTTTTAAGTTCATTTGGTTTTTATTACTATTACTGAACTAACTTGTTATCATATACTTATGTCTCATATAATCATTTGGTATTTATTTAAAAGAACAAAACTATAATGATCAAAAATAAGGAATAGTAAAGCATTAAAGAGATGCCAAAGACAATTAACAAAAAAGGGAGGAATGTCATTTTTTAAGATTTAAATCGGTCTTCAACACATGTTTTAATAATTTATATAAAGTCGTTCTAGCACGTAAGCGAACCTTTAGGGAACTAGCAAGGCTTTCCAATATATTTGAATAATATCCATAATACTATAACAAAGGTAAGTACAACGATGACGTCTTAATACATGCAATTGTGTGAAGGTGAACTCCAATTATCCTATCCGTGGAGCAAGCGTTTACCATCCCTTGTTAATAATGCATAATTTCACCTTACTCGTGGGCAGTTTAAACATTAGAATATCATGGCCAATGTCTAAGGGGTAATGATAATTTATTTTTCTATTCGATCGTTAATATGTGATGGCGAGAGATTTGTCGGAATCGTTCAAGGTGAAGATCAAGTTTGATGATCCCCTTGTCAAGTAAATCTTGAACATAAATGTACGAATAATAGTAAATCCCTTGCAATCAAATCAAAACAATGAACACGTCGATTGGTCATCAACCCTATAGTAGAGTAGCAAGAAAATATTGTGTAAATTTTCGCAATATATAGAGTAAGTGACAGACACAAAATAATGTTACTAACCCTATACACTTATCTCTTTGTTTCTGAATTCTTATTACTTAGAGAACTATCGAGTCGTTTTTGACAATCAGTTAAGTAACGTTTATAAGTATTTGAGTTACAGACTTATATTATTTGACTGAAAGTCTGTCTTAGCCTCAATTGCAGGTTTGGTACAATGACACATCGTGACATCAAGATGAAAAATACCATATCATAAATACAATGTTTTAAACAACATAAACAGGAGTTACATTAGCAATCTTCAGAAATTCTGAAACGATTTGTATTCTACTATACCTTTAGTATTTTTTTTTATAAAATAAATGTTCATTTATAATTTAGGATCAAGCTACGTACCCTCATCTGCCTGTGAATGTCTCTATTCCGTCAAAAAAATACCTTTTGAAAAGCGGTCTCTTTGCGAGCATATTCACTGTCACCCTTTGGAGGTTAAATTAGAGAATGAGGCGACCTTGCCCCTCCAGTATGTGGTGAGAAGTTCACATATGGCACATAACGATAAAGATATAGAGGACGCTAATTTACCAAGTCCTTTGTGATTCTATAGCAACTGTAAGGCAATGTGAAGTCGATATGCAAATAGCCGATAAACGTACTGAATATGTACTATCGAAGCATGCACTTATCTGCATATATACTAGTTTAAGAAGGGCAATTATATCTGAAACTTCAAAACTTAAGTGTGCTAATTATGTTTAATTAGTTGTTATACGATTTTGCACTGCTACATAGGGATTTTAATATAGTGAAGAATCGACGCAATGTGTTACCAACATTTGAAATTCGTGTTTACTATTAGTTATAATAATCACGTGACAATATTAATAAATGATATTTCGTATAGATTAACAGCTACTTATATGTACGTAGATTTATATGTATATGGTAAATGGTCAAATAGACTAGTTTGAGTCATTAGTAAATGTATAATTATGTAGAAGCAAATATAGTACTAATACAACAATGAATAGATACTAGAATATTGCTACTACAATCAAAGGTTTTAATCTCTAGGCGATGTGTCGAATGCGTCGTTAGTAATGTCTTAGTAAGCATTTCAAATAACAGAAGAAATTCCGTTTTAGAAATATGTCAATCGGGCATTGATATGATTAATAAAAACTGAGAAACTTGCCTACTTTCAAGAAGTATTGTACTGTGGAAATATGTTGTTGTTGAAGTAATAACATGGGACCTACCACATAAAAAACGTTGTACGTACATATGTATATTATACTGCCTACTGTAATTCAATAAGATCTTCAAAATTTCTTCAGTCTTTAATTGTTTTTATGATGATGTTTGTCAATTAGAGATTACCTAGGTACAATGATAAATGAGATCATTCGACATCAAAGTCAAATTGAGAGCAGGTAAACAAACCACATGAATTGTGAATTTTTGCTCGCACGCCTAGTTTTGTTTGAAAAATATTTTCACTATAAATATATATATATATATATATAGCAAATGTAGTAAATAAAAACAATTCTTATAAGGATTACAATTTTTTGACGATACTCATTACGTCTTGCTGCCTACGAAAGAAGGTAAAGGTTACAAATGTCCACGGTTATCAACCTGGCACACTATTTTCGCTACAATGACTAAAATATAATATGTTACAACATAATAAATAGTTATCGCATTAGAAGGAATTCTGTAATAGTAGTTTGTTGGTTTTCGATTAATAATAAATAAATAAATATATATTCGGCGATTACTTATGAAATTATTGACGAATTTTTATGGAAATACTTACACACATTTACTCACAACACCGATAAAAATTGAAAACAAATAATATAAAATACAGCAAAGATAAAACTTGTAATAACTGGCATCAGCTTAATTAAACAAACGCCTAACTATATCTATAGATGTTTATGTAGATATTTTTTATTAATTTACATATGTGCCTAAGTTTTCAAAGACTTCAGTGTACAAAGGAAAGTAGTTTTTTCTTCGCATTGCTACTTTACACATGTCATAACTTTTATTACATCATTGTTTTCAGTGTTATGTGTATTTTATTTATTATGTTCTTACAGTAATCTTATCCGTAGTGTATTGTGATGTTATCGAACTTTCTAATGTTATATTTCACAAAGCAACAACTTCATAACACTTGGTGCCAAGTTTTATCCGTACATAGTTAATTTGTAGAACTAAATTTAACTAATTCATCAGCTGCCGTTTGATCTGATTTTGATTTTAAGAAGTGAATGAAATTAGTCTGAAGAAGACTAAGAAAGACCGTTTCCAATAAAAACAATCCATTAATCTCTAGTTTTAATCCAATATACTAAACATAAAAATTAACTAGTCAATGTGTATATTCTGAATTGATTTCAATCGAGCACTTGACGGTTTATTTATTTATTCACAACAGGATAACATACTTTACAGTTATATACATACTTGTTAATCTATTTATATTTTCTAAAGAATAAGACATACTCACCGCGAGAAAACAACAACAGAGACAGGACACCGCAGCGCTTATAGAATAGCATAATTTCTGTGTACAATTGTAAACGCACCTCGCCGCACTATCTAACATTTTGCACGCATCGTAACATAACAAAGTAATTGCTAACACTCCGCCACACCGAGCACTAACTCGAATATGTCCGCGAAACAACGTTTAATCTTATCTCCAACCGATTGACGAGATATCAATAAAAAATACATACTATATGCACGCCATTGAATCCCTTTCATGGCTCTAGTGACATTACTCGGGCACATTTTGGAAAACCAGTGATTAGATAAGAGATTATTTGAATTACTATCGTCTCTGATACATGCGAAGCGTTTTGTTGTGAAAAGGAGCCGACAGAAATCGGATTTGATATTGTTTGGTAGCAATAATTCGAATATAAAACAAAAATTTAAGATTTAAGAAACAATAAAATTAGTCGTAACAGTTAAGTTTCGCATGGTTATGGAATGGTTATTAATTTTCATTACAATTAAATTGAAGCTTAAAGTATTTAAGATAATAATTTCAACTACGATATATAAATGTATACCCTATACATTCATTTATACACTAATACATTACCTTTAAGCGTGGATATAATCACGTGAACGAAACACCTTAGACATCGTAAACATAAGAGTTGTATTAATACAGGAACGTAGTATATATTTGGCCCTTACATCACATATAGAAAGGCAGCTCTAGAAATTCTTATTGCGCCCAAATTAAAATGTGACGCCAACGAGAATATGTAATAACACATACGTAGCGGTCGCTCTAACCAGATGCATGGCAAACGAAAACTGGATACTCGTAGTTATACTGATTACAAATAAATGTTTTGGTAGTATCGTTTATCTAGATGCGCCTCAAAAACAATGAATCAATTTCCACAATCTCCAGAAGGGATGAACAGAACGCACAATACAACAAGTTATAGTTATCTTAGGTATAACTGGAACTGTAATTACAACATGCAAACATACTAGCATACTGTAGAGCATGTATATCCTAGTTCACCTTTAGAATAAAGTTGTGATATTATTATGTAAGTAGAACTTGTGACAGGTTGCTAATCCATCATGGAAAGGCTTGAATCTATTTCCTTAGTTGACTCTTAGGACAAAATAGAAAGAATGCAGCTACTAAACTATAACTGTAAATAAATATTTTTTTTAACTCTTATAATGACTTTAACACTATTGATTGACTATGAAGAATAAACATTTTATAGACTGCTTTAAAGATAACATATAAAAACTGTATACTAACCACATAATGCGTATACTCAATGAATTTCTTAGTCACTCATTTTCCAAAGTATACTGCATAGGTAAATTTAATTTTACCAATGGAGCCACAATAGAGATAAATGTAATGAGAATATTCTTGCTTATACTTTTGACTTTGGCTAGCATTTGTCCTGTGTGACACGGATGAAACATGTAAAACGGTCTGAATAACACTGGATGCTCTTGTTGAGTTATTATTGAATAGAAATCCTCTTGTGGTATTCTTAAAAAAAAATAAGACATATAAATGAATACTATAGTAGTAGTAGTAGTTAGCAGCAGTATAATGATACTAAACCCATAATATCACTTTAGAAGATAGTGGAAGAAAGAATGCCATGACGAAGAAGTTTTAATGAACATATCTATAAAGATTTTGCCAATCTAGAGCCACTGTTTATTTAGGTAGCCTATACACTATGTGGAAGGTGTTTAGCTAATTGGAATTCACATTCTATTATTACATATTAGAAGCACCATCATAAAGCTAAGAATAATATGATAATTAATAAAGTGAGTATAGTTAATAATGTAAGTGATTATTATATAACTTAACAGGATCATAGTTCAGTTAAGTAATTTAAGTGCAATTTATGGAAAGCGTATTTTAGATTATAGCATTGCTTTTTGGATCCATAATTTACAAAATAACAATGTTACGTTCATTTGTACTTACCCAGGTAAAGATATTTTCTTAATTTCTTCAAGGCTCAATAACTCGCCGGAAGCCTTCCAATAATTGAATGCAAAGATAGGAACATTGTAGCTCATGCTATAACTTATCACATACTCTGCTTTGACCAAAATCTCATGAATCTCTACAAAACTTTCCTTCTTTAATAAAGTATTGAGCTCGGACTGGTCGGTTTCAAACAATTTCCATTCATCATGAATTTTATCAGATATCTTGACAAATTGTTTAGCCTTCTGAACAAACTCTTCGTATGTTATGCACTCGTTATCCATCTGAACACAATATTATTAAATAGCGGTAAAGTTAGGAAATAAAACAATTCGGAAACGAAATAGTACTAAGTAGTACTACTATATTCTGCTAAAAAAGAGTATTTAGATCCATATTACTTTTGTAACGATTAAATACGAATAATATTAAAATATTATGCCGTTACTTGCAGGTTATATTATTGTTATGATTTATTCAGTTCAACATTTGTTAGCAGCGTTATTATATTGTCACGATAATTTTGCTTATGTCTAGAAATTTCTTTAAAAGTATTGTATGTAGTTACTGCAAAATAAAAGACACAGAAAAGATCTAAATGATGATATGCGACGTTCTATTTTGGTGTAGTGCATATTCTTATTAGGACCCCCTTAAGTTATTGCTTATTCGTTTGATTCCTGATGAGGCTGTATTTACATACTGATGGATTATTATTTAATTCTGTCTTGAACATTGTCTGCTGTTTCTTAGCATTTCTTCTTTGCAGGTTTTCCTTTACGAAATGCCAATAGTTTTAGTAGAATTATTTGGATGGATTTAAATGTCAATTTTCATGATAAAATGGTTTTTTTTTCAATAAGTGATTTTTATCATCTTTATTATAAATATAAGGCATTTCATTAATTCATTGTTAACAATTAAGCTTGCTCAAATTACGTGTGGCAGCTAACGCTCAAAAATAGAGAATGATTGTCAGGGAAACTGAACTTCCTACGAATGGCGTTTTTGTAATTAATTTAATAAGAAAACATTGTATCAATCGGTTCATTCATGTAAACATATCTGGTGGTTGCTAAAATTATAAATGTACAATAGTATGATGAGGGGTAAATAAATTAAAAGCCAGAAATAAATCAGTATTAATAAGATTGCTTTATTAAAATAGTTGGCCAAATTGCACATAAACATATGATATGATTATTTATAGTTCAATTCAATAAAATTCATTGGCCCATATTCTCTGGAACTCATATAGAATGTATACTATCCTTCCCACAAATTAATGGAACACAAGCTTGAGACTGACAACTACAGAATCTATAGAACAGCAAAACTTTGATTTTATTGAGCATTGAGAATCTCTACACAATTTCTTGAACTTAATTCTTTTATCAATTATAAACTTTCATCTTGCAAAAATTACATACATACTGCATACTAATATATTCTTAACCTATAATTTGGTATACAAACTCCTTTATCAGACATTCATCTTCTTAGTAAAACTTCACCCACAATCCTCATCTTGAGAATCTGTCAATCTATTCTCAAACAATATTTCCCTTTCTTTTTCTCTTTTAACTTTCCTTTTGTGCTGACTTATATTTTCCACAACACTCAGGGTGGAAAAGACTGAACCAACTTTGATTTTCTTAATTATCTTCTTGTCGTGAAAGGGATGATTATGGGGTGCTATTCTGGAAATAGGAAAGAGTTAATGTTAGAGATTTAAATAATTACACATGTTATTGTTAATAATAATAATACACAATATAAAATATAATTAAATTAAAATATTATTTATTAAATATAATTTAATTAAAAGAATATGCTAAGATTTGGGCATGTTTGAAAATACAAATATGGGTCATCTATTTAGGAGCAATCATAGTACCACAAAGACATACAAAATAGCTAAGATAAATAGTAATGATAATGCATAGGTGGCATTTCAGTATGAACAATGCCTTGTTAAGTTTCCAATAAAAAAAAATTGAGTATTATACATACATATTTGTAAAGTAATAAAAAGGAAAGACAACAGTCCAACAAACACTTTGTAAAGGGTGAAAAAGTACCTTTTAACAACCCTATCATTTAGAGTTTGGACATGCGCTGGACATTTGGTTCTGGTCAAATAATCTGTGCACCGCCATTGTCTTACATTTGCTTTATTAGTATGTTTTAAATAGTACAGAAATCTATTTAAAATCATCTGTATTGATCCTTGATTTGAAACTGTATACTGCATTTTGTTAACACCTGTAATAATAAATTTTATATTTTAGTTATAGCATACTTATTCATCAGAAACATGTTTAACCTGTATTTACAGAAGGTCAAGTCAATCAATAGTCTATAAATATTCTTTAGTTATGTACTAGTGTATTTGATACTGAAAAAAGATTATCTTAGCCATGTTATTTATATTGGTGAAGTAGATTACAAAAACATTATAATTAATAAAAACGGGACTTAACACGTAAGTTTTTATATAATGAAATTACCTTTATTAACCTGATGTTTCGGCTACGTTGCAGTAGCCATGGTCTCGGGCAGACTACTACTGCATGATAAGTCCCGTTTTTTATTAATCATGAGTATAAATCGCGAAACTCTTAAAACTATAAAAACATTATATTATAGGAATTGTTACATATCACATTGCAGACATATCTGCCTATCATAATCAATAGAGTAACTTGTGACACATAATATGAATTAATGTTCAATTGATTATAACTAAGAAAGGTGGTTTAATATTAAGTTAAATACACACACCCTTACCATGATGATCAGGTCCCAAAACCACAGAGATGTTTGATAATTTGCTCTCATCGATTTCATCTTTGTCATCATTTTGAACACCAATATCTTTATCATCATTGTCATTATATTCCACATTGTTTTTATTGCTGATCAGAATACTATCATTACTTTCATGTAGGTCTGACAACTCTGAAGTATCAATACTGTAAAAAGTAAATATTCTGTAATTAAGTCATTAAATTGTACCACTTTGACATTAGACTGGGTTCATGCCTTTTTTGTACAAACTAAGAACCTTTATTATGTAGCTCAAGGAAACATCCTATCTTGTTCTTTTTTCTAACTACAAGCACAACTTAGAGATATGATATAGTCTTCAAAACTACCAGCATTGTCTTCAAAACTACAGTAATGGCTAAATGACTTTATGACATTTTGCTTCAAGATTTTAATGTCATTATAGCAAAGAAACTGTATATGATTATGTAACTACAACTTACTATTCCGTTGTACTTTCACGAATTTGAGAAATATCTTCAGCGTCTTCATCTACTGCATTTTGTTTTGAACTCAATTCCTATAACAAGAATAAACATAAATATAACACCCAAACCTTTATACATTCTTTTGCAAATTGATAATGAATTTTATACTCACAAAAGATTCCATTCCAAAGATCTGTAACTGTTTTCCAGCTGTTATGAAATCAGGAAGATTTTCTGATAATACCAAAACTTCACCAGTGTATACATATTCAAGCAACGAGCATAATGTTGAATGCGATATATTCTGAAAAAATTATACAGAACTCTAGATATAACTAGATACAATTATAATATAGTTAGTTTAGTTAAAATATTAGTAATAGAATGATTCAATTTTTATTTCTAGTGCTATTTACGTTGTGATATATAGAATAATCTTTTTAATTAAACAATTTGCCTCTAGTCCATACAATGTCACAAGCACAGAGCTACCATTATGCTTGATAAACTTTTGTGTTCATACTTATGGTAAAGGGTATACAGTTTTGAGATTAGTGGTTATTATTATGGATAAGTGGTGTTATTATTGTGGCATATAAACACAATGTTCATTGATTGACCTGTGTAACAAATTTATATTAGTGAACTTCTTACTTACATTGAGAAATATGATTGGATGTGGACAACTGGCAGAGGCTAACAGTTGCTTAATATAGGGGCTGGCAAGAGCAAGGACTAGCTGGTGCACTTTGACAAAATGACCATCAGCTGCCAAAGTCATGTCTACAAACTCTCCTTTCTAAAAAGCAAAAAATAATTTATCAGGAATGGCTTCGAACTTGATGCATCAAGGCATTTTTGTTCAAGTGATAGTACAGACCTGTTGTAAAGATACAATTCCTGTGCCCATATTCCGGATAGAATCCCATTTTAGTGAATACTGAGACATTTTGCATGAAATCCAGACTTAGATACTATGATTATTGTTAATTAAATTATTATTGTATTTACTTTGAATCAATAAAAGTGTTGATGTATGGGCTTTTTCAATTTAGCTACTCCTTTGTAAAACTCGCATATTTGTTTGAAAGTATTTGCTAAATTACTATTTTGTTTGGTTGGTTCGCGCGGCTCACAGTTGCATTCCATTTATGCATTCAATTCAATTTCATTTCAAAAAAATCTTGCATCACTGCAATAATTGTACCAATACTACGTTATTGATTTTAAAAGGCAATACCTTTACAAATGTAAAACAACCTTTCACGTTGGGTTCTATATGGTGAAAGATAAGCCTGAAGTGTAATCTTTTTAAATATTAGTTGAATAATTTTAAAATTCAGCATTTAGTGAAAATATATAATAATTAAAATATAAATATATAATAATATTTGGACTTATTACACCAAATGAACTAGCCCCTTGGTAAGTACATTTAAGACTTGTGTTAAGGGTACTAGTCAACGTATATTTAAGAAATATATACTTATTATATATAGATAAATACAATATATATAATCAACAACCAGTCTGGAAAGCAGTAGAAAAGCATAGTTCTTAACTCTGCCTCCACCGGGAATCGAACCCGGGACCTCACGATTAGCGTTCAGGTGTCTAACCGATCGCGCCACGGAGGTCATCAAGTATAGTTATATATTAGTTCGGATGATGAAATAAAGGAAACATGAGCTCGTTTAAATCCTCTTTAATCTATACTTAACATTAACTAAAACTACTGTTTAGTTGTGAGTGTATTATCTCCATAAGTCTCCAATATATCAGCCATGTGCTCATTGTCTCTTGGTTTCTTAACCTGTCTTCGCTTTTGAGACACTTTCTTCCGCTTTGGAACCATGGGTTTCCTTGGCCCGTGGTCTTGCATTGATTTGTACCCGTGTTTCTCCAAATATTCTTCTATCTTTGCATCGTCCATCGCATCTACCGCTGTTGCTCTCCATAATTTAACAAACTCTTCATCAACCTAGAAACCAATTTTATAACATATTATTTTTTGTGAGTAAATTTGGGGTAAAGGATAAGCTGTTTTTTTACATACATAGCACGCATGTTTCGGCTTCAGAGTGCGAGGCAATGGTCTTTTTAGCCATCCATTCTTATCTTAATCTTAATAGTATTCCTATAAAAATACATATAATAAGTTCACAGAATACTCACATCCAAAGTAGCAGTCTTATCATTGTAAAATAGGATTTTCTTCTTATCTGTCGATCTGACTATGTACAATATTTCTTGGGCAAGACTTTTCAAAGCTCTTTCGCAGTGTGGTAAGGACTCTTGTACGTCTTCTAACAAGATACCACCTAGCCCTTTCAAATCATGTTGTTTTAGTAATCTGAAAGCAAACATCCATGTTGATTGATAGAATTGAAATTTATGCTCATAAGTTACTAAGTGAGAGAAACTATTATAACAGTCATATATGTACACCTCAATACTGTCCCCTACAGAGCAGTAGGCACAGACACAATAGTGCAATGTAGGCTGAAATACAAACACTGATGCCACGGCGTTTGCACTTGTTATTCAGTCGCCATGGTTACGCCAACACCGCCAGCCACTACAACCGTAGAAAAACGAAGTCGAAGCTGCAATTCTTCTCTTGATTGTTCTTCGGTTCGTTCCAGTTAAATCCAAATATAATCCCAAAGCAAACATATTTAGCCAGTTTGGCATCACAATTGACTAAATACTCATTCGAAAATAATTATTTCTATTTGTAACATTTACTGAGCGGCTGACTTTGTTGACGCACCATAGACGACTAATAGTCCTATTTGGTTTATGAAATTAGTTGTTTAGTTTCACAATAAAAAAAAAAACATTTAACAGCATGAAAGGAAAGAAAGAGTTTGCCGGTGAAAAACGAAATTTTTATTATTTACTCCTTACAATATGGCAATTTTACTGGAAGTTTATCATTCAAAATGCTGGCTAAAAGATAATGTCATATCACTGAGGTTTTGTCCACCTCCAACAGAATAAAAGGATGAAAGTATATGTAGGATTGTTGTGTCAATATGTAACTTACCTTAATAGAGCTTTCTTGTCTTTGATCTTGTAAACCGGTTTAAAATTATACTTTCCATCAGGTAAGCATTCAATCTTTGGATTATTTTGTAAAGCTTCTGTTTGTAGCCACTGGAAAATATTAATGATAATAAAGTATACCATAATTATTACCATTTTATAATGTAATAAAGTCATAAACTTTATGACACATAACATAAGTCAGTAATTATTTATTTATAATGTTTATTCATCATCTATTTTTTGTATGAACTAATCAGAACTTGCATTCACATCCATTAATCCCTAACAGAGTGGGCAGTACCACATAACTATGATGTGTCAAAATTAATGATAGGCAATTAGAATTCTATGTTTGAGATAGCATGTGACATATTTATCATTATACAAAAGTATGTACAGTCAACGCTACAAGTGCAGTCCCAGTAACTTTTTATAAGGTTTAAGTTTATAAGAACAAAAACAATATGTTTCATTGGCCATGACAATGCATAGTGGTGCCAGTTTAATAATGTAAAATGTTGTCTTTTGTGCTTTTAAAATAAACCTTATAAAAAGTTGCTGGGACTGCACTTTTAGCGCAGACTGTACACTAGTGAAAATACCTTAATAAATTTAGTGCAACCAAGCTTACCTGTTTAACTTTGTTCCCTACATCTAATTGATTAGTTTCATCCAATATTTCCTCTAAACTTAACGGATGGTCATCACCGTCTTGATGCCTCGCTTTCATGTGCCTCACTATTCTGGCCAATACTCCAAATCTATATGACGAACTGCCTGTCATAGTTTTGTAACTAGAATTTGAGAGAGAAAAAAGGTATTATAGAAGACAAAAATTAGTTAAAAATTAATAATAAGAAGAGAAAAATTAAGGTAAAAAAATTAAGTATTATTTTAAGCTATGGTGTGCTATGGTGAAGAAAATCATTGTGAGCTAACCTAATTATTCCTTGGAAAATGTTAAATAATGATTATCTTTAAAGCATTTAACAAAAGAGGGTGATGTTTTAATTATCTATATCCACCAACTATGTAGGAGGAGGTGTATGGATGTTAAAGCTGCAAAAGGGGTTAGTCAGGATGAAAACTATAGAGATCCTGGCCTTACCCTCTGTAGGGAAACAGGTGTGCTGCATAAATGTTTGAAGTGGCCATAGAATCAATATTTTTGCAATCAATATCTTCAATCATGAAGAGAATTGAATCTCTGACTACCTCGCAAGGATTAATCATCACATCCTCTTTATAACTTCTGCATACCATTACCTTTTTTCCATGACACCCTGTGCAGAGGATTGATCACCCAGGTCCAATATTTCAAAGGCATGTTATGTTTGCCAGCAATTGTAATAATGAACAAGGATGAATACTTCTAAAAGTGTTATATAGGTACGAAATGAAACTTACTTCGAGGCATCCAGTTTAGGTCCAGAACTAACTGAACTTGATGGTTTGGATTTCTTTTTGGATTCATCTTTTTCAACTTGTGAGTCATCTCGCTTCTTTTTTTCAATGCTGAAACAGTAAAGTTGTTGTTACAGTTTTTATATATAAATGAAGGCATCCAAAATGGGGTATAGAATAATGTCCTGAGAAAACCACTCAAATAAATTAGAAAACATTGGTTTACATTATTGATAGATTAATAGGGAGACTTTAGAAGTACCTTCACTGCCAACTTTCTATGAGGGTGTATATGAGTGTCAATGAAGCAAGTGTTTTGTCAGTATCCAGACAGATCCATGATCTTCTACAGGCTAACGCGTGTAACATGTATGTATGTATGGTACATCAATTAGCTATGTTAGTCCCAATTATGGATGTAATGTTAACTAACTGCCATTCTTCCCATGTAAAGGAAAGAAATCTATCTGTTGATGGGCTAGCCCTGTGGTGCCTATGTTTCATATTAATTTCATCACAATCTCAATACTGATGTTAAACTGGAGATACTGTTTTTATTAATAGTGAAACCTAAAGCTACTGATATAAAATGTGGTTTTGTAATCTGTCTATATTGCTATACAATATCATTTATGGTAATATATTTATACATGTATTATTTGCTAAAAGGTTAGCAAAGCGTCAGCATACATATTACAAGGATATGCAAGTTATAAAATTTTGTTTTGTAACAAAATTTTATTACACACATGTCCACATTTAAAGCTAGTATTGTTTTCCACACTTAAAGAAGTGTATATATATGTAAGCTTTCTAATTGTATTGCTGTATTGACAATGTTCTAATCAAAAATGTAGAACAACTGGACTGGAAGAGAAAGTACACACGCAGATATATTCGATGGTTGTTCCTCAGTAACCTAACGTGTAGGGGATAGAAGACATTGTGCTGCTTACCTAGGAGTAGCAAGAGCTTTTTTCTTAAAAGCTTCCCGCTCCCGTAATAAAGCTGGATCCATTTTACAGGTATTTTTTTGACGAATTTGTCCAAAATACTTAAGGGTTTAGTGTGTGTATAATTTGTTTTCCATTCGATGCTCTCCTAAACAGTCTCCGGAACCGTGAAATCAAATCTAAGATAATCAATTATACTATATTTCTATAAACTCTGATTTAATGTTATTACGAACACTGCACACATTTCTGCATTTGTAGGCAATGCAACAAACTCCAATAAATAATGAATTCAATACATGGAATTTTAGAAAATTCACTGACACGACATATATTTTACCTATATCAGGCACAGATAGTTCAATGCAGAAAACATAAACAGTAGCAGACAATATAAGGGTCGATAACCTAAGATCTTACTTTGTACACATATACATAAAAATAGACTAACTGTTAATTAGGGCCATATTTTGAAAAAGGGTGACGTTAGAAGTACCTATAACGGCCGAGTGTGTACGAGAAGGTGTATGAGTGTCAATAAAGCGTAAGTGGTCGGTCAGGATCGGGACAAATGGGGATCCGTGATTTCTACTTAACCCTCTACAGGGAATCAGGCGTGGTGTGTATGTATGTATGTTAAATTAGGAATTCCATAATTGTAGTATTGAGATTATCTCTCCGTATTCAATACCTATGCCTTTCAGTTACCAATCTTCGAATATCTTATACAAACTAACATCACATTTTGAGATTAGATCTAGTGCAAGTATTTAAGTATCTTCGTAATGTGTTATCACACTACATTATATACAAGCCTCTACTTCCCTAACAGGATATGCAGAAACAATTGATGGAAACGCTGAACGATTTTTGCTTGACATACCTATTAGCCTACTCATGCATCTTATTCCGTTTATTACGGCACGTAGACTGATACTACATTTTATACTACGTACATATTATAATCCTATAGCTACTAGAATAACAATACCAATGTAACCATAGTAGTGTATTCGTAAATAATAGAAAAATGCATTTCACTGTTTGATTTAGATTTAATTATTCCGTCCAGTTAATTACTTTCCTAAAATACTCGTCGTGTTATATTCCTTGTCCTATTTAAAAAGTGACCTAAGAGATATTATCATGTCTTCGATATTCTGTCCACCCGAAAGCGATTAAAGGACATGAATGTACCTATTGAATCGTAAAGCTCAGTCAGAATAGATCCTATAATACACAGGACATCAACCGCGACCATTCAAAACAAAGAAAATATTCGCAGTGCGCGCAAATCATGACACGAGGGGTTCCGTCCTTACTAAAAAGGAATTAATTATTTATTAATCTTTAAATTTAGGAAAGTTCAATAAATAAATTGTTTTTCTAGGATTTTAGGTATGTGTCTTGAATCTAATGTAATGAATTGACTAAATAGGGGTTCAGCAGAGTTATTGTATCCAAGTTATTTCTTACAACGTTTCCCTATTATTTTATTTATTTTTAAACCAACTATCAAAAGAAAATTACTTCAGTTAAAAATATGGGCCATAAATCTTTCTTTATCACTTATTATGTATGTATTCAATTACGAGTATTTCAATTATTCAAAAACTTTATTATTTTACGAGTATAAATTTCTAAGTAACCCTAAAAAGCAAGTTCTCAATGTCGAGTGTTGCTGCTCTGTAGTCGAGTCAGTCGTGTTCCGATTGGATTGGCAATATCACCACGGCCACTCGAGGTAACCAATATCGATATTTATTATAATACTATTTTATTTTTAAATCGATAACCTAGATACATCTTTATTTTAAGTCTTTAATTCATTTTATAAGTCTTTATTTTGTTATTAATCGTTAAATATTTTACTATTAAGAATCGATTAAGGTTAAGGGAAAAACAGTTTAAGGAAATAAGAAATTTTATTGTCATTAAACGTAAATGTATAGTAGCGAGTTCCTATAAAATAGCAGGCAATGTTAAAAATACGAAAATAATTATTATTATAAGTTCTACTTTAGCATAGCATATTAGCGTGTTGGTACTACAATGTAAGCAGATATGTATGTTTAATGTTAATAAATAAATACTTTAGGAACCTGCCACCTTAATCTATTAATTGAAATGATTAAAATAAACAAATATAAACGCAAAATAAGAGACAAATGTAAAAATAAATACTTGACGGCTTTTTATCTTGTTTGTCGCGATACCTATCATTCAAGCCTAAATTCTTAGAAAGGACATTGATCTAGGTGGTGTACATACATACAATCTAATCAGATACATGTACCTATGTCAGATAGCTAAATTCAAGTTTTTCGGTAATAATATATATTTTCCTTCATTTACATACGTACATATACATCACACTGTTTCCCTATATAGGGGTTGGGACGGATCCCCATTTGTATAGATCATGACTAACTACTTTCACTTGATACACCTCCTCATACACATTCGGTGATTAAATTATTATTTTTTCTATTTACGAGTAGTAGTATCGATTTATTTTAGTGGTGTTATAAAATAAAATGTGTAATGGGAGGCAGTTATGAGTAATTGATTTATGTACACATACCTGCGATAAAAAAAATGTTTATTATAATCATAAATATTACGGTATGTAGGTAAATTTTGTTTTTATTTAAACATACCGTTATTGTTTAGTTCAATACAAGCATTTTATTATCATACCAAAAGATTATTTCAATTCAAAACCTTAATAATTATTAATTCTTTTGTTTTTTTTATTTGTTTAATCATTATCCAAACTATAGCCTTTATATCGTTTAAACTTAGATGATGTGTAAAAAACCTACGTGGCCAATCGAATTAAGCATTATTCATTGCTAATATATTTATTTACACCTCATTGTCTTTCCTATATCTAAATAATTGTATACATCACGTCTTTACTTCCCCTACTGAATCAAACGCCATCCTGAAGGATCCTGACATATCTCTCTTGCTTCATTCACACCCATACCTTTTAACACATGCACTATTCCTAATAAATGATTAGAAAAAATGGAGTCTCTTGTTAATAAAAGAAGTATGATGATTGCTAACCTGCAGCTGTTCTTCCTGGCATGTCATAAGAGGCGACTAAGATACTACAGCTCAATGAATCTATTAGGCGATAGGTTAGCAATCAATGATTCATATGAAAGTCGTCACAAACTCAGTATGATTGCTAAAATTGAAAAGGAGATTTATGTCTCCGAGGTACTGTTTACCCAAAAGGGGTTAAAGGACGAGAATGGATAAGTATTTATGTATGTAGATTAAATAGTGTTTGTTGGCTTACTTATAACCATTTCTAATTCTAATTATTTGGTCACTATTTCATAAATTTTAATTCGTATTTATCTCAGATATGGCAGCTCTTCAACAAGCATATTAAAACGTATACGACACTTTATAAAGCCAAGGTGGATGGTGGTCATGTTGGAAGAGGATGGATCACAGACCATATTCAAATCGAATTAAAAACATTCTTCTCAAGGCCGGTGTACGTAGCGTGAAGAACAGAAGAGCATGTATGAGAAGATGTGTGTGTGTGTGAATAAGGCAAGAAAGATTTATAAGGATTATTCAAGTTGACTTTCGATAGAGTCTGCCAACTCCAGTGGGTAGTAGAGGCGTGTATCTATCTACTCGTAAACATATATAAATTATTTATACTATTACGATTTAGCAGGTATATTGCTTACGAATTAAGGTAAATAATGAGCCTTTTCCTGTTATATACCAAAACTAATTTCGTATGTAAAGCCGCAGTGATTTGGAAAACTTTTGCTAACATTAGGTAGGTATTTGGATGGATAATGTTATGTAGATGAGCAGTATATTCAAAACTTGTTCTATGAAAAATAGCCACGAGTTGTATCTTAAGACAGCGAAGTTTTGAAAGAATCCAAAATAAAACACTCATAAGATATCTTGTTCATCTTATAGATAAGTAGTTAGATCTGTTGTTAAGAATATATTTAGTATGGTAAGAATTCCACGAAGAATGGGCGAATAAATAGCTACTATTTATGCAATGATAAATATGACGATTGTTACATTTTTCTACAATTTTGTTATGTTATAATTATTTATAATATGCGATATTTACATCCTTTAACTCTGAGATATAAGTATTTACAATTTAATAAATTATTCAATATTAAATGTTACGTAGGGGCCGGCCCAATAAGACATATGACAGCTATATTGACGCTATATTGAAAAAGGGTGACGTTAAAAGTACCTATAACCGCCGAGTGTGTATGAGTGTCAATGAATCGAAAGTAATCTGTCAGGATCGGGACAAAAATAAGGAACCGCGATGTCTGCCTACCTATGTCATAAGGATGCATTGCGTTAGTTACTGGGGAACGGTATCTAGTTAATCTATTTAGGTCCTATCTCTTATATAAACTTTCACGACCATTAATCCTTGCAAGGTAGTCAGAGGTTCGTGTGTCCATCTCTGCAATCGCGGAGATACTCACGAATCCACGGGTTGATAGTCAGTACTCACTGTGACAGGTGGTTTCTTAATGATGTTTTCCCTCATCGTAGCATTCTGAGCATTACTCAAATGTATTTTTTGTGTGCAATTGTAGATAGACAATAGAAAACTTCTTTTTCATTGGTACATGCTCCGGAGCTTGTTTGGAGCCAACGACTGTGAAATGCTGAATTATCTATGTCTTTAGATGAATATTCTCTGAAATTTTGCATATGTCCTACGATGCTTTGATGTTTGCAAACTGAGCAGAGTGTAATAACAGCAGCCTATATTTTACAGATTTGATCGACCATGAAATTATACGTGTTCATTTTACTGATATGGCAAGCTACAATATGGAATTTGTCGTCATGGTAAGTAGCTAACAGTTATAGTTGAATTTTTTACTTGTTCTTCACAACGACAAAAATAATTCACACATAAGTACATATACATTCACGTACTGCAGGAGTGGCCAGAAACTTGGAAACATTAAATGTCCTCGGTCTCTTTTAGATATATTGGTGATTAGGGGTAAATGGAATAGGGGCTTTGAATGAGGGTATTAGCCTATCACACAGTAGATTCCATTTACAATTAGTCCGTAATGGTCTCCTACAACAAGCATGGAAGATTTGCAGTTTCATTATTTTCACTCCACATACACAAAGACGCAAGGAACTTAGAGAGCATTGTACCAAATATATTTATAGGCTTTATTGATAAACATAAAATATATTATATATCAGGACAAACGAGTTACGAATCATAAAGAGTTCGTTTTCCCAATCCTCACGGTAGTTCGATGACATTCGACATTTAATTTGATACTCAAAAACATGTAACCGACGTCTGTCTCCCAAAAAAAGTATTGATGAAAACCTGGTATCAATATTCTATATCACGAACCATATTCCATGTTTTATACCCTCCATAACGCATAAAAAAAGTTGTGAAGGATAAATATTAAGTCACTTCCGAAGGAGTCAGAATGATCCAAAGCTGGATAGGATATTGCGCCCATTATCCCAGAACAGTCATACACCTTTTATAGAGTCAATCTTATACACTAGGAGAGATACGTAGCTGCCAGCTGCCAATCAAAGACCCAGATAAATCCTATTTAAGCTCCTTTGATTTCTATCGCAAAGGTATGTAACAATGTTATTATATTCGCATCTTTGCACCGCTTGAGTTCCAGTAATTTGTTCCAGTACCGCCTCAGAGTTAAAGGAAGAGAGAAAATTGAGCACGGACCCAGTATGGCACTACACGTGTCATGAGCGGACTTGTGCCAAAGAGCGGTATGCTCCCACTTCCAACGACCCCCCTCTCAGTTTAGCCGCGTGTCAAATGTTCTGCAATGAAAATGGTAAGTTCATACTACTCAGTAAATGTGACAAATGCTACTTATATATTGTAGGTGTGGTGAAATAGTAGTTAGGGGTTGACCCAATAAGTCTTTTGACAGTCAGATACCTACATCCATTCACGTCCTTTAATGCCCTGCGACAGGACCACGGACGGAGGAAACGGAGATGTAATATCTACTAAGTCCTATTATAGCATGAATTTTTTTATTCTCAGTCAGATATAATATTTTAATATAAAATATACATATCACCTTCGTTGCCCTAATAAGAGGTAAAAGAAGTTAGGTAGCCTAATAAGGGATAAGTGGTTTGTCAGGATCGGGACAAATGAGGATCTAAGATCTCTGCCTACCCCTTTACTCCTACGTGGAATTGGCCGTGATATGTATGTATGTACCCTCACAAAACCTTATGATAGTCAACCTCTGATTACTTCGTAAAGGTTGTACAGCCATATGTATATGTTATGTATGTTAAATATCCTCCAGGCATGCTTTGGCCGAAGCCCACGGGAGCTGTATCGCTTGGCAGCTACATCTCCAAACTCAGCCTTTCTGACATGCAAGTCAACATCGTCAATCGCGGAGCATCCGACCCACTTATAAAGAGTGCGGTGGAGGTAAGATTAATTGCCATAATATGCCATAATATTATACATATATACAAACATATACATCCTTTACTCCTTTTCGTAGTGAAAAGAACTTTAAAGACAATCTTACAAGTAATATGATATGAATGGGAAAATTAATAATATTAATAAATATAATATCATCCTCTAAATGTTAAATATGTGAAAAAGACAATACATCGAAAAGAGATAGATGGTGCACTGGTTATTTACATTCACACACGCAAATATTAAATATTGTAAATGGCGACATTGCTTAGAAGCTATTAGATGCTGGTTTTAAAAAGTGCATCTCGTACTAATTCGACACCGAAATGGACACTGAAACTCTGGCTACCCGCAAGGGTTTGTTCACATATGTTTTACTATGTTGCAGCGTTTTAAATATATTGTAGAAAAACTGATACCTGAGGATGTTCCGAAGAAAGACAGTGGCAAAAAGTTGTCCATAAACTTCGTGAATGAGAACCCTGATTTTAACCGTGAGTTGATTTATTAAACTATCCATTAATAATAATAATAATATTTGGACATTATTACACCAATTGAACTAGCCCCTTGGTAAGTACATTTAAGACTTGTGTTAAGGGTACTAGTCAACGTATATTTAAGAAATGTATACATATTATACATAGATGAATACATATATAGCATATATAATCAACGACCAGACTGGAAAGCATTAGAAAAGCGTAGTTCTTAACTCTGCCTCCACCGGGAATCGAACCCGGGACCCCACGATTAGCGTTCAGGTGTCTTACCGATCGCGCCACGGAGGTCGTCAAAAAAAAAATTAATAAATTACTTACTACATTTCACTAACACCCTATGTACTGCAAAGACTATACTGTCATAGAATTAGTAGTTTTCATACTAAAAAAACCATAAAAAATTTACAAATGTTTTTTAATATTCAGAGAAGGAATACTATCAATGTATATGGTGTCTTGTGTCCAGTGTCAGTAATGTCTATTAAAAATCCTGTATGTAATTTTATTATTTGTTCTTTAAGTTTATACGAGCGGCTGCAGCCTAGTGGATAAGAGCTCTGACTTCTTCTTAGAGGTCCTAGGTTTCAATCCCGTCTCTGTCATGTGCCAAAGAATGAAATTTAAAAATGTGTTTTTCATTAACTTACATAATTGACAGTCGCTAACGGTGAGGGAAAACATTGTGAGGAAACCTGCCTATATCACCTCGACAACCTCGTGATAGGTTATAGTCAGTGGCTGTATACGGCGAAACCGTTTACATCCTATAATGTTGGGTGCTGTCTATCTAGTGAAACGCGGGCTTGAAGTAACCCATACCTAACATGCCTTCGAAATATGGAGATGCGCACTCAAGCCTCTGACAACTCCGCTATGATATAAAAGGGAGTGTGTATACACAAGTCATAAAGTGCTTTAACATTAACAAGATATTACGAACTCCGTGTGTTAACATTTTATGAATGTTTAGCAACAACAGAATGTAGTCAATATGACTTAATACGAAAATCTACAAACGTTAAGTCTTTAAAAAGTAGTCATTGCATTGCAAATACAGCAAAACTAATTCAAGGATACGTGACGAGAATATTTAAAGCAATTTTAATTGTTCCAAGAATGCAGTCGACTTTGCGTTCTGAAATATTGGTAATGAAGACTAACGATGACTATTGTGACCATTGTGACATCACAATAGTTAGGTAACGAATAGCCTTAGTAATAATTAGCCTTTAACAGTGATTATCCCCTGTAAATTACCAAGTTGTTCATTCCATTCTTAGCTATAGGTAGTATTATATTATCTGTGGCTATAGGTTCTAGTTTAGTTCGTATTTCGTCCACTTCCGTAACGGGGAAGGCAGAGATTATTGATCGCCATCTTGAACGATCCTAACAAATCTCCATTGCCTCACCCGCACTTCTCATGCATTGCATTTTTTACGTTAGACGTAGTGTTTCGTGCTATTTTAGTCATTAGTAATATTCCTCTTAATGTGTAGTGTTATTTTGTATATAATAATTTATAATTTAGTACCATACTAGCTGACATGTGAAATGAATGCGAATTAGTAACGTTTTTACCAGCACGTCGTAAGAGGCGAGTAATGGACTAGGATGTCAATTTAAAATATTGAGCGTTGGGCTAGGAGCTTAACACTAAAGTTCATATGACATCACAACCCTAATTAATGCCAAAAATTTACCGTGGAGATATTAGCAGCTCTTAAAGGTTCTATTCACCCTAAAAGGGTCTAAAGAATCTGAATGCATATACTTATACATTCACGTCCTTCAATCCCTTTCGGGGTGGACGGAACCTCGGAGATTTATCACTCCTTGGTCACATTTTAACATAAATATTCGAATTGTGACGTGATATGGAACATGCACGTATGCACGTATGTATTTATAATTCTATCCTCTTTTGTTACTCCTACCGTATCTGTAATCAGCTTGTACATTGGCAGGCTTTTCGCTGGACATGGACGAGAGCTACGCACTGACAACAACAGTGTCGGAGAACCAGCGAGACAGGGTCAATGCCACCATCGTCGCCTCCACATTCTTCGGACTGAGGCATGGGCTTGAGACTCTGAGCCAGCTCATTGTTTACGACGACATACGAGAGCATCTACTGGTTTGTTAAATGCATAAATTAAAAGAACCCGTTTTTGCTTTGGGGTGAACGGATGATAATTGTTATTGTGAGAATGTGTAGGTGCTTTAGTTTGATGACAGGATGTTCTAAGGATAGGATTTAAATACGAGGGTTTACGTCCTGTTATACCTGTCTTGTTTTTACGATCAGAGAGAGATTTGTATATATATCCGGGCTTCATAAGCATTATAAAAGTATAAAGATCTATCGATTCTTGTGGTAAAAAGCATATTATATAGATTTAAAATACAATACAAATAGTATCCATTTTCTAAGTTTCATAAAACGGTATACAATAACTTTTTACGACATGTCGGAAATAAAATCAGCTATTAGCATACCTAGCTGTATAATCCTAGTGAAGGACAGATATTGTATTGTTCTTATGTTGGCATTTAGAAAATAATAATATGTCTAGTAATATCACCAGACTATTGAACTTAGCATGTGTAAATACAATTTAAATATACTTTTGTTGAATACTTAATTACAAAGTTTTGAACAAATGCTATTGTATAGTTATTAGTTAGATAATAATAGGCATTTTCTCTTATTTAAATTGTAAGGATTTTTCCAAACCTCAGATTTAGTTACTGAAAAATAAATAAAATTATTGTGGAAAGTTTCCATTCACTGTTTGACACATTTTAATTGTAATTCTTATTTTTGAAATACAATTTTTACATGACAATTGTATGAAAATCTCAACAAATTAAGTTCAAGAATAACTTGTTATGCTTTAATAATATCTGAAATTAACTTATAAGCATAACGAAATCTTCATTTATAAATTGTTTTTCGACTCTTTAGCCAACACAATAAACAATTAAAAAACAAATAAAAAACAATAACGTTACGTTTCAAGAATATGAAAAATAATATGCACAACAAAAGATAAATATTTTAATGATTGTATACAATGCACTATAGATTTTTTATGAACCAATTGTAATGAATAATAATAATATTTTAGGACACTATTACACCAATTGCTAGTTCAATTTAAGAAATAATATATACTTATTATACACCAATAAATACTTACATAGTATAGATGATGATCAACAACCTGAAAGGAAAGCAGGAGAAAAGCGTTGTTGCTTCCCTGCCTTCACCGGGAATTCAACCCAAACAATAATAAGAATTTTACAAATAAAGACAATTCATTTTCCAGATCGTGAGAGATGCTCAAATTGTTGATGAACCTGTGTATGCCTACAGAGGATTTCTCCTTGACACGGCCAGAAATTATCATAGCATCAAAAGCTTAAAAAGAACTATTGGTAAGTAAAACGAATGCTAACTAGTTGCCGTTCTTTCCGGCAACGGGGTCAATGGAATCTATTGGGCGATGCAACCTGTCACTAATGTTCCACTTAAGATTGCAACCCCAATATTCACGCTAAAAAGTGACTTAGGAGATATTACTCGCATATCTCGGAGGTTTTGTCCACCAAATGAATTAAATGACGTGAATGAGTATGCATGTTTATAAACAATTTTTCAGACGCAATGGCAGCAGTGAAACTGAACACTTTCCATTGGCACATAACTGACAGCCAAAGTTTCCCATTCGTGTCAGGAAGAAGGCCTCAGTTATCCAAATTGGGTGCTTACTCTCCGAGGAAAGTAAGTATGGTCATTTCGTCTCTTAACTATTGCATAGAGATGTTTTTTTTTAAGAATGTTCTTATGGCAATCATTAGCTTGTATGTTATTAAGACTATGACAAAAATTAGGAGCTACTACTTCCTGCTAGGATATATTATGGATGCATCGATGATAAACAAGATATTTATAATCTATATCTAGGATAGCTAAGTTTTGTAACGCAAATGCTAAAAAATTACATCTGTATCAAAAATGTTTGAATATCCCAGTAATACTCGTATGTAAATAACGGGTACGTGGTACGTAAGCAATAACTTTAATAATATTATAATGTACCACTGTACAATGTACTTAGTACCCACTACAATGAAGTGGCAGCTAACTCATTGTGCTGATCATTATTAGATTAGAGTTTAATCCACTTGTTAGACCGGCTGAACTGCATATATGTTTGTGCTAAGCGTTAAAGGACAATACCTAGTCCTTGTAATTTAGTGTACATTTATATCTATGGTATTGTATATGTCGTATTTTATAGTCTGTGTCAACTAAAACAAGCGATTTACCGGCCTTAAGTTCTTAGTTTTATTGCAGAAATAGGTGATTTTTTACAATGTTTCGGTCACTACTCAAAGAAAATACCTTGAGAAAACAACATACTCGTAACTCATAAATTTCATACTTATGGGGCCAATTAAACCGATCAATTGTATTTTATGTTCTCGTTTAATTACACTACACGTAGGTAGCGTGAATAGCATGTATGAAAAGGTTAGGGAATAAGTTTAGCAAGAACGATTTGTCAGGATCGTTCAAGATGGTCGTTGAAAGTCTCTGCTCATGTTAAGGATGGAAAGGCGATGTTTGATTATATGTTTGCAGTATGAGAACATTTATATCAGTATTCTATAAGTGTCGAGTAATGTCACGAATACTAGTTTGGAGATTGGATTAGACTGACTAGTAATACTTACCGATTTGCTCACTTTTATATACGTAATATATGTATATATAGCTAACTATTCAGCAGGTAATAAAAAATAACGTTCATTGCTAATGAATAATAATGTTATTGATATATGAAATATGTGATTGAGATAAAAAAAAATCTTGATTATTAAATGAATACTTTTTACACATCGGTATTCATTGAGTATTCAAAGTCAACAATTATTAAATTAATAGACTCTTGATAACTTTAAACAAAATAAAAGTAAATATGTACAAATTAAAACAAATAATAATAATAATAATAATTTATATGTCTTATTGTATAACAAGACTTTTAAGAATTATTTACTTTGTAGTTGTCACCCTCTTGCTTGTTCTGCTCTTTTACTTTCTAATTTTGTCGTCTCAAGTGACTGTATCCATACTGCGGTTGCCTGGAAGAAATTGCTTTAGCAATAAGGCCGCCAATTGTGCATAATTAAGTTTTCCATCTCTAATGTGTATATTGCTTAAGTGTTATGTGTACAATAAAGAGTTAAATAAATAAATAATTTTGCTAATGGATACATATATTTTTCATTAGGTATACACTCCCGAAATGATCCGTGATCTCGTGCATTATGGTTTGGTGAGGGGTGTGAGGATTCTACCAGAATTCGATGCACCAGCGCACGTCGGTGAAGGTTGGAATGAGGACCTCCTTGTGTGTTTCAAGGTAAGATTTCTTTTGCATAAATAAAGTATGAGAACGTAGCTTGTAGTATAGTTTAAGTTTTTTGCTTAGGCTATGATTAGATTACTTTACTAACATATGTCATTTCGTAGCAGGCAACAGAGGCTAGGTGTAATGGCTATAGACTTCCATACCTACTCTCTCCAATGTTCCGTATGACATCACAACCTCAGTATTAACTTTATAAAGTGACCGAGGAAATATGATTAGATACAGGGTTTAAGCACCGAAACACTAATTGGAATGAAGTTGTCTGAATTGAATATCACAAGTATATTTTCTCAATGAAAACACATTTTGCAAATGCTCCGAATACTACGGTGCAGGAAACTATCGTGAGCAAACTTACCTTTTCCCCGAAATGGCGATACGGCTTACCACCTGTCACATTAACATCTGATGGGTTTGAAGTACCCTTAGAGTTACTACCCCCGCTTTTGTGGAGACCCTTGGAATGGAACCCTTAGGTACTCTGCAAGGGTTAATGCTTGTGAAAGTGTTTATATGTTATAAATCTATTAAAAATACTCGTGAATGTGTTTTTTATTTACATTCATAAATCCTCGTATATTCATTTTTCAGAGTACGCCGTGGGCCGCCCATTGCGTAGAACCTCCGTGTGGTCAATTGAACCCTACGAAACCAGAAGTCTATTCTGTACTTGAAGACATTTACACCGATATGGCAGGTTTGTTATAGACATATTATACTATTCCCTTGTTATCTTGTAAGGTGATAATAATGCTAACTAGCTGCCGTTCTTCCCACGTAGCGGGTGACTACCAGAGAGTAGTTATCTATTGGGCGATAGGCTAGTATATTCTTACCCATGTTCTATATACTGGTAAATGCCATCATAAACTTATCATGAATACTAAAAGTGACCAAGGAGATTTATGTCCCATTTACGAAATGCATTGAATCATACGGTGAGGGAAAACATTGTGAGGAAACCTACCTGTTCGTCGAATAGGTAATAGTTAGTGCTTGTAAAGGACATGGCTTACCACCTGTCACATTGAGTACTGACTCGTGTCAACACGTGGGTTCGAGGTGTCCATAGAATTACTACCTTCGCAATTGCGGAGATGGAAACCTGAACATCTGACTACCCCCCAAGGGTTAATGTTCGTGAATGCGTTTGTCTTTTGTCTATGTACTGTCCACCCCGAAACGGATTGAAGAATATCATTGCATATGTACATTGTGTATATAGTTAATTTGAGTATTAAAATGAAGTACATTTCTAAACGTCCTTATCTCACGTAAAAGTAATTACTGTCCGGTGCTAGCTGACATAAAAAGAAACGGCTAACTAGCTACCGTTCTTACGACATATCGTAGCTAAGGAGTAAGGGTAAAAGGAATTCTATTGGGCGATGGGCTAGTGACCTTTCACCAATGTTTCACATAGCTTTACACCCAAATTCATGCTAAAAATTATTTAGAAGATAATTAATGTGTCTCCAAGGTTCTGTCCGCCCCTAAGGGATAAAAGAACATGAATATATAGAATGGCTACTCAATGAAAATATTCCTATAACTACTATTAATAGTCTGTTTCGATTGCTGTTAGCACAGTTTGTTTATCGATTATACTATTGAACTATTTAGGTGGAATAATTCTTTTGTTATTCGTTGGAACTATTGTCATTAGACCACAGACCTCTATAACCTAGATACCGCAAGTGTACGTACTTTGCGTGTCAAAAAGATTATAATTGATCAACCTTTTGACTGCGGTAATTTAGTTCCGTCCCGACCGTCATCGTTGGCGAACGTGAAGTGCTCCCCAGAAAAATGCCTAGTTGTGCCGTAATATCTTGTAAAAATGATTCAAGAAAAGTAAGCCGAGATCATGGAAATATTTCTTTTCACCGGTAAGTAAATTTGTTATTTAATTGTGCGTATTTTATTTATAAATCAATTATTTTATCTTATTTGTGTCTATTACTATGTAAACCACCAAAATACATGTAAATGTGTGCATACTACGTGTTTTAATTACATTGCTGCATTTAGTTCCAAAGGTGTTGTATCAGTTCATATAAAGCAAGCAGTGAACACGGAATCGATCGATACTTTCAGTGGTAGTTGCGCTTCGTGGTACAGAGGTTATTCTCATTCATCTTACCAAATAGGCAAATAGTGTTGTGCACATGAATCGATTTCAAAACTACAAATAGGTACTGTAACTGATTAAAATTATAAGAAAATTATGTTTGTAAGATTTGTTCATGTTGTATTTATTTGTTAAGAATTAGAATAACGTAAAGTAAATTTTCATTACAGGTTTCCAAGCGACCCCTATATTTAAGAAAGGTGGATTGATGCTACGGGGCAAATTAATTGGTTTCCAACAAATTACAGTAAAATTTGTTCTGTACATTTTATTTATAATATATATAATATATATATTTATATCCTTCTTAATAGTAACTTTAGATTAACTTAAAACTATATTATATAACATAACAATATCTTACATGAATAAACTTTTCATAATCACATTTGAAGTTTTATTTGGCACCAATAATTTGTACTATTATGCGTCGCACTCCGTTGAATCGTTTTGATGCGCGAGTATTTTCCCATCACTAAATCGCCGCTGTGACGTCATAATACCTACGCATATTTCGGCACGCGCGGTTTTCATAGAAATGAGTGCATTTGCGGCATCTAGGGTTATAGAGGTCTGTGCATTAGACGGTTATTGTTGGTTTAAAAATAACTCTCGGATAATCAAAGCATGTCAATTTTTGCAATCCCTTAGTAAACTTTCCAAGGTCATTTTTAATAAGGAAGTGATATGGCATTGTTGATGTTCGTGGAAATAATGTTTTGTTGAGTTCTTTTTCCCGCCGTTCATATATTTGCAATAAGCTAATATGAAGTCATACACAGAATCTAAAGGAAAAAATTAAGTGAGGGAATCTGCATAATTCTGAATAGTCTGTATTTTAATTGCGGGATTATTTGCCACGTTACCTACTCATAAAAGGTAAAAAGTGTGAGTACCAATGTGATACTCATTTGGTAGTGCAAAATCAACCTCTGACTACTTCGATAAAATTCTACTGCAGTTTTATCCCCGTGTATGTACATTCATATATACATTCACGTCCTCTAATCCCTTTCGGGATGGACAGAACCTTGGAGACGATAATATCTGCAAGGTCACTTTGTAGCATTAATATTAGGGTTGTAATGGCATATTATGGAACATTGGTGATAGGTTGCTAGCACAACGCCTAAACGATTCCACCTCCCCTAGTCTCTTAGTTGCCTGCTACGACATGCCGGGAAGAACGGCAACTAGTTTGCAATATTTTACGTTAGCACGAAACATAGTATACATATCCATCTATAGAAATAACAACAACTTATAGAAAAAGTAACAATCTAACAAACGTTTGTGACAATTTCAGAATATTTCGACTCCGATATGTTCCATATGGGAGGTGATGAAGTAAGCGAATCTTGTTGGATGGGGTCAGATCAAATCAAACAATATATAAATGAAAGAATGTGGGATGTTCCCGAGAAAAAGAAGTTCCTACATCTCTGGAACGAATTCCAGCAGAAGGCACAACTTAGAGCTTATAAGGTTAGAACCCAAATATATTGTAATGTAACATAAAACAAAATATGTACAAATTAACACAAAAAAAAAACTAACAAACAGTAAATATTTACGCAGCGCTACTAGTGTACCGAATTTAGCACCCAGAAGCAAAAGCCCCCAGCACACTTGCAGCGTTGCCCCGCTGGATTGCCAACGACAACCTCTGGGCCAAAAATTCCCCGGAGCGCCTATCCAGACCACGATCAGAACCCAAATCATATATTTATAAAACACAAAACTATCGCATTCATGTCACTATGTCACAATGATTAACGCTGAACGCTAATCGTGAGGTCTTGGGCTCGATTTCCAGTGGAGAGTGATTTAAGTACTACGCTTTTCTTCTATTTTCCAGTGTAGTCGTCAATTTAATTACATATAAACACATACAGGCATTATCTATGTATAATAAGAGTCTTAAATCTGATGTTAACGATACCCTTAAGACAAGTTTGTACTTAGTAAGGCAACTAGCAAAGTTTTGTTATACATGTGCAGAAAGGGATTAAATTACGGAATTATGTGTATAAAATTTTTGAGAGACTTGAGATTTTTATTCATATTACAACTGAACCATGACCATAGCCATTGCGACATCGCCAAAATATCGCGTAACAAAGATTTACAACAATAATACACCTACGCGATAAGTCACGGTTTCTAGTGAAATGTATATACATGTATAAGTTTATATCCGCAATATAACTGTTCCCGCCGGCGTAAGTAGTGTCTTGAGACATATATTTAGGTTATATTTCATCATGATTTTTGTTTTACAGGCCTTTGGAAGGAAGATCCCATTAATTCTGTGGACCAGTACACTTACGCTCGACAATAACACCATTGAACAGTTTTTGGACAAAGAAGATTATATCATTCAAGTAAGTGTAAAAAATGCGGTGTTGCGGTCGTTGGCAGCTTTGTATGTATCAGAAGGTCTTGTGTTCAAACTTTCATTTTCATAATATAAATACATTTTCGTAAAGCACCAAACGTATCTGTTCCCCGAACAGGTAATTGATACTGCTTACGACCTGGCACATTGAGTCCTGACTATCTAATAAGCATGTTTATTCAAGATGGCTAAACTATCTGGTCAACATATTGGTACAAGGTGGCTATAGAATTACGCAATTGCGGATATGGTCACCCGAACCTTATCCCGCAAGGGTTAGGTCGTGAAAGTGTTTGTTTCTTGTAGATTCGAACATTTACAACTAACTTTTCTTCTATGTCGGTATTGTTATAGTATTATTACTTATACATATATGACAATCATATATATGTTCATAGTTTTTTTTACACACGATTTCTTTTGGATATATTATCCTAAGGATCGAAGCTTATATGCTAGGGTTTCGAATTCTTTAATAACTCAAGACATAAGATTTATCTTAATGTATGTTTCAGGTTTGGACAACTATTAATGATAGTCAAGTAACTACTTTATTGGAAAAAGGCTACAAAGTAATAATGTCGAATTACGACAACCTTTATTTGGACTGTGGTTTTGAATCGTGGGTGTCTACAGGTAAGTTAATCACATAATTAATGTAAAAGGATAAATAAATAATTTACTTTGTATGTCCATAACAGTCCTGAGCTAGCTGGGACGTTAAAAGATTGTTCATTAGCTGCTATTCTTCCCAGCGAAGAAGGTGACTAATGGACTAGGGGTTAATGGAATCTATGGGGCGATAGGTTAGCGATAGGAGATATTATCGTCTCATCGAGATTTGTTTATAGGAGTTCTTTTAAAGGACAATAATGTATAATGCATTTATTTTAATCCACATTACCTTCGCAATGCTGATTAGGTCCTCCACATGGTACTTGTCTCAAAGCAAACTTTGCTGATCTATGAGTATGAATTAAATTTAATAATAATCAGTATTCTCTAATGGTGACGTTAGGAGTACCTATAACCGCCGAGAGTGAATGAGAGGATGTATGAATATCAATGAAGCGAAAGTGGTCTGTCAGGATCGGGACAAATGGGGATCCGTGATCTCTGCCTACCCCTCTACAGGGAATCAGGCGTGATGTGTATGTATGTATGTATTCTCTCTGGTAATTCATATAAAAAATATTTTTTTTAATTTGTTTAATAATTTGTTATGAGTAAATGTTGAGTTAATAATGGAGTGCTTATGCAATTTACGACTTACCCTATTTTCTTTTCAGGTTCAAATTGGTGCGCACCTTACAAAGGATGGAAGAAAGTGTATATGAATAAATTTGATTCCGATCTATTCAAGAAGCATTCAGATCAAATATTAGGTGATTTACCACTGAGCAGTGTCACTTATCAAAAGCCTCCTTTTAAAAAATATCTAACTTGAATGATATTTAACTTTTTCGAGAAACAACGGGCTCTAACACAATATTTTCGTAGAATGACACATATCTCAATGAATGTACTATTGCTGTACTTATATTGAATAAAAATAATTAGTATCTTGAATAAATTGCGTTTACGAGTAACTGCAAAACACTAAAAAAATACATAAAAATCGTCGTATTACTATCGAAAGCAAATCAACAGCTGATCTACATAAAATCGCGGTTACAGTTTACTGAATAAATAACCTCGTTGACAGGTGCCGAGGCTGCACTCTGGACGGAACAGTCTGACGAATTCAGCTTGGACTCTCGCACCTGGCCCCGCGCCGCCGCCTTGGCTGAACGACTTTGGTCTAATCCAGAAACCTCTTGGTCAAAGGCTGAAGGTCGTTTGGCGCATATGCGGTAAGATACAGATACAAAACTATATTCAGGATTGTGTAATAAGAGCTTATTTATTTGATGGGGAAATATTTCTGTACAGTTGTCAGAAATGTTATGAATTTATCATGGTGAATTTGTTTCTAGTATGTGGCAGGCGTTGATTAAGGGACTATCGTATAAGCGATCATATCTGATGGCCTATCTTTATAACATGTCACCAATATTCCATATTAATACTCTCAAGTTATGTTAACATTACCGAGGAGATATGTGTATGTCCGTGCGTCAAAAAGTGCCTTATGGAATTGGAGGATGAGAGTATGTTTACGTCTCTAAGATCTAGTCAAAGGTTAACTTTAACGATAGCTTATTAATTAATGAGGTAATTTGGGTTTGATGAGTTGACTTTAATGTTTGTATTCAGTGTCGCTGGTAGATGGTTATTTGGATTGTTTTGTATAATTATCACTTAGTTTTGTTTGCCAATAACGGTCACGGGAAAAATTAAAGTAATGGTTCGAAGTTCAAGTTTCAAAAGCTTTTTTTATTTACAGAAACCGGCTCGTGACCATGGGAATCCAAGCTGACGCCATGCTGCCAGAATGGTGTGTAGACAACGAATCGTCGTGCAATGACGGCTCATAAAAATTTTGCAACTAAATTCGCAAATTTTAGGGTTTTATTACTGAATACTCGTATGCATGCATAGCATAGCAACAAACAGTGTGATAGTATTTACGTATAATAAGTGTGATAAAAATAATAAGTGTCGATATTTTGTGACCATTTTAATTAATTTGAAAACGAAATAAATAATTGTACCTTATTTTGTAATCATTGTACTTATTTTTGGTTGTTTCATTTCATTTCTTGTGTTTTTTCTAATTTAGTCAAACAGTAAGTAGCTAGAATTGCAATGCGTACACAAGCAAAAAGATTCATATGCATTCCCGTCCTTTAATCCGTTTCGAGGTGGGCAGAACCTCGAAGACATGACAACATCTCCTCGGTCACTTGTTAGCTTGTATATTGGTGTTCTAATGTCATATGGAATATTGGTGACAGGTTACTTGCCTATCTTCCAATAGATTCCATATACCTTCCCTTAGTCGCCTCCTATGACATGTCAGGAAGAACGGCTGCTAGCATACTTTTTCGTTCCAGACTAGCACGAAAATTAATAAGATAACTACATTATCCTTCTACAAACATATGTATATAATATGTAGTGTATATATGTATGTATAATATGTCTCATGATCGAGCAATACTGTCAAGTTGAGCAACCAACCACAATCAAGTTTTTTGATCACTCAAATCCTTTTTCCTAATAATTTATATCCAACGTCACAGGTGTTCAACCATATCGCTGTATACAAATACCAAATACTGCCTATTTCCTCAGTGATTTCACTCATCGAAATGTATAGTTACATAAAGCGTTAAGTCACGTGGTAAAATGATCACATTAATATACGTTTCCTATAACACTTGGACAAAAAATCACGTTTTAGTTATCCAAAGTGGTAAGTAAGTATGACATTAGAAAATAGCACAAGATGGACTCAAATTTAAGTTATATCAGTTTGTCAAACAGTAACATATTATAAAATTTGTAAATTTGAAAAAGTCTTAAATTTGTAATATACGACATGGTCAAATAAGTTATATTTTATCAGATAACACATGATCTTTAACAAATTGCGAGTTTTAGTAAGATTAAAAAAATTAAATACACTCGGTGGCCTCTCCATTTGCTTTCTCCCTTAAAATACAAGATTGACATGTTTAGATTATGATAAAAACTCGTTAGAAGTTTCAGCTATCATTAATTTAATTCTTCTAAGACATCCAGGACTAAGTGTTACTTTTTTACTATTGTAGTACTGAAAATATAACATAAATTTACAATCTTGCGCAATTTGGTACGCGTATGAAACGCTTTATAATATGGTGTGTACGCAGCTTTAGAAATATTTTTTTATCTATCTGGAATAATTTTATAAGTTGGATCAGTTTGTAGTGAATTAATGTAGTAAAACTCCGATTAATTTGAGCATTCATGATTTTATCTATAGGAAAAAGTTATGTTGTGAAATATTTGTATTTATATGCACTTTTTGGATTGATAGAATAGATTAGTCGGAGTCAGACCCATAAATACTTATTTGTTGTTTCATGTTTGCATAAAGTGTAAACGTTGAACGAAACAATGTTTTTCATTACTTAATCTTCAATGTTCGTATGCATTGGACATTTATACATTGTCCGTAGTTAGCTCCCGTTATTTTTAACTATCTGTAAAAATTTTAAATCATTAAATACATCGTTAAATGAATCGTGATAAGTAATTTGTTTGAGGTCGTAAGTTAAGTACTTACCAATTATCAGTTGTGCCTTTGATAATTTTTCTAAGTAGTAGTATTCTCCGACCAACGCAGCAGACAACATGAATACATTACAAAAGAATTGGTTCTCCGAATCATGTGAAATGTGGCCTGGAGGCACATTTTCCTTGGAAGTGAAAGAAGTTTTATATTCACAAAAATCCCAATTTCAAGATATTTTAGTCCTGGACACTACAAGTTTTGGAAAAGTTTTGGTGCTAGATGGTATTATTCAATGTTCAGAAAAAGATGAGTTTTCCTATCAGGTAATTCAAGTGTATGTATACTAGATTAAATGTTTTTAATTACAATGGAAATTTTCACTTTGTGTTGAAGAACTCTTGCTGGGACAACTTTTAGTTGACACATTCAGCAGCATGCAAGTTGAATTTCAGAACATAACCAAATGTGAAGACATGTTGAAACACAGGCTGTTTACTTAATATTTTACTGTTAATGTTTTACTGTGTATTTAAATTTTTACTTTTATTTCAGGAAATGATATCTTTTCTTCCACTGTGCTGCCATAAAAATCCTGAGAAAGTCCTTATTGTTGGAGGTGGTGATGGTGGTGTGGCCAGGGAAGTAGCTAAGCATCCTAAAGTAAAGAAAATTGTTCAGGTAGATACTTATTTTATTTATTATTCATACATATTCATAAATTAGTTTACTTCCCTCATGAGATAGGCAAGGACTATTGATCGCCAGCTAGAATTAAAGTTCTCATGCATGGTTTTCATGCTATGTCCACCACCATCTCATGAATATTACAATTTATAAATAGGTCATGCATGTTTTCAGAAAGTTTTTAAGAGTTATTAGTTAGAATTAAATTAATAATGATTTTCTTAATCTTAGTATATTAGACTGATTTATCTTTTGAAATAATCTTAAAACATCCATAACTGTTTCCTGAAAAATTATATTTTACTACTAGGAACTATAGTTTAAGGAAAAAGTCAATCAGCAAAGTTGCCTTTACAATATCATCTAGGTATGCATACTTGTATAATAAACAAACCTTTACTACTAATTGCTAAACAAATAGCTGACATGTGGAATAGGTAGAGCATTGTTTTCCTTAAGACTACAGTTGCAATGTATTATATACATCTGATAACATCCTTAATAGTTTCATATAGATCTTGACTAATACTAATGGTTCCCTTTTGAAGCAATGTTCACATGCTCTGTTCAAATAAGTTACATTGACAACAGTGCCCCTATTTATTACAATCTTATCTTTGTGTGGCCTTAGAGGTCATTGTCATATACCATTCCCTTATCAGATATTGAAACTATGGTTAGTATTTTATCTCAATGTCAAAATTAAACTCGTCTTTAAAATACATTTGTATGTTAGGAGTACCTATAACCGCAAAGTGTGTATGAGAAGATGTATGAGTGACAACGAAGCGAAAGTGGTCTGTCAGGATTGGGACAAATTGGGATCCGTCATCTCTGCCTACCCCTCTACAGGGAATCAGGTGTGATGTGTATGTATGAAAACTTATGATTAATAACTAGCGGGACTTATCGCGTATGTTTTTATATAATAAAGTTACCTTTATTAACCCGGCGTTTCCCGGTAAGTTATTAATCATGAGTATAAATCGTGAATCTCTTAAAAGTATGAAAACTTATTGATTATCAATTCTAAAAGACTTCATTTAGGACAATGCAATACTTTGTAGAAAATTAATGCTAACTGGCAATAAGATTTCATGATTGCCTTTCAATATTAGTATTATATTAATTTTAAAGCAATGTCATTATTTAATTGACAACTATGCAAACTAATCATTGTTTAGCTGACTTAAGATTATACTAATATATGTCATGCTTAAGTAGTTTATTTGTACTAAAATTGACACATCTTGTCATAAAGGCAATGCCAATTAAACATAATTTTCTTATCTTAATTTATATATCTTCTTAGTAGTTATGTTTTTATAAAATAAAATTATTGATTTCTATTGACATTTAAGTTATGAATAAAATAATAATTTTAGAGTTTTTACTTGAATATTATATCTATGGGTTACAAAATAATAACATTTAAGAGTTAGTAAAAGGCAAATTTCATAACACTAAGTAACTTTTTTAAAATATATTATGTAATTCATTCTGAGTTATGCATGAAATTAACACATTCGTCGCCATGGTGGGTCAAAATGACCGGCACCACATATACTTTTTTGGACCATGGCGACGAAAGTGTTAACTTTATTGGCTTAGTCATAAACATGACTGAACTAGCATTATAAAAGCATGGTTTAATCTGTACAATACTTTAGTAAGTATTCCATGCCAATCTGGGATGCCATTCTTCACATAAATGAAACCTATTGACTGATAGGCTAGCAACCTGTCAATGATGATCCATATGATATCACAACCAAATAGATTTCATTGTCTCCAAGTTTCTGTCCACTCCAAAGGAGGTGAATGTATATGTCTGTATACATGTAAATGCGATCAAAACCCTGTTAGATAAAATACTAATATCAAGGAGATAAAATGTCCCCTGGGTATTGTCCTATCTATAAACTATACAATTAATTATCTACAAATCTGGTGAATGCCTATATTATTGTTAATGATTATATTCTATTGACCTCTGTTCTCCATTACAGGTGGAGATTGATGACAAGGTCATAGAAGTGTCAAAGAAGTTCTTGCCTTTCATGGCCATTGGTTTCGAAAGCAAGAAGCTAAAGCTGCATGTTGGAGACGGTTTCGAGTTCATGAAGAATCATAAGGAAGAGTTTGATGTTATAATCACCGACAGTAGTGACCCTGTTGGGCCAGCCGTCAACCTGTTCCAAGAGAACTACTTTTCTCTGATGAAAAGTGCTCTAAGGCCAGATGGTATTGTATGCTCACAAGCTGGCACTATCTGGAATGATGTTGAAATGGTGACAAACACTTTGAAATTCTGTAGGAACCAGTTTCCCTCAGCGAGTTATGCTTACACGTCGGTCCCTACATATCCTTCGGGACAGATTGGTTTTGTGATTGGTTCTTTGGAAAAGGACAAGAAGTTTGATGAGCCTGCTTACAAGTTTACAAGGGATGAAGAGGTGTCCTTGAACTTGAGATATTACAACAAAGATATTCATAAAGCTGCTTTCGTCTTACCAACATTTGCTAAGTATCAGCTTTCATAAATGTAAGCAATATAGAGAATCTTATCTAGATATGCCATATATAACAAAATGTAATTCGTACATACATATTGAACAATACAATTCGTACTTAAGCAGATTTTTAATGTTTTTGTGCAAGTTTACACATATTATATTTACATTTAGTAAATGACTGATGATTTTTTTAAATTAAGATTTTCGAATTGTAACCATTTACGAACAATGTGCCTTAATTTACATTCCATAAAGATCGAATATTGTAGGATCTGATTATTGATACAGGGAATTATATGGAAGAGCTCAATTTATATCTATATTTCTTGAATATTAGTGTAAAATAATGATACACTAAGGTTGCTTACAGAGAAGAAACTATTATATTCTTTTAAGATGCTATTGTAATGAACAATATAGATAATATATTATAGTAGAACTAAATATTTTTTAGAATTTCTATTGAATAATCTTCTTATACAATTTTTATATCAAATAATAGTAATACATTTATCATTTTTAAATTATGATTATAATATATAAAAAACTTTTAAAATGTTATTATTAAATAGATTTTTAATGGCTTATGTTATTATGGAACGATATTATTGTTATCATTATAAGTTATTTTTATAGATTATATTAAAGTTCTGTTTATCACGAAAATTATAATAACTTATTATAAATCTGATAGTATAATTATACAAAATGTTATTTTTTGTAACTCCATAATAAAATTGGTTTTAATCGAATATGTATATTGTTAAGGTTTAAATATAGTTATTTATAATAATGCCATTCCTATAATACAATACAGTTATTAGAAAAACGTGTTTTTTTCTCACAAATATTACATTCCCAAGCCATACTGAATACATTTTTATTACTTTTTAGTAGGTATTGTTGATTAATGAGGGAAGTGCAATTATGATCCCTAATATTGTTATTGTAATACATAATGAAAAACGTTTTGGCTCCTGAATCAACCCTTTTTCAAAAATTATGGGCGTAACTATGGTTATTAGTTATTATTAGTTTTTTTAATTTTTAATGCGTGTTGGCGGTATGGCCGTGTGCCTAAAGATTGGTGCCGGGCCGTTATCGTCCCTTTGTACAAGGGGAAGGGACCCTTGCATGACTGCAAGAACTACCGGGGGATTAGCCTTCTGAGCATCGTCGGAAAAATATATGCAAAAGTATTGATTGAAAGAGTTGTTCGTGAGACTGAAACCAAGATATGGGATATACAGGCAGGTTTTCGGAAGGGAATGGGATGTACAGATTAGGTTTTTTCCTTACGCCAGGTGGCTGAAAAGTTTTTGGCAAAGAACCAAAAGGTTTTCTGTGCTTTTATGGATTTGGAAAAGGCGTATGATCGTGTATCCCGGAACGATTTGTGGAGGGCGCTATCTGCGTTTGGTTTGGGCAGTACCTTAATACGGGCTCTAAAGTCTTTATATATAGATTCGGGAGCCTGTGTTAGGGTTAATGGGGGTTACTCAGACTGGTTCAGTATCCGAAAGGGTGTGAGGCAGGGCTGTGTAGCTTCGCCGTGGCTGTTCAATCTGTTCATGGATAGTTGCTTGACTGATTTGAAAGAAAGTGACAGAGGATTGCGTATGGGCGAGTTGATCATTAAATGCCTCTTGTACGCTGACGATCAGGTTCTTCTTGCGTCATCGGCGTGTGAGTTGCAGGAGATGGTCACTTGCATGAATGAGTCCCTTAAGAGGAAAGGAATGAAAATTAATGTAAATAAAACGAAAGTAATGGTCATGGAGGGACTTAGCAAGACAGAGTGCAAGATTGACATAGATAATGAAAGAGTTGAACAAGTGAATGATTTTGTGTATCTGGGAACACTTTTTACTAGTAACGGAAAATATGAGGGAGATATTGAACGTAGAGTGTGTGCAGGTAATAAGATTAATGAGGCTATGTATAGTGTTATGGGTAGCCAGTTGATTTCTCAATCGACACGTATGGCTATTCATAGGGCTGTGCTGGTTCCAACATTGACTTATGGTAGTGAAAGTTGGGTATGGCAAAAGAAGCATGAAAGTAGAATCAATGCCGTCGAAATGCGGTCACTGAGAAGCATGTTAGGAGTAACATTGAATGATAGAATTAAAAATAGTGTGATAAGGGAAGGTTGCGGTTTGGAAGATGTTGTGACTAAGATTGAAAAGAGCATGCTTCGATGGTCTGGACATGTTATGCGGATGAATGATAGCAGATTGACAAAAGGAATATATATGAGTGAAGTGGAAGTGCGGTTACGTAGGGGCCGGCCTAATAAGATATATAACAGTCAGATAGACGCTATATTGAAAAAAGGTGACGTTAGGAATACCTATGACCGCCGAGAGTGTATGAGAGGATGTATAAATGTCAATGAAGCGAAAGTGGTCTGTCAGGATCGAGACAAATGGGGATCCGTGATCTCTGCCTATCCCTCTACAGGGAATCAGGCGTGATGTGTATGTATGTATGTATTAGTTTTATGAGAATATAACAGTGCAAAAGAGGTATGTTTTGAAACTACACTTTACATAGGTATGTTCTTAGTAAAATAAAAACCCTAGAAATAATAAATACGACTAGTAACAGTAAAACAATTTATAGTCATCAAAAATCACTTTAGTTCATGTATGGACAAAGATATTTGGAATTTATGAACAATGTGTAATTAATACTTGAATGACGAAGAAAAACATGGCATGGAAGCCAATTTATTCATTATGTGATGTAATAAATATTGTCATTGCGGAAAAATCGCCAAATTGTGTACCATCTGCTAAGTTGGATGCTAACTATTAGTTTTAAATGTGGGTCCAATGTGCCCTTAAAATGGATGGAGCTGCAAAGTGCCTAGCCCCAATATTACTTCGCACCAGTAGCCAAAGGCTGATACAATTCTGTGGCACTGTAAATAATTTACAACAGTCTCATTGTAGCTTATAAGTTTAGTTCTCTCCATAATTGATATTTCTAATCTGTGGTGTTAGTACTACGATAATTTTTATATCGTCAATATGTATGAACCTTGCTCTAGATTTTATGTTAAATCTATAAGAAAATCACATAAACGTATTCCAGTCACTCTTTGAAATATGTTGTTTGTATTTCCAAGGTACCAGACAACATTTTCTTCTAATTTTTTTTAGACAAAAGTATCGATACCTCAAAATAATATCGAATCTATGATCATGGAATATCGAATCTATCCATACACAGATAATTTTATACATTATTACTGTCTTTGGTTGGATGACGGTCGATTGTTTTGTTTGTAGTTTGTATTGGGAAAGATAAAAATTGAGTTCAGATTTTAATGTGAATCTCTTGCATTAGAAGTAATAATTTTGCATATCTATTGTTTATAAACTAGGAAGTGAAAATGGGCTGCTTCGATAATATGTCGATGCCATCCTGTGTTTGGTTTGAAGGTGGAGCCAAACGCAATATCCTTGCATCAATAATTGCTGGATTTCTGGTAAGTATCTACGAATTGCAATTATAAATATCGAACAAGGTTTTGCTCATTGTTATACAATTGCATACACTCGGGTTTAGAGAGAAATGCAATGAAATTAACGCTTTTACTTATTACTTAAAATACGCTTATACTAAATACTTATGACTCACTTTCTAAGTCATTGCCCTATTGATATCTTAGTCTTTGTTTTACTAAAAAGATTTTAGATAAAAGAAAATCTATGATTAACATGTTTTGTTTAATGCAATAAAAACCCATGTCAACAAAGAAACCCATGAAGTTATTGTTTTTCTAGTTCTTCACTGGCTGGTGGATCATAATTGATGTTGTGTCAGTATATCCAGGAGAATTACTTGGAGCTTCTCATGTATGTGGCATCTTGGCTACCTTATCACTGATCATGATCAATTCAGTGTCTAATGCACAGGTAAGTAAATTAAAAAGTAATTTGTGTTCAAATGGCCTTGTTTCAGAGAAGGATAAAAGTAGAGAATTCAGTTTGAGATAACAAATGTAGGCTTTATAAAGTAAATAAAGTATTTAGTAAAGGACTTATGCTGTATCTGTAGTTGAAACACTTTTCATCAGGTTAAATTTTATTCTTGGAGTAATGGACATAAAGAAATATTTTTGACCTTTCAAGTATACTATATACAAACACTTCTACCTCTTCAGAGGAATAGTTATTTCTGTCACTGTTTTCTCACCTGATTGCAGTTAAGTAATGAAACCTTACTTGATTTTTGTGATTCCATAGCTAGATCTCCATACAGGTCACAAAAAATGCTCAAAATGTCATCTTTTACAATTCTGGATAACTCCATTGAGATCCTTACACTTCAGACCTATGGATCTAAGATATATATGTCCTATCTTTCTTTTACTAGTCTCTTGCACTAGGAGTAAATGAAACTTACTGGGTAATAGGCTAGTAACAAGTCACCCATATTCCATACAACATGTTAAATGTTAAAAACCGCCCCAGAAAATATTACCTCGTCTCAGGGGAGTTTTTAATCAGTAGAGGATAAGATTAATGGATGTTAATGTACATGTATTACAGATCCGTGGTGAGACATACACAGGTGGCTGTATGGGGCCCCGTGGAGCCAGAATGTGGTTGTTTGTTGGCTTTGTGATTGGATTTGCTTCACTCATTGCTGGATGCTGGATCTTGTTTGCAAACCACATTAATACTGGTAATTGAACTTTTACTCATTTGTATTATAAAAAGGTGTTCCATTTTATTTAGAGATATTATAAAATGTTAAATATCTGCCATTATTCCCAAGTAATCAAGAACTTTGATCATATTCTTTTCATGACATAACACAGTTAAGAAAAATAACATTTAAATTAACTAACCCTTGCCTCCTTATTTATACACTTCCCTTCTTCACTTAGGTATAGTACTTACTTACAGCTAACAGTACTTACTTTAGGGGGTGTATAGATTGAAGAACAAACGGGATTAGATTATTAATAGGTGTGAGTAAGCCAAGAGAGGGATCTTTCAAGGTGGCAATTGGTACTCTTGGCTTATCCCACTATGGGAGTAGCGGTGTAAATATTATTATGTATGTATGCCATATTTATATTTGTGCTAGGACATCAAAAATCTTTAATCCTTTTATCCCATTATTTACATGATACTTCAAAAATAAATAAGCACATATTTACAACCCCAGGTGACTTTACAAATTACATACATATAGTTATACACACCAGCTTTTTCCCTACAAAGGCGGCTCTATAGTTTAACCCTCTATAGGGAAAGAGATGTAAGTGTATTTATGTTTGTGTTCACATACCAACATAAATACCATTCCACTTCACCCACATATATACAATTTGTCAATATACTATATGTAATTAACCGGCATAACATGTCCAAACCATTTAACTTTTTAAACCTAACACATAGTTTATACAATGTATTTTTCAACATTTCCAGATGGCAAGAAGCACGCCTGGCCCGGTATAGGCTTGTTCCTTCAAAACGCCTTCATATTCGCTGGATCCCTGGTCTTCAAGTTTGGCCGTACAGAAGAAGTGTGGTAAATACCACTGTGATAGTGTATTTGCATGAATATTTTTGTAATTGCACCTTATAACTACATATAATGATATTATCGAGCAGTTTATTTAGTTTTCCAATCAGTACCGTCTCATTTGGTACTAATAATCTCGTGTATGATGTTTTATAGATGTTAGGATACATTTTTCTTATGTTAAATTTTGATTAAGTAATTTGTGGCAAATACATTATTTTGTACATAGTTCTGAATTCGAATTAGATACAATATTTATATAACTAATGTCATACATATGTTTGTTCTTAAGTATTAGGTGTATGTGTATAATGGTATAGTAAAATAATCCCTAATGTGGTGGGTTAGTAGTTTTATTTAGTCTTAAAGTGTTAATTTTTGAGCTGCAATTATGATTTCTCGTATGTTTATAAACATTGAAATATAAAATAACATTCATGATATCATTAGCGGTTTTAATTTTACTCATTAAATATATTAAATTTTCAAAAGAGGCTAGAATGGTAATTCATGTTTATATACAAACATATAGTAAACCAATTTGGGCAAGTCCAAGGTTAAATGTCCAACATCATCTGAGCCTTATGATGGTCATTGGTCATTCGGAACTCACTTTAGGACCACCTCGAACCCACGTTTTAACCAGATAGTCAGTACTTAATGTAGCAGGTGGCTATTAACAAAAGACAATAATAACGAGCGCTCAGTGTAAGCATTGTATATCAGTAGCATACAGTGATCTATGAAACAAATAAGATTATTCAACCAAAATAAAATGCCTTACTGTTACACAACATTAGTGAAAGTGTTTTGGGTATATTAAGCACTTTCCACTGTTAGACACATACACATTCTTAATGTAGGAAATGAAACTCAATATTTTAAAATTAGTATAATTTTCACACTTGAGTAAACTATTTACACTTCGATATATATCTCACATTGTGTAAAGTATGCCTATTCCTTGTAAACGCTGTCGCATACTGATGTACATATTTATGAACAAGTCATAAAATAACTTAAATACCGGATCACTAGGACATCTTTGGCTTCGTTACTTAGTACTTCAGTTCCCCTTAACTTCAACATTCTTTGACAGCTCACAAATATTCTAACCGTTGTTAAATATAAAAACAAAAACATAAATAGGTGGATCAAAATTCTGCGTTAAGACTCTAAGACAGCTGATAATTTTGTTTAGTAGTCTTAGAGTAGTTTATAGCCCCATGGCACAAGTGCGACCTCCGCGGCCGTTGGGGAGGCAGATCTCGTCGTAGTTGCAGTTGCCGTTGCGGTACTGGCAAACGTTGTCGGAGGGCGCGCACTGCTCCGGCGCAACCGCCACGCCGTACAACTTGCGGGAAGTAGTCGATATCGGCAAGTGACCGCGTTCGTTGGTCGACACATCGAAGAACTCGATCTTTAGCCTAGAAACAACGAAGAATGCGCGATAAAAGTAATATATAATACGTATAGATTGAACTGAGACTGTATACATATAGTCAATTACAATGCAAGCTAACGTTCATGGATAATCAATGCCGCATCAAGTTTATTACGTTTGGTTGCCAAAGTAGAAGTCAAAATTGTATTATGTACTTGCTATAATGATAAAAGACTGCTATTATAAAAATCAAGTGACGAGAATTACTATTTGATATATCGTGCCATATGAAGTATTGTTTGAGCATGTAGCCTTATAACTGTGAAAACAGGGTTACGTTTTGAGCTAACCGATATTATTTAACACTACCTAACCTGACAGTTTACTTATCTTTACTTACGTTTTCCAATCCGACCAGTAGAATCTGTTGTCCTTGATGGCCAGGCCGAAGGGATAGGCGCAGTTGGTGACTATGGTCCTCCGTTGTCTAGTGTCAATGTTGACGCACTCAATAGTCTTGAGGCCAGCGTCCGCGTAGCACAGGCTTTCGGTACTCCAGTCAATGGCCAGGGAATTAGGTAACACGACGTCAGGGGACGCCAAGAACACGCCCCTTTCTGTACCGTCCATGTTCGCCCATTCAATCTTGGGCGCGTGCCTGTACCAGTCGGACCAAAATACTTTTCTGCAAAATAAATTTATGTCATAAAAAAAAGTATTGTTTTATTTTTAGGTATTTATGTACTAATGTTCTTTGTTGCTAATTTTATTTGTCTTAAACAATAGACGAGATTTTTAATGAATATTTGAGTTATAATGAGACTGTGTATATATTTTAGCTTCAAATCCAATGTAACTTACCCTCTGCTTGGATGTACTGTAATTCCACGCAAATTAGCATAGCTGTCATAGGTGACTAAAACCTTTCTTAGTTTCGTGTCGATATTGGCAACCTCAATGGTTTTCTTTTTAGAGTCAGTCCAAAATATGTTTCTCGCTGACCAATCTATCGCAATGCCTTCTGGGGTCTTTATTTCTGAAAAGAAGAAAAAAATGTGAGTATTTTTCTACGGATCTTTCTAGTTACTCAACACTTCATATTCAACCTTACCAGTTTCAAGGAATTTTTCCACGCTAGATCCGTCGTAGGCCGCGCCTTTGATCATTCCGCTCACTATGTCGCTCCAGTAAATGCGTCCCGTTTGGCAGTCAACATCTATAGCTACAGCGATCATATCAAACTCAGCATTGATGGGCGTGGCGATGTCTCTCGCTGTTATTTCGAATGGCACGCGGTAAATGAAGGTTCCATCACTAGCGGCCAAAAAGTTGCCTGGCTTCTTAGGGTTAGTCTCACAGTAGGTTCCGTTGCCGGTGTAGCCTGAGTTGCATTCGCAGAAGTAGTCGTTGTTCTTCTTCAAACATGAAGCGTAAGCATGACATAGCTCTGGGATATTTCTACAATTGGGTTCTGCGTCACAAGAGTAGCCGTCTCCGACGAATCCTTCCCTGCACACGCATTTGTAAGTCTCTTCCACACTTCTACAATCAGCGTCCGGATGGCAATCGTTGGCAACGTCACATGAGTAGCCCAAGGGTATGCACTTTTCGATGCCTTCACCTTCGTAACCCTCATCGCAGTGGCAGTAATGGACGTCGATGGTTGTGTCGTACAGGCATGAAGCGTGTTCAGCGCACACGGCTCCGTTACAAAGGGCCAGGTCTAGTATGCAGGCGTCGTTTTGATCCTTGACGTAACCTTCGATACATTGGCAAACGTCGCCACCTGTGAGCGGGTCAAATCTGCATTCTGCATTGAGTTCGCAGTTGGAGTCGTTAAAACAGCTGAAGTTTGGTCTGCAAGTGTACCCGTCACCGTGGTAGCCTCTGTCACATACGCACATTTGTTCATTTCCAACGGTTTGGGTGCAGAAAGCATTGGCCCCACAGTTGCAGGACGATGCGCGGGCTTCTCGGCACTCGTAGGGGTCGGTTCCCTCGTACCCGTCCAGGCAGCGACATTCGTAATCGCCAACTGAGGTGGAATACTCACAATAGGCGTTTGTTGGACAGTCTTGGTGATTCGAACATTTCACTGAAATATTAAAAATATTCATTAAGTAACTGAAACATTTGAACCTTATAAACATTTAACTATGCTGTCATAAAGTATAAAAAATGGATCCTACTCTCGTTGATAAGATTTTTTACATATATTTCATCATGAGATCACATATAAATATATAGAATCACTGGACATTTTCTTGGTTACTATCACTCTTGTAACTCTCATTGTTAATTATATAATAAATATGGAACGCCGAGCATAAACAAACAGTGTCCCTATCGTAACTAATATTTAGTTTGTTGTTTTTATATAATTTGTTAGTAGACTTCTTACTTACGTGATGTGCTATTGTACTCTTGAGGATATTGATGAGTATCATAATTAGTGTTAGGCTGACAGTAGCCTTCTCCGTTTTCATCCGTGATGTAGGTGCTCTCAGTTGGACAAATGCAATCGTATTGAGAGCATACTGGAGGGAATCTACCATCGTTACCGGGGTTGTAATTATTTTCAAACCTCTCTGTTGTTGAAGTGATATCTGGGCTGCACCTAAATCCATCCCCAACAAATCCACGCTTGCATTGACACATTTTCTCATTCCAAGAGTTCACTTCACAATCAGCATAACTCGAGCAATCGTCACATATGTTGCGTTCTTGCTCATCAAGTGTTTGCCAGCACTGTTCTCCGTTTCCAGTGAAGCCGGGGTTACAGACACAGGTTGCTCCCTCAGGGCCGCTCTCAACACAGTTTGCGTTCACGTCACACCTCTTGTCTTCACATTGTGTGATAGGTCTGCAAGACTTTCCATCGCCTTCGAATCCTCCATTACATCTGCATTCGTAGCCCCCGTCATAATTTACGCACTCCGCATTTTCACTGCAGCTGTGCATGTTAGTCGAACACTCGTCAACGTCAACGCATGTCATGGTGTTGTCTTCATACGCGTTAGTGAAACCAGGCTGGCATACACACACAAAAGAGTCTCCTTGGACTACGCAAGTATGAGATCCACACACTGATCTACCTCTAACACATGGGTCTTCTTCCTGACCTAAAGGCGTGATTTTGTTACTCATACCGTACCTAATAATACTAGTTTTGTCTTCGTATCCCAAGAAGTTTTTGCCTACTCTCAAGGTCATAACTTTCTCTTCAGCTGGTGGAGCGTTTGGACACGCAGCAAAAGTGATTGTTTGGGAAATGCGCTCCTCGTAAGTAGCCCCGGTATCTTTGTCTCTAAAAGTCCTAGTGGTTTCTGACCTTACTAGGCCGGGCTCGACGATGGTGTATTGTTCTTCGTATTCCGATATTTCAAGCTGAGAGCCTAGATTGGGGACAGAACCGCGAACATCAGCGTCGAGGACCACTTGGTCGAACACATCGTGTCCTAAATATTTTTGGTTTATTATGACTCGATCGTTAGTAGAGGGGAAGTGTATTTCAGCTGTGTAGTTAAACAGTCCACTGGTGAGCTGGTATCCGTTTAGGGCGTTTCCTGTTGGTTTTGCGAACAGCCAGCCAATGACTCCGCCTAATGCGTTAAGGAATAGTAACTCATGACCTATAGTGGGTGGAACTTGCGATAAGGCTGTATAAGATCGTCCGTCAGCGACTACTACATACGCTTGCATGTCAATGTCGTTGAGATTAACGTTGTTCAGAGCTCCGTTGAGTTTTCCATGCACTCTAAGAGGCACGTCGATTCTGATGCAAGATTTCCCATTGCCATAGTAGCCGTCGTTACATTGACAACAGATTCCAGATTTGTAATCGACGCATTTTGCTTGCATGTGGCAAATGCTTGGTCCACTGACAGCGCAAGTTTTGTATTCTTCCTCTTGTTCGATCTCTGCCTGGTTATATTGGTCTGGGACTCCTACGTTTCCGTTTGGCAAAATGTTACCCACTCGAAAGACGTATTTGCCAGGTTCGTTGACATTCGACCATCTGAAATGCAATATTTTATTATTTTTGAACATTAATTCAAAAGATTTTGTAAAATATAATAATATTGTTTTGTGTTTATGCAGTAAATATGTAATTAAATATGTAGATTCTTAGAAAACTAAAATAATTTTACGAAATGAGTCATAATGATTGAAGGCATACAACGGAATATTTGCTACCTATGTCTATCCTACATTATGATTACTTACGTCATGATATTCCTTATTTGATGGCTTCCTGAACCCCTGAGATTGTACACCCGCCCGTCTTCGGCTATGAACCCAGCCTGAGCCTTGGCGTCTGGCATCGCATTCGGCGCAGTTTCCTTTTGGATCCATTGTATATCATATTCTGGGTACAGGAACTCTACGAAGCTTTCAGTGCCGTTACTGATGATTGCCGCTTGGAAAGTGTTCCTCTTGATGCCGTTGCTGTATTTGGTGTCGACCCATGTGGTTATAAACACCGATGATGGCCGGAATTCGTAGTAGTCGTGGAAATTGTTCTGAATGCTCTCTTCTGCCTTAGCAAGGGCGCGGGGTTCGGTGGTTTCCCTATAGTATACGACACCGGACTCGCTTGTGTCTATGTTGGAGTAGAATGGCGCTATTGAAGGGTAAGGCAGAGGAAACTCGGCGTTCCAAAACGTTGGCAGGTCTGACCGGAAAGTTAACACTCCGAAGTTGTTTACCTGTAACAATTTATTAGTAATCAGTATGCACGAACTTTGGTAAATTAGAAATGGGTATCTATGCTTAAATAAGCTGTTATTTTTCCTTGTGGTAATCTCACATTATGTAAGTACCTTCGAATGTTATATTTTACATAATTCAGCGAAATAGTATGACTAAGTTATTGATCCATGCAAAAGGTCTTGACATTTGCTCAATTAGTTGAGAGATAAAGAGCGTTGTTTCGAATACTTCTAATAACACATTGATAAATAACAATTGTTCGTGTTTGTTGGCAAGTACTTTGATAATTAATATTCGTTTTACTATCACTAAGCAGTACCACATTTATCTTCGTAGAATAATACCTACTGTTAACTAGTATCTATTTCTTGCTTATTATTGCAGGGGTTATCGGGCTTTGTATAACTTATTGTATAATAAAGGCTTCATTTTTCGTCCATACTGATAATCAGACTTATTTTCTAATTATTTCTAGACGTATAACCGATTATACTTAATTCATAAATCTCGTATGTATTGTTCATTCATTCATGTAATTGAAATCATGTTATTTCGTATACTTTTAAAAATTTGAGCTTCGCACCAAAATAGACAAAGACGTTCACGACCATTAACCCTTGCAGGGTAGTTGGAGGTTCAGGTTACCATCTCCGCAATCGCGGAGGTAGTAATTCTATGGCCACCTTCAACCCACGTGTTGACAGGTGGTAAGCCATGTCGCTATTTTTACAACCAGTATTATAAGGATGTTTATCTTACCGTACTATTTGGTGCATTACACGAATGTATTCTCTATTACGAAAATGTACATTGAAATTCATTCAACTTCATTTTCATTGGTACATGCTCAGGCGCGATTTGAACCCTGTACACACTGATACAGAGCAAGCCCCAAACATCTGAGCTACACCGTATTCCGAATACAAATATGCAATGCAATGTTATACTTATTCTTTAATTAGTTACATTAAAAGAATTTTTTTTTGGAATACGTTATTTAGAATATAAAACCTACTTTGGATTTATATTTCAATATAAACAATCTCATAGAATACATAGAAGCTTTTTATTTACTCGCAATGTCAGGGTTTTTATTGTTAACATCCAACAAAATCCTTAAATATTTTAATATTTCCATGCTAAGAATAACTGAGAGTTTCAGTTCAATCCCTACGATGGTATTAGACGAGAAGGGTGTGTATGATGACGTAAATACAGTTCTTTATGCTGTATTTAGTATTAATAGATAATTTAAAACCATAAAGCTTATTGAATGCTACTGCAATTATAACGTATATTTAAAATAGGTATCTAATTGAACATAGTATAACTGATATACAGTTCATGCAAAATTGAAATAACTTGAATAAATGGTTACCATGGCAATAATTATTTATTTAAAAATATCCTGTAAATAATACTAAAACCTACAGAAATCACGAAGCCACATGTGCTTAACTTAGTTTTCGTCTGTCGGTACTCACGTATATAGACTCGTACGTTTCTCCATAGAACCTTATGGGAACCTGCAACTGGATTTCTGGGGACGCCACCTCCGCGCCCCTGGGGAGCTCTAGATCCAGGCCGGGGCCATGGGGGTACAGCTGGTCCCGCGTGATGCCCAAAGCCCCCGCCGCGAGCAGGAAGAACACTCCCGCGCACGTCCACATTTCGTCACTGCCACGACAACACTACACTGACAAATTTGGAATCATCTACAAAATAGGAGCAGATTTAGCCATACGGCGACATTCGTGCTCACTTAAAGGCGTTGCACCGCGACGAGAATAGCACTCGGGTTATGTTTATTTTATCGTTAGATTATCACGTTTTGGCTTAAGAAATGGGGTTTATTTGTTGCATTGGACCCGATTGGGAATTGCGATGCGGAAGGACTGTTTTTACGACGGTTGGAGCTTTGTCCTAAATTTTTAAGGTGCTCTCTTCTATGTTTGCATCGTAACTATAAAGTTTATGGAGTGACGGTATTAGCATATAGGGAAGTTCTTATCGTACACTATGAATCGAGCTTGTTTGTTTTGAACTTGCCTACTGAACATGTAGTGGTGTAAATAGGTCGTTTGTGCATCGCTACGATATGGGCAATGACCTATAACTAGAATTATTTATGAAGTAAACGGAGCTTTACATAAGTATACATCGTCCGTCTAACATAATTCATGGCAACTTTCGTGTGTTGTGGTTTGATGATGAATAATTTTTTTGTTTTATTGTTTCATGAGCAGATATGTGTACCTGTTACAAATATATAAATATCATAGCTACATTTCAAATATCTAGTGTAATATTTTAATATTAACTGCATATTGCCAATTTAAAAAGTAGTAGTTTGAGTATTTTTCTCTGTAATTCCGAGCTATATTTTGTATAAACTTTCGAAAGTTTGGCGGTAAGCTTTGGAATAAAACTTTGGCATTTTTACCCACTTTACTTACACGTAGTCGCCTTCAGAATGCGTAAATACGTCGTACCGATCACTCGATCATTGGAACTTTCTGTTGTTATTGTTTATTGAATAGGGTTTAATTATAGATTCTCGTATTTCTGTTGACATTAAATCTACAATTATCACATTATGCATGTTATCGGAACACAAATGTCTCGTTTGCTTAATATAAAGGAAAGAGTTTTGCATAAATTGAAATTGTAGCGGTAAAGGATTGCCCTGACAATGCTAAAGCAGCTTCGGAACAAAAGAAACGTTGAACGCTACGAACGTTTTCTTAGGACTTTAATTTGTCTCGGAAAACAGGAAACCACTGATCATTTACAGTTCTAGACCGGAAAGCGGTCGGCGGCAGCAAAGTTGGCGCTATGCTTCCAATAAGAGACAAACAACGGCAACTGAGCAACCAAGGAAAGGGATTTAAGACTTGTTAATGCTTAGTAAATAGCAGGAATAGTGAATAAAAAAAGCATTTCGTTATTCAACATAACGTCTTTAGAAAGCAGTAATTGGCTCTCGGAAAAATTCACATACCTTACGTACGATTATTACGATCTCTACATTGCTGGAAGGATTTAATGTGGAGTTTTTAATATAAAAAAATATTGATCGGAAAGGTTTAGTTCGTATAGTGTTCGTTAAAAATGCATCATATCGTAGTCTTCTCTAGAATTGACATTCTCATCTTAACAATTCGAAATAGTTACGCGCTCTACTTTACGCAACGGCATTGCAAAACTTTTCAGTAGATTTGAAGAATATCGAATTTTTCATTTTCTTTTTACCAGAACTTTTCGTCATACTATATTTTTAAAAAGATCGTAAATATCTTACGACACTTCTTTCATTATACGCGTTTTCTTTGCAGTAGTTTCGTCCTTTATGAAGAAAATAACGCAATAAATAATTTGACAACAGAAATTTCGGCAATACTTGTTTTTAACGGATTTATATCATAGAAAACTCTGCCGGGATGCTCATTAACTTGATAGTTCTAATATATGTTGCTGGCAGAGTTAGGAATCACATTTTTTCTGCTACCCCTTCAGGTCCTTGGTATTATATGGTTACATCGATTTTCATTTCATTTTTACATGATATCTTAACACTCATATATGCATACATCAAGTATTATCTATCTCAAGACTACTGGACGATGCATTGTATTTTCTACGTGCTTCTCGTCGTTTCCGCCACTGAAATTATTTTCCATGACCTGATCTTACTGTAACCTTAAATAGCATCCGCCATGCCGATGTTTTGCATTGACGCTTTGAAGTATCTTTAGACTCAGGCGCTCTAAAATATCTGTCTCTGGGCAAATTTTCACACATATGTACAAACATACCGCCAATATTCCTTCAGGATAGGAAGACATCGTTGATCTGTATCTAGTATGATTTATTCCTAGTAATGAAGTAATCGTTTTTCATAGAATCTGAGATTAAGTAGCACATACTAAAAATTATGAAGTTACAAGTACATATATGCGCGAAGTATCTATATAACGGTGTATGGATTTTTATAAAGTGGTTTGCTAGGATTTTAATAAAGTAGTCAGTGATTATACATACAGGGATAAGATCTATACATATTAATTTGATCCATTATTTCTACCTTGTCCTGTATACAGAAACAATCGTGTTTATATTATAATAACTCACAATTTAACGCCAATTTCTATTCCAAACATGTATAGGAATAACTCACAAATTGATATAATAATCCCTAGGTGTTGTTCGTAGTTGGATGCGGCATGTCCGATACCGTTTATATTAATTAGGTGCGGGAACAAGTAGCTTGGGCGGCAGGTCACGTTCAGCCCAAACTGGATTAGGACCATTCTCAAATGTGCTTCATTATTTTTCTTATTCGTTTATGGAAGCTGGGAAGCCGTCGCTTTGTCTATTTACTAATGAAATATATTACTAACGACCTATTTATGTTGTATACATATAGGGTCTGGGTAGGTTAGGAATAATCTGCTAGATAGTAGATAGGTTTTACTGTACGGTATTTGGATTTAATATAACTATATAAAAAACTATGTGTTCATTGTGTAGCAAAATATATAAAAAAAATCAAAGTATATAGTCGTAGTTCTCGTATATAACTGATACAATATAAAATTAATATATCAGAACTAATAACATTTACTTACTTTCACTTATTTATGATCAATTATAAAATATATAGTTAGGTTATCGGTATAGTGCTTCTAACTGAGCTGTAATTTTTAGTGACTTTATTTGTTGTTTGATTATAATATACTCAGTCAATGAACCTAGATCGATAGGCACTAAATGGTCATGAACTTAATTATCACTAAAAACTTTATGCATGTTTTAACCTACAGACTTTGTAATGTGAGGAAAATTTTAACAATGACATTTAAAAGTATTCTGTTTTTTGATTGTTTTGTTTAGTTATGAATGTTATGATCACCTTGGTAGAATTACTTATTTTCGTGCATAATCCAGAATACGAAGTGATGACGGACATTATTTCTTTCGGGTTCTTACCACCCCCAAAAGGAACAAAGGATGTCGATATGTAGGGATATATATATCTATGTATAACGCATGTTCATAATTGATCATTGGCATTCGCAACCACATTAACCCTCACAATCATTAATGGCATCTAAACATGTTTAATGATAGATTATTTCGAATATTCAGAGATTGAAACCAACCTATCCGTATCTCTTACTTATTTTACAATATGTAGACTAGAAAGGCATCTGGTCCATATCCCCTAAAAACCCTGTGCAGGCAAATTGTTTTTTCAACATCTAAATATCTGCTTATTACTACATAGTATAAAACAAAGTCGCTTTCTCTGTCCCTATGTCCCTTTGTATGCTTAAATCTTTGAAACTACGTAACGGATTTTGGCGGTTTTTTTAATAGATAGAGTGATTCAAGAGGAAGGTTTGTATGTATAATAACATCCATTAAATAGCCAGAAGTGCAAAGCTGGAGTGGGTCGCTAGTTGTACAATAATAATAGCTTCGTTTGTATGGCGACTAATTTAATAATCATAATACAAAGGCCTCATTTTCGCATGTTTATGTCCGTCGTTCTAGGCGTGCATTGGCCGCGCTGAGTAGCCGTTCATAAACTGTTTTACGACACCATTCCAATGTATTAGGTTACCTCGTCCCCAGATTAAAGGGAGCTATCAAAAAGCGTCCCTCGTTTTTACTTCGGGACTTTTTATTCTAGTTTTATCACCTATTAAAATGATATTGTGCACCTACTATTGTTGATTTTATCTTCGTGTTTTACCGAAGTGAAGTTTTATGTTGTTTGGATCTCTTAGATTTATTAAAATTGATTTTATTTTGGTTTGTTTTTTATGTTCGAAGTTTATAGGTTCAGATTTTTTACATTTTATCTATTAAGACATTGGGGAAAATATTTCGTAAAATGTATGAACGTCACTATAATATTTAAATGTTAAATAACAGTCTATTGTTTCTGCATTCTAATCGGAATATAGATAGCGAATTCTATTGACCTTTATCCCTTTAAACAATGATAGATAAAATTACCTACAGCCTTATCTGATCAATAGGGGGGTAGTTGACTTAATATAACCAATAGATAAAAAATAATTATATTACACCGAATCCATGTTCTGCCACAGTCGGAGTGTGATAAGATGTCGCTTGTTGCGGATGTTGGACCTCAAACACCTTTTATCACAAAGTTCAAACAGAACGAATGATAACGAGCATCTTTTTAGAACAATTTAATGGGCGTTCGATAACTACCTACGAAGAAAGCAAGTTACCAAAATCAGAACAAGCAATCATCAATTTTGATTGTTCAAATGGCAGATTCATAGAACAGATGATATTACCTTAATGGTATTTCGGCTCTAAGTGCTTAACATTTTAACGCCAAGAGAGAAAAGGTCACTATGTAGTGATTTAAGTTGTCCAATTTTAGTATAAATACATATTTCGATCAATTTTTGTACTTACATGGGGTTTTATAGTATTTAGTAAACCTAAAGTTTGATCCCTTATGAATGACATAATAGGTCATTTTAGATCTGTACATATTGCAAAAAAAATCCTTACATATTTTGCATTATAGTAAAAATCTTTTGGTGATGTATTCTTCGAGAAAGTATACAGCCCTGCATGTATACAACCTCTTGTTATTCACTTAGATAGGCCGTAAGTACATCAGCTTGAAACTGTTTATTTAGGACTGAACTTCATCAGGTGGAATCGTGGATAAACACAAAACAAAACTTACTTGTTCTTTATTTTGCCCGTACGTAGGCGTAGGCTGTTTCTCTTTACAGATTGGAGTTTTTGTTGACAGTCCGAGGCAAAGGGAAAAGGTAGAGGAAAAATTAACTGCCTAAATGTAAACAGAAAGGTATGTGCTAAGAAAATGTTAATCATACAAGTTATTCCTCAGTAACGTAAAAATATTCACTATTAAAGGTTGGGTTCAATTATTATCACGTATTATTATTTAAAATTGTACATACATTAAGCAAATATATTATCTGTTTAAAAAAGCTGAAAAATTCATTATTGTACAATTTGTAGATACCGTTTTGTCGATTTGATCCAATATGCATAGTAAAATATTAGATCAAACTTAACAATTAAAACCATGAAAACAGATCTCCCCTTGAGTACATTCCTAGCACGAATGAGAAATGAAGTCCATTAGGAAGTCTCCCTATCCCGATTGTGTGGGTGTAGCTTAAATTATGAATGGTACTAAAATTATCACCCGAGGCGTAGCTTGCTTCTAACTGCGACAGGAACAACGTGTTAGTTTAGAAATGATAAGAACTATTTCTACGAATATGTGAGCAGCATTACATGATCGGTTTTAACGTGAATTAAACAAGAAGTAGCTATTAGGGTAAAGGTCAATCGAGCCATATAAGTCTAAGAGCATCTAATACCCATGTTTCGCTTAAAGGCAGTAGTTAAGTCCTCGTTGAGAAAGCTTTTCGCTGCACATAAGTGCAGAAAGGTTCCCTAAATACCAGTATCATCTTTTATTACTCACCACTTCATTCGATAATGGCAGACTAGACTAAAGTTCCTATTAGGCTATACCTTTAGGACATGCACCGAGTGAAAGGTAGGATCAAGTCGGGTGTCGCCGGCGGCACATGAAAATTAACTCACGCTTGCAAGACAGCTCAATTCTGGGATGTCAATGCATCCCCCTCTTTCACATGTGCAAAGGTGGCGAGGGAAAAGGAGAGTGCATTTTAAAATGACTAGCTTTGGAAAGTAATTGGAAATACCTTTGCATTGATTGGCGCGTCTGAGGTTTTAGCATTGAGATTGAGATGGCAGAGAAAATGTTTTGCAGTTTGAGTATTGAATAGTTTTGAAAGGGAATTCGATTAGATGGGTTTTAATTGAGTCAGCGCCGGTTTCCTAGGACTCTTTGAACAGCTTCCTGTATCTGTCTAGTGATACTTATGTAGATAGATTGTGCATAAAGTTTAGTTTCTCGGCAATTGAATTCGTAGCAAGTGGTGCTGTTTATATTTACATACTACTTTTAGTTTGTAATAATCATGTTAACTGAGCCATTTGTTATGCATTTTTAATTCATAGTTTATTGGTCAGTAATCTAATATGAAAAAAATGTGACTGTAAAATCATATAAAGACCGGAATTGAATCTAATTAACCCTTCTTATAATGTAGCCTTAAATATATAGTTATTTGTGTATGTTTAAGCTTAAAACACAAAGTACTCACTGACCAGAGCTTTCATATTTGGAGGCTTAATGCGTTCTTTTAATTAAAACAAAACACGCCCGGCCGAGGTGTTGAGGCAGAATCCGAAATGCAAATAGAAGGGCTGCGATGATACACACGTAGGGTCGGAAGGCGCCCCGGGGATTAATTGATAATTATTAGGGAATCATAAGGGTCGTCCACATCTCAAGGAGAGTAGCTATCTTACGTGGGAAAGGCCCCGCGGGAATTGCAGGTGGACCTGGATTACTTGCTTCTATTAATTAAGGGAGCGAAATGAAACGCCATGTCAGGATTAAGCCTGCTTAGTGGGGACGAAAAATCTCAGCGTATTTCACGTACAATATCCTCCAAAGATAAAAGGAGCGTTTTACAAAGAGGCGAAACTGTGTAATTTGGGTTTACGTGCTGAAATTTCAATATGCTCTTTGTTGTTGCGTCCCACGTACGCCCTTCGGACCGGGAGTCATTAAGTAATACTCAACCGACATTAAGTTGATATCAAACTGTTTTATTACTCGCGCATTATGATTTAATGAAATCCGTCTTAGCAAAGATAAGGCCCCCTCCCGGTAGCACAGGCCATAAATCGGCCGAAGTAATATTCTGTGTTTATGACTTCTGCTGTGTCGGTTCATTTGGGCCGACTCACTGCGGATCGCGGTGAACTCTGAAGACAGATGTCACACGAATTCACTATAGATAACCGCAATCAGTGTGATGCCTTCGAGGGCATAAACCCGACCCCATAGAGCCTTTGGGAATCTGCGGTCTGTGACATTAGCATACCTTCCCCATCGGATCTCTCTAAAATAATAGAGGCACTCACCCATTCGATTCTCAACCTTATTGTTCAGACATAAGAGACATTCAGAGTAAGAAAACCCTTGAGATACTCCCAACCAAATGTCACCGTACCTGCGACCACAACTAAAGGATTTAGATCGAGCGTAAATCATCATGTTTTGAATAGTTTCAGTGGCTCCTGAAGTCCTCCATTCAGTGAATTTCGGCCAATTTGATTCACATCACGTGCCATTTGTTCTGGGTTTTTGTATACTATTGTATCTGATTTGTAAAATTAATGTCTTATTTGCGTCAGAAAATATTCATGTGCATTTAAATCCGATATGATGACTTTACTTACCAAATTTATTTACGAAATGTGTGAGATAAGAGTTTTGATGTTGACTCCAATTTCTAGTTGGTACATGCTTAATTATGTGTATCGGCACACATTGTATTTAGGTCGAAAGTGCATGAACTGATAAGTTTTAGAGTTAGACAGACCTGATTCTTAAGAAAGAGCGTGTGAGCTAATTTAACACAAGTTACAATAAATCAACTTAAAGGAACAATAAATCAACATAGAACGACTTCTAACAACATTATATTCGCATAATTAATTGCGAAATATATCAAGCCTATGATGAAGGTAACCTAAACGAAGATAAATAACCTGAAGAATTCTATCCAACTGTTTACATAGGTAATGGTCAGACTCTGTAAACGGTAATGGACTCATCACGTGTTACGTCAAGTCACGTATAGGGTAAAGCGTGAGTTTGGTAAAAGAACATAGGAGTAATGTTCGACATTATTGAAGCTTCAACTTCCTTCCATCTTGATCAATGCATTATTATGAACAAGAATATACAAATTTCTGTATAGCTTGAAACACTTTAACAACAGGTGGCTGCATAAAATATGGAGACAATAAGATTTATTTTGAAATGTTTTTATACGTTATATACATACGTATATTCTTCTGAACGCGATTGAAGCACGATGCAATATTGCGAAGTATATCTCTCGAGTAGTATATATTATTCGAGGTAAAGAACTTTAGGAAGGAAATTCACTCACCTATAATTAAGTGAAGTTCCAAGTAGCCGGTAAAAAGAGGTAAATCGAAACCCTCCGGTTAAGTGCCATGAATAATACAGCTGGCGACAGTTTATCCGGATGTCAATTAAGCGTTCAACAGGGGAGTTGTGCTGCCACAAAAATCTCGTATCTTAGTTTATATGGTTAATATTAGAGACAGAGTAGAGTAGCTATAACTATAGAGTTTAAGCTCGTAATAAACTCTTAATATATCTGAGGTTTCTTGGTGTATTAAATTGTTTATAGAAAGTATCTTTGTCTTAAGAATTATCATCATCATATGAATCATAATACTTATCTTTCTATACAATATATATTTTTATTGAACGAACGATCGTTACACATAAAAAGGCTGATTTTGTCAATATTAGTACAGTCTTAGAATTATTAAATGTATCTTATAATATTCCTGCTTTTCTTATAAGGTTGATTCGACTACGAATTTAGGTTTATTTTGTTAAATTAACTTAAGCTTTTTGTATGGTTTTATCTGAGTTACCTTAAATTCGTAACTATTGAAAATTTAATTTAGAATGATTGCTTTCTATTTTTGATATGACCTATCACTGTCCATTTGATTTTTGTGGCCATCAGACCTTTGTCAGTGCGGGTTAATGTTCTCATTAAAAATTTGCTTTCGTCGTTGATAACAATTGCTCATCAACGGAAAACAAACAGATAACTGCGGTTCGAATTCCAGTGAATTTCATATGCAAGCAAAATTCTAGAAATTCACTGATTTAATTAAAATACACGAAGATTTTAGTGATTTCTTACGAATTACTGGAATGTAATAAGTATTATGTTCGTGGAGCGAAATGTTTGATGCTTTAAACTAGCCTTAATTAAATATAATATATATGGTATATTTAGAAATATGTATTTACTTTGTACATTTTAGTGTAATTATAATATCTACAGGTGTCGTAAAGTATAAAAGTAATTAAATTCTATGACTACTTGTACATAGCCTAGTATTAATTTTTTTAGAACTAATTAATTAAACTAATTAAATACATATATTGCCGATTAACATTTTGTTATCAGTTTACCGAAAATTCAGTCCGGACGGGTGAATGATATACCTATTTAACCTACGTAATGCGTTATCATCATGAATTAAACAAGTGTCTTGGGTTCAAATTGTGAATGACACCCCAAGCGATAAAAAGTTAATTTTAAAATTCGCAAAACTCTATCGGAGCGATTTAACCTAGTATACATAGTTCAATAAGTAGACATATAACCATCATATTTCATCAGCGAGGTACGTAAAGAGCCAATAGTAACATCTAATCCACTTCGGTGTAGGTCAGTTGTTTGGGACTTGACTCTGTATCAGTGGGTACAGGTTTTATTTACTATATTAATCGCGATTGCTTCAAAATAACTAGTGGGTACAGGGTTCAAATCCCGCCTGAGCATGTAGCAATGAAAATTAACTTTAATGAATTACTCTGTACGTTTCTCTAATAAAAATACATTTGCGAAATGCACCTAATAGTATGGTGAGGGAAAAAAATCGTGAGGAATCGTACCTGTTCCCCGAACAGGTATAGTTAGTGCTTGTAAATGGCGACTTGGCTTACCATCTGTCACATTGAGCACTGATTATCTGGTTAACACGTGGGTTCGAGGTGGCCATAGAATTACTCCGGATGGAAGACAGAGATGGAAACCTTAACCTCTGACAACCCCGAGACCACTATGTTCCAGAATAAATATTACAATGGCGTTGTGAAAATGTATGTTTTGTGTATGTAATATATAATTACTATAAAAAAAAAACAGTTATTTAAAGGTATGGTTGGTGTATGAACACAGTTCCTTAAATTTCTGAATAAAGTGGCGCCAGCCTGAGCCTTACCCGCTGTTGGAAATATATTCAAATGACACAACAGTGGTTTGACCTTCATAAAAAGCCTTTTTCCATTTCTACATAGTCATAATTTTGAACTTTACCTTCCTAGAGTTTAGTATCTTTTAATTCCTTTCTAAGTCTTAAACTATCTTCTATCCTACGTTTCGCGTCGGCCCTGTCTAAAACTTGCCTCGGAAATCGATTCCGGTAACAAAACAAAGCTCACGGCAGCAGTTGAATAATGTACGCCGTGTGACACTCATCCAGCAGTCAATTTGCAGCAACCGGTCTCCGGGACACATAGGAATAGGGTCTTAGTATTAATACTAAGAAATTTACTATTCGTTCTTTAGGGATTGGTAGTAGTAAATAGTTAGACGTTAACTTTGGTTCTGTTTGTTTAAAAGATCTTTTGTAGAAAGGGTTATTGTGTTGCTTTTAATGTCAGTATAAAGTAGCTTACATAATAGACTTACATAGGATGTTTTATAATAATAAATATAATTATATAAAATGTTAAGCTTCTAGTAGAGTAGTCAGAGGTTTGCGAATTTGTATCTACAATCGCGAAGTAGTAGTAGATCTTCATTCAACTCAAATTCTTAAACATTTGTCTTATGCATACATATAAAACTAACATTTCTTAACATAATCATTCATTTATGTATGTATGTATTTCTTAACACACTTGTACATATGTATCATACATAAAACCCATTTGCATTGTAACATCATCTTCATTCGTCTTCATTACCATAACTTAACAATAATGAAACGAAACTAGACATTACTATACGAGCAAAAGTGCTTATAATAATAATAATCAAACGAAACTAGGCATTACTATACGAGCAAAAGTACATGTAACTTTTTCATCCACCACAAGATAGAAAGAGCTTCCAATCCACCGAAGCGTCTTAATACAGGCTGACTGCGCCTAAGTGGAGCATCAGAACTCTGTACCGCCTCCCCGTCACGTGCCAACTGACTCGTGCAGTGTCATCGCTTGTCCCCAGGGAGATTGCGAGAGTAGAACTGATGTTAATATTTTCTTAACAAAATTATTTCCGTGTCCCTTTCCAGTCTGCTACGTAAATATAATGCTAACTAGCTGCCACTCTTATCGGCATGTAGTAGAAGGCTAAGGGAACATATGTAAATGGATATATTGAGCGATGAGCTAGCAAGCTGTTGACATCACAACCTAATTCATTCTAAAAAGTGACTGAAGACTGTGACTTTCATAAGAGAGTGACTTTCATGTCTCAAAGGTTCTGTCCATCGCGAAAGGGATTAAAAGACGTAAATGTATATTTGGGCAAGCAGCCGTACCATAGTTCCATATGACATAATAACCCCAATAAAAGGTGACCAAGTTTTCATGTCTTTGAGGTTATTTCCACCCCGTAAGGGATTGAAGGACATGAATGTAAATTTATTTCAGTGAGCGATAACAAGACAAAAGTTAGTGACTGTATACGGCGATATGGTTTACCACCTGTTATGTTGGAAGAAGTGGTAAAACGTGGGTTTTGAATGAGCAAATATTATCACAAAAATAGTTTATGGTGGTCACTTAAACTCGATCTCCCTCGAAAGGGTTGTAAGACTTTAAATGAGTGTCTATGTATGTTTCTTACTAAAATACGGTTCCGACAGTTAAGGACTGATCGAAAAATTTGTAATATTTAACGGTCAAGTACAGTAAGTAGTGCATCTTTGTTGCCAAAAACTAACTAGACTACTTCTACTTCACAAGTCCGGAAATTGACACGTGAATCTCTGGAGCATGAAATAATGGTCGTGAGTGCGTGTTAAATGATATATATATATATATATATCATATATATATGTATATATATATATATATGATATATTTATTCAGGTAGATATAATAAATCACCAAGACCACGTAAGTGTGTTAAGATAGCAAAAAATAAAAATATATTACAGTAATCATTCACTCCTGTAACTACGCGGAATTCTCGCAAAACTAAAAATAGAAGTACCTAATTCCTATTGATATGGATGAAAAATCGATTTTACTATTCTTATAATAGTCTTGACTCAAACATGAATTTGAGTCAAGTTTTAGCAGCTCCAAAGAACTGAAGCATATTCTTTTTATGAAACCAACTCACTCAGAGGACGGGGTTATTGGAAAATGCTTATCTACTACGTGATCCTGATTAAAAACTAGACGGTAAAGTCTCCTTTGGCTCGCTGCTTAAATTAATAATGCCTTTAGCATTTTTCGACTTTATTTAGCTTGGTGCATGTACGCTTTGAAAGAAGTTTGGTTAGAAAATTAAGAAAGTAATTTTCAACTTGTGTTTCGTAATAAGACGGACGGTGGGGAATGAGTATTGCAAGGATGCGCTGGCCAAACGTGGGTTAAATTAAGCTGGGGATGTGTTTGCTTTTCTATTTCTTAAGTTTTACATGTACGAAGTACGCTTAGGATATAGCGTATAGCCTAGAGTTTTTTTCCATAACAAAAAAAGTTTGTTTTACAATTGTATTATTAGGCTATGGTAAGAAAAAAGTCAATTCATCACTTTTAAGGTACATAAAAACAACATATTTTTCCATTTATTTTTTAACTTACGAACAAGTGATCAATCCTTGCCTTGTTGTAAAACTAACAAAGAGAAACTCTCTGATAACTTTTGTAATTTAACCAGACATGTTTAATAAAACCATACTAAAATTCATAGTACTGCTTGACATCTACAGAACATATCGTTTGTCAAAAAGTTCGACGAGCGGAGCATGTGCAAATTAGATTTGTTAGCGGAACACGCCACCTCTCCAATCATGCGGGGACAATGATGAATTTCAAAAATTCACAACTTACAATGCAATACCGAATCTATACATAAATTTATGTTCAAGTCTTAGTTAGTGGAACCCGAATTTTAAATGCGAATCAATAAGATCTAATGTTCGATTTTCTGTTATTAAATAAGGTGATTGAGAAACTAGGGGCTTTTTAGGTATTTTTGGGCTATCAACATTAGGTATAGGAAACTACTAAATCTTAGTCTTCAAGAACAATTTTTCTTCAATCACGTTCTTATCACTTCCTATGAGAACCTTCTTATAACTTAGAAGTTAAACTTAAATTATAATTGGAGAAAGTTTTTGACTTAGATATTCTATATTAGAAAACATCCCACTCCGTGCACAAGACTAATTAATTCAATAACTAGATTTACTGACAAACCATTGAAGAACTCCTGAAAAATCAAAATGGCAATTTCTCTCGGTGTGCTATTTCAAGTTAACAGACTTTTGGTTCATGAGAGCATTTTAATGTTTAGTTTTATAGCCAATATCAGACAGATGGTGAGTGCATTGCTATTAAATAGTAAAAAGAATTTATTCATTTCTTACTTATATGCTAAAGTGCTTATAAACTTTTGGGTTTTGATAATGTGTTGCGGATGTAATATGATCTATAAAAAACAGGTTTATAATTCCATTTAATTTTGTAACACTTTTTAGAGTTTAGTTTAGAATATTAATAGAATGCTGATTTCCTTTGTTAGTGTAAGTATATCATAGATAATAAATAAGTCGCAAGGGGTTCAAGAAATTTGTCATTTAAATTTCGTCGTTAATCATTTTAAAGCTATGATATACAATATCAAATAAATATTGTCTCCGAAGTTCTGTTCAAAACCGAAAACATATAATAAAATAAATATAGGTTTGCATATTATCTGTTTACGTATACTCCTGACACTATCTAATGCCTTTCAACGTACATACCTGAGCCATTCTCTTGTACAGTTGATGCAGCCAGTCTGGTCGAGAAGATCACGTGCACAGATATGTGTCCTTTAATTTACTAATGGTGTGACTGTCTTCTGTCTCCTCACAGTGAACAGATGTAAATACATAGATAGATTCATGTCCTTTAAGCCCTTACGTAGTTGATAGAAATTCAATGAAAATAACCTCCGACTATTTAAGAGTTATAATTGGGGTTATGAATTTATTGATCTAGTACATTAGTGACAGGTTGCTAGCATATCGCCAAATCGATTCACCTGTATTCTCTAGTACCCTCTTAAGACATGGGAAAATGGCAGCTATATTGCATAAAAATAACATTGTACATTTCAATATGTATTGAAAATCTCCACAGGTACAAAATAGCTAAAAAACTATTGGTACAGTATTTTGTAAGAAAAACTGAAGCCTTTGTACGATATATAGAGCGACATAGAAGCACCCTCTGAATAAATATGCGACTGCTCATCTGGCTGTTAGTATTGCATCGCTTCCAACTGGGATTTTTCTTTTCCCCATTGTTTTACTATGTAAATATCGTGGGTTTGAATTCGGTGACAAGAATGAGAGCGAGTGAGCGTAGCATGAATTTCTACAATCCTTAAGTAAAGTTTTTACTTTCAATACTTGGAATCTAAAATGCATTTACTATTGAAAGGTTCTAAAGGTAAGAAAGGTATCACAACATAGAAATACAGTTATTGTAGTTTTGATTGCAACGTTGGGTGATAATATCTTACAGACAAAACTGTGTCTCCAATGTACCCCATGTGAATCGTCAAACTCATTATGATATGCTATATCCTGTTATATGATTTATTTTCTCCCTTCTTTATTAATATATTTACCCTGTAATAAACTAAATGATTCGCAAAGAATATCTTGCAAAAATTGACATCATATCTTATTAAAATGCAATGCTATTATCATACTTTGACCCACCCAATTTATACTAACAGAAGCTATAAGAGCAATGCTACGCCTGTGAGGGTGACAAGTTTTCAACCGCCTATAGGAGATTTCCTTCGCCGCATAATGCACTTGGATTGGGGATAAACGCCCGCCGTAATGTAGATCGAGCCTTTGCCCAGAGCCTCAGCAACGCACATTATAGGGCTATATTCTACGAGGCAAGAATACTAAAGTCCAAAATGATACTTATTAAAAATCGATAGATATTTGCTAACGTATAATGAAGCACGCGAAAATTGCTTGCTTAAAATGTTTAGGGTTAAATTAAATGACCTGAAAACATACTTATGCATATGAATTAAAATTAGTTTAATTTTATAATGGAAATAGACTTAGAATAACAATTTCCTATTACTGGCTGTTTTAAATATATGCAAAACCACATAGTTCCTCAGGAATTCTTAACTTTTTAAATACACTTCGAATAAAATTCTTAGTACTTAAAATAAGTATTTACCAAACGACATCTTGTAAATTTTTTATAACACATTAAACACTTAGTGTATGTTTGAAAATCTAATTTTCACACAAATCTCTATCATTTCCTTAAAAAAAAGCGTCTTAGTTTTCGCTCTATGAATAATAAATAAACAGCTATCACTCTTGCCGTTAGAACTAGCAAGTTGTCCAACTAATGCGAAAGTAGTTTACAGTGGACAAGCATCCCAACTAGAGACGGGGCTTTTTCAGAGTGTCACGTGTACAAGCTCAGGTTTCGTCTCAAATCGCACTCTTCGAGAAAGTTCGTAACGCAACCGCACCTAATGTGCTTTCAACGAGTTTGAGAGTTAACGTGCCTAGCCCTCAGTGTGAAGTTTTACTTACCACTTACTCGATATACGGTTGTCGATTTACTGATACGGCTTAAATGTATGTACCTAATGTCAGTAGTAAATATGCTAGTGTGACGTCTGTTCCTGAATTCATATTAATGTACGTGTAAGAAACTAGAACAATTGGGATGGTCAACTATTTTTTGGTTTTTATAACTTACGTTTTAATTCCAAATCTCCGTATTAAATATGTTCATATCATTTTCAATATATATACATGTAAGTACATCATTTAATTCAACGACTTATTACTGTTTTATTGTAGTCTTAGGACAATATTTTAAAATAAATGTTAAATGAATAAAAAATTCATTCTTTTCTTAATATAAGCATGTTTGGTACATGATTAGATTAAACACGATAAAAGTCAGGAAAACGTACTTTTGGAATTCATAAAGCTATGATCTCGTAGGATAAATTTATGTTGTTACTAACAGAATACCTAATAAATTAATATTTATCATGTTTCTAAAGGAATACTTACCTAATTCAAAAGCCTGAATAATAATTTCACTAAGGCTTCAAAATGCTCTCTTTGTCTATTTATATTTAGACATACATTATACTTATTCGGCTTACGTCTTATACACTCGATGAAAATCCTGTTAGTCGATAGGTAGGTACACACATTCATTCGATAGTAACAAAATGACAATAGAAATGCATAAAACAGCAAAGGTTCGGGAAAGCACAGCTGTGTCTTGGCAAAAGGTATTTGGGTATCTGAGAGGGGTATTTGGAATTTTAGAAAAGGTTTCTCTTAAAAGGACGGTACTCCACTAATACAATCGAATTAGGTCTCGGGTGGGCATTCAAAATTCAGGGAGGGCGTCAGTTTACGACGCGATTATAGTAAGTAGCTCAGTGTTGTTTAGTGGAGGCTATACTAGTTCTGTAAGTGGTATAAGGTATATTTACTTATATAGTTAAGGTAATTAAAATTTTAGACTTCATAGTTCATGTTATGTATTTGTTAAAACGGTAGATACCGGGATATTAACCGTCATAGAGTAAGAAAAATCAGAGTGACAACCCTTTTATATGATTTCTTCATTTATTAATTATCATTCCTATTTTCTTTTAAATTTATATATTTTTATCATATCACTTATCTAGTATAAGTCAAAAGTACATAAAAACTAACCACCGACCCATATACATCCCAAATCATCCAAATATCCCAATACTAATACACATAAAATATAAGGGGTTAAGAAATCCAAGGGCTGTCCGATAACAAAGTTCAGATCTCGTCCCGATAGGACAGAAGGGTCCAAGGGTTGCCACTGGCCCTTTTCACTCTCCCGAACGTTCACCCATTTTAAAAAGATATAAATCCACTCAAAAAGGGGATCAGAGTCTCCATTTTGTTTTTCTGCCCCGCTTAAACTCTGAGAGCAAAGCTGTCCCTATAAACAAGAAGGCTTTGGTGGTAATAAGTGTTTGTAGTGCCACTTAGAACCAAACGTGTTTTAATAACTATTTTTTGTTTCCTTACTTAGACTTCACATACTTAATTGACGGGCAATGTCTTGTGCTAGTTTAGGATGTAAAAAGAATGCTAACTAGCTGCCGTTCTTTCCGGCATGTCGTAGGAAGCGATTGAGGGACAAGGGGTAAATACAATCTATAAGGCGAGGGGCTCGAAACCAATGTTATAACTGACATCACAACGCCAATATTCATATTAATTAGTGACCTAGGAGATACTATATCTCCCAGGTTCTGCCCACCCTCAAAGGAATTAAAGAACGTGAATGTATGTCCGTATACATGTTAGTGTTTAAAATAAAATAACTGAAGAACCTTATCAGTATTTAGTCCGCTCTTATTGAGACAAAGATGAAAATTTAGAATTTAGGTGACGGTGAAAAGACTATCGCTTCGAATATGTTTCAAAACAATTGGCAACATTCCATTCAACCAAAACTGCGTCATATTAATTAATTTAGGCTTTTGTATTGATCTATTTAAATAAAAAACATATTCCTTTAAGTCATAGCAAGTAATAGTAACATCAACAAACTAACATCACGTTAGGCAGTTTTCCGTTTTAATACGTGCCGGCTTTTCCAACCCAAGAAAGTTGGTATTATCAGATGAGTGCGTGAGGTATGCAAGTCACTGTTCAATATCTCGCGTCGATGGAGGATAATAGAGTCCGCCGAATGATTTGTCGGATCGATCCCTATTTAAGGAAATTGGATTTGTAGATTGTCGTCGATAAGCCGGGGAGGCTGCTCGGGGAAATTGACGGTAAAACTTTGTACCGACCACTCTGGGATGATTTGCTTACCAATATTTGTCGGTTCCTTACCTGGGCTAGGATTAAAGGAGATAGTTACAAGATAGGTAAACAAATAAGTGTTGTATTTTAAGCTAAAAGTAAAGTTGATAAAGTTTTTTCTCCGTGTCGTATCTTTAAAGCCGATTATAAATATGTTATATGTAAAATAATCTCAAAATTAACCTAAATGACTAAACACAATATTAGGCACGTTCACAATGCGTAAGATTACTTTCAGCTGACAGATTTTTTTTTTGGAATACTTTTTTATTTTTACCTATCTATACTTTTTTATTTATTTCTATGAATTTAGTAATTACTTCGATTCTACATTAACTACGGAATTTTTTATATGTATTTAAATTTATACCAAAACTAAATTTTCCTATAATTCTGAGCACCAAATACCCTTAACTGGGTCCGTGGGTGCAGCCACCTGCGTTGCTCCAGGGATCATGCCAAGTGCGACTTATAAGGCACTTATACGAATCTGGTGGCCCCTGAAATCCTATGAAATTGCTTACGTACGTGCCCCGTAGTTAAATGGCTTTTCATTGTTTTCGGCGTTTCTTTCCTTTGCATGCTCTTTTTGTCTTGTGAAAAGAGGCTCTTTTTTATTGTTGGATTTTATAACTAATTTTGACAAAAATATCAATGTTTATAAAGGATACGTAAAAGTAATAGGTGTATTTCGATTTGTTTAGAGAATCTCAAGTTATTTCGTTTTCATCTTAAGAGGGAACGCGTTGTTCTATTCCGCAGGGCACCATAGCGCTGACTTTTGTTTCACTTTAATTACGCCCAGTTGGCAAGTCAAGTTAAAAAGTTAATTAGCTTTAATTTTAACGGTTAGGGAAGGTCTCGCAAGAACTGCAGATAGCCGCATCGCAGAAGCGTACCGTCATCTTTATTGGCCCTATTATTTCATTCCCCTTTGTAATTAAGATTCTTTGTAGCGAAACTTCATCTTTGTTTGCCTTCATCGGTTTTATGAATATATTTGATTAGCGTGAATTTAAAAGTAAACGAGATTCGGGCGCTTAAAATTCATAGGCGGGCCGAGGTAACGAGCAAAGTCATAAAATCGTTTCGCTCCCTCTAGATTTGAAAAGCCAAGTTATGCGTTCGGAGGCAAGAGAATGATACGCACAAAGCGACTATAAAATTTATTGTCACCGAGGAACCATCTGGAGCCTCCCGTGGCCCCCTTCTTCGGAGACGACGCAAGCTGTTTTACAGCGCCCCCACTCGATATTCGCGAAAATAAAACCACAGCCAGATATGTATCAACGATACGTGCATGTGATTTTTCTCCTTGACTTATATTTTATGCATCGTATTTGTTCAAAGCGTGTTTTTTTTGCAAATGTTTATGTATTCTCAAACTAATATTTAACTACTAATTCATACTAAATATTAGCAAATTAAGACCTCGGATGTTACAGAATCTGAATGTTTCTAAAGGATATTAACAAAAGTTTTAATGACATAAGACAGATAATTATGTTATACCTTAATAGTTAGAGTCTATTAAATAAAAAAATTATGTGTACGAGTATTATACAGTATTATAGAGCTTTATTAAAAGTTGATAAACAAACATTGTTAACAGATTTATGCATTATTACAACCCGAGCAATGCAGAATATCATTATTATCGAACAATGTTTACTCATTACATCATTACAAACGTCATTCATTATTTTCTTTGTTATTTGTGTGCTATGCTATAGTTTTTCACAATGTCAAATGTCAAAAGTGTATTTTATATTATTACGAGAACAGCGCACTGTCTACGAAACAATATCACAAAGTTTACGTCACCAATCATCAATTTATACAAAGTTTCAAATACCTTATTCCGCGCATTCTCAACAAAATAAAACTAACCCATTCACCCGTTCTTCCTTTAACTCCATTCTTCCGCAAAGCACCACGGCCACTCTCCTGCGTATTGTGTGTCGTTGAATAATAGCGGGCGTTCATTGGGAGCGCCGATAGCATTGCGGGCGTGGGTTCGTATGGAAGTTATTTAGGGCCACTGCATCGAGACATATTTTACAGGCGAAACCAATCGATGGGGCGCCGTGACCAGAGACTGCCTAATGGCGTGCGATATAGCGACATTAACGAACTTTTGCTACGAGTATGTGCATACTAAGGCGTGTATTCTTCTATTTTTACAAGATATAATGATCGGGCAATTATAGACATTAGAAGTATCTATAAACGCTGAGTGTGTATGAGGTTAATGCGTACCAATGAGAAGAAAGTGGTTTGTCAGAATTGGCAGATGGGGATTCGTGATCTCTGCTTACATTTGTACAGAGAGACTGTGTATGTATGTATGCAATTACAGACAGTTGCATCTTGAAGAATATCTTTTTGGCTACCTCTTGTATTAGAGAAGTTGTTATAGATTAATGACGTAAGTTTGGTAGTATTGTATGTACGTTTAAATCTAGTCCAACGTAAGTAATATTCTTTTAACATCCTAAAGAAATTAAAGTGTTTTTTTTAGTAGGAATCTATTGGGGTATACAGCTATACATCATATCCCTATTTTTATAAAGTGTATTGTGATCAAATAATTAAAATTGCATATGCATTTTTGTTATGTAGTTTTATATGCATTTGGAATTCCATTCGCTTTGTTAAAATGAAGCCGTGTGACAGACATGCATGCATTCTGAGCATATCTCGGATATTTTCTCAGACCAAGGAAACTAATGGACTTGTTATACCTATGTATTAGGCGTGTATACCTACAAAACACAATATGGCTGACTTAGTAGTGATGTACGACGTCCTCTAACTAAGCTCTCTTTATCGATAGTCGATAGTTTAATTTGACTAGTTAAGAGAAGATCGTGCGTGACGCAGTTGTTTGAGCGATTTTTAACCGATTGTTCAAGTTAAGCAACGTCATGCGCAGCATAGGTCTAAAACGTATATCTAAATAAGTTTCTATGACACTTTTGATTAAAAGATGTTTATGACTGGAATCATGTTTTTTGGAATCACGGGTTTCTGGGTAACCTTAAACAAAATTTTGTGTCAGTATACTTGTAATAATAGAATAATATTACTTTACTTCGACTAGGTCAAAATAACTAACGATAAACATCAAAACTGCCCAACACTAATAACCAAAACAAAAACAAGGTGTTTGTTTACAACTTTGATCAAAGGTTTACAATATAACAATGACGTTAATTGCACAATTATGGGACGTACACAACACAGGAGAACTAATAAAATATCTTAAAAATCGTATTGCTAAAGATAACTTTATATATTAAAGGTTTGCGTTTTAATAAAAACAAACTTACCTATGAAAAGACAAATTAGGCTGATTTTTATTATTTCTGGATCCACAATTTATTATAGCACACTTTGGCATTGTATTTACTATATATTTGAACCAAACAACTATAGTTTTAATGAAAAATAATTTAAATACGCATTTATTTTATGAAAATAATTCCGTAAACTGTTTTGTTTACATGTTTTTAGCTAAACACAAAATGGCGACTCGGCACGACTGTGACGTCATTCCAAAAGATTGACAGTTCGAACACACGTTCCAAATTAGTGCTTTATCTTTCCATGAATTGAAAAACTCATTGGACAAACAGAGATAGCAGATATTTCATAGTTTTTCTTTTCACTATACATAACTTTAATTTGTATATGTATAATAGGGCCGGTCCATTATAGTTTCCTTGGTCTGAGGATATTTTGAATGAAATCCGTTTAAAATGTAAAAGTCATTTATAATAATAGTCTATGGTATAAATTAATCTAGAGTACCCGCCACATAAGGTGGCAGTTGGAGGCGTCGCCACAGTCGCGTAATCCAGTGTTGCCAGTAAACACGCCAAAACTAGCACTCACTGTGCCATACGGCTCGATACATTATATTGAGGTTTCATTTGTAACGATCTTTGGTTGCAGAGCTATAAACTCAAATAAAACAAATTAATATACCAAAGTCAAAAGTCAAAATATTTTTATTCAAAATAGGCCCTATCATAAGCTCTCTTTGAAAGTTATTTTATGATCTAAGTACAAATTAAAAAAACTATATATTGACAAAAGGAATATATATGAGTGAAGTGGAAGGGCGGTTACGTAGGGGCCGGCCTAATAAGACATATATGTAACAGCCAGATAGACGCTATATTGAAAAAAGGTGACGTTAGGAGTACCTATAACCGCCGAGAGTGTATTAGAGAATGTATGAATGTCAATGAAGCGAAAGTGGTCTGTCAGGATCGGGACAAATGGGGATCCGTGATCTCTGCCTACCCCTCTACAGGGAATCAGGCGTGATGTGTATGTATGTATGTAAAAAAACTATTTCAAACATGGCACTGAGCATTGTCTTTACATATTTTTACCGAGGTTAGTTCACCAACCATTTCGGCTGCTCAAGATGCCACGTCATGAAGACCACGACCGCTCTGATAAGAGCGTAACGATTGAGAAGAAGAAGTTCAGCGGAGACCCTTGGAGAAGAACTAACAAGAAACTCCAGAAATCAATTTATTATAATCACCCTTAACAAACATAAAAATTACAAAGAGTGGGCAAAAAACACAACGCTGGTAATACTAAATTTACCTTTCATACAAAAAAACACGCAATGGCGGAAACGTCAAATTTAGTTCCAAGTTTGGCTACTGCCACCTTATGTGGCGGGTACTCTATCTATCAACAAATAAGTTACAGCCAGACTTAGTGTTAGCACTGTAAATCCTTATAATAATAAAAATAAAAAAAACGATGCAAGTACATTGATAACACCAACAGCTAACAACCATAGGAGAAATACGCGTATTTGTGCGTAGGTCGGTTGAGATCCGTTGAAAAATCGCACTGCGGCTTGCCACTTCACGGCAGCTTAGCTGGATAATGCAGATTGATTCGCCTAGTACGGAGACGACGGGCGAATTCGATTTGTGCCCGTCACGCGAAGACGAGATGACATATCGGGCCACGCGAATAATGTTATGCAAACACGATTTGCGTTTTACAAATGCGTAAAATGTCATACAGACGCCGCCGCGGCTGAAACCCCGATTTATGAGCAAAACTCCAAGCCAAGGTTTAAGAGTATTATTGGTAATAAGCTGCGCCGAGTATTCTTGTATGTAAAATGAGCTTTTCAATTGATAGGTCTTTAAGTTGAATTGATTGCGTGGTACTACGACTTATGTTGCGTGTTACTTTGTGATTATAATACATCGTAGGCTTTGGTGCAGAATTATGACTGTTATCCTTGGTTAAAGACAAATACACAATTACCGAATCTAAGAGCACTATCGAGAATATCTTCTAATTGTAGAGCACGGATTCAGTATTCATCAGTGTTTTAATATCATCTTATTTATTTACTTTTATATATATGTAAGTATGCCGGGCATTTAGAGTATGTATCTATAGATAGATTAGAAACCAAATAATTATATATCCATACATACTTTCTTCTACACACACATATAACATACTTATTGTTGCTCTCAAATCTTGCCACATTTTCTCCCTTTCTCTTTCCCGTAGCAACACACGCGGAAGCGGCGAATGCAACGCAACACATCGCAAATAAACTTACGTTCGGAGGTAATAAAATAAAAGCAAAGAAACTTTTCGCTCGGTATGTGTTTCACTGTTGAATAAACAGTCCGGGCACGTTCCGCGTCGCCGTAATGTTTCCCGAATGGCCTTTTTAAAGGAATACCTATCAAGACACCGTTATTGTACTAGTGTCTCCCTTGTTATAAATACGAGAACTAAAAGAAACCAGGGGTTTATATCTCAATACTCTAGGTTTTGCTGATTGAGACCTCCAAATGATCTAGGATATTAAAAATATGTCCTACCAAGCAAATACTTGTCACTGATTGCGAGAAATACGTGATTAGATATTTGTTTATGCAATCTATGTTTTTGGTCATAAATGCTAGCAAATTTTTGGACTCTATAAATTAATGGAAGCTTGTATAATAACAACGTATGCCATGACTAAAGTAATGAATCTTTCGTTTCAACTTAAGTCTAAAGAGCCTCCTAGTTAAAAAAATCATGTCTTATCCCTCGTAAACGCAGTATATGTATTTACCGAGATTATCACCATCTCTCTGGTTAAAAGCGTGGCAATTTTGAAAATGGCTTAAGTCGATTACTTATTTGATAGCTCGATTACTTGGGGGAGGGCATGGGATGTTAAATTGCAAGCGAAATGAAAGATAATAGGGCGCCCTCTTCAGGGAAAAACTTTCTTGACTCAGTTAGCGGAGGGCGAAACTTTTGATCCCTTACATTTTTAACTGCTCTCGCTACCGTTTGAAAAGTTTCCAACTTACGACTACTTTCAAATTCATGATACGAGATTTAGCGGGATATTTCGGTAATATTCAATTCAGGTACAGTCAAATAAAACGACAGAGAGAAATCTTTTCAATATATATTTATCCATAATCATAAAGATGTCTTAAATACTCAATAATATAAAATAACAGAACAATGTAATTATTAAAGCGAAAACAAGTATATCAACATTTATCGTAAAGCCATTACAAGTAGACGCATCATTCTTGAACAGACTGTATGCGAATATTTATCTACAATTTTCACATTAAATATTAATGATTAAGGAAATTAAAGCTACACGTGTTATATATATACGTAAAATATATCAACAGTTCGGATTTCAAACAAGAGTTGAAATATTCAGTTACAATCAACATAATGGTAATGAAAATTTCAGGCGTACGCAAACGGTCGATTTAATTCATTATGGTATCAAAATTCAATGGAATTAAGTTTATTTTGGTTCACTGCTCTTATGTGTTATATTATACATTAATAAGTTAAACCAAGATGTATGTGACTTACAAAATGTTGTAGTTAGAGCAGATAAACTATTCATTTGAGTTAACGGGAAGACATAGGAAGACTACTCCAGTTTCTGAGTACATTGTTGATATATTAACGTATTACTAATGTAAAACACTTGAAAAATATCTATACTTTTAGAATTCATTTTAGTTCCACGTATTTTTTTTATAAAAGGTATCAAAAGTACTAAATGTCACAGGCGGACGTGTAATAAATACTTCCAAATAGAGATTTCCTAATTCGTTGGGAAGTTTCATGCGATTGATTGATAATTAAAATACTTACAAATTTTATTACTTATCAAAATCTTTCCTAAATTTTGACTGCAGAACATCTAAGGCAGAATCTTTCTGAAATTTCCTAGAATTCATTTTGTGCATAAGATAAAACTATTTCTCTATAAATTATTCCCAACTAGAATTGAGATGTAAAAAGTTTCATACTTTGCTAGTAGTTTCCCAGAAAACAATTTTGGAATACGTTTTTACATGGTATTAATAAAAAAGCAGTCTCCACATTAAATTCGATTACTTATTTAAATCGATACGTTAAATCATTAAAAAGCTGATCTTAGTAAATGTTTTTTCAAAAATCACTTATTTCTGGATCCGTGTCGGCGTATTTACAAGTAAATGGGTTTCTCAGCCAGGAACAAAACGATCGATCACTGTGCTGCTTGTATTTTGCAGTGGTTTGTTTCTTAGCTTGGGCTCGAGCTATGGCCGCTCGCCTAGTTGGGTAAGAGTCTAAGGAAGATGCATCAGAGTCTCTGGGAACTGAGTCGTAGCCAGATTCTGCTCGCCGAGAAGTTCCTGCAGGACTGTGTTTCCCTGTCCGAGGCGTGGACTCATGACCACTGTCATAACCATCAGGCTTTCCCGTAGCAGCAACTCTTGCTATAGAACTCTTTTCTACTTTGTCTTTTAAATCTGGTCTTGGTTCACTCGTTATGACAGGTGGAGATACTTCTAAATGCATACTGGATTTCAAATCTCGAAAGTCACAGAGACCTGATTTTCCCGCAGGAGTTCGATTCTCTTCTCTTAAATTAGGATCAGATGCACCGTCTGGATGACGTAACGAAGCTAGGCGAGCATCAGATATGTTTTTTGCATTGCTAGTAGTGTATTTCTCAAAAGGTCCAAATTGTTCATTTTGGCATCGATCCGATGTTTTATATTCCGGGTTGTCCCCCGTCGCACTATTTGGCCTTGAAATGTTTCTTTTACAACTATCACAAAACTTTTCTCCCGGTCGATACGCAGGTTCACTGTATACGGAACCATCACCTTGAAAATCTTCGGGTTCCCGCATGTTGGACAAAGATATAGACTGAAACCCTTGAGGTAATTCTCGGAAAGTTCTGCTAGGATCAGTCATCAAACTTGTATTTTGTAGTTCAGTTAAAGCTAGCATCTCGTCGATGCGTGACCTTGAGGAATGAATGCTCCCATTGGGATCAATATAATTTATTAAGTCGCCATATATTAAATTTTCTCCATAAAAATCTAAGGGTTGCCGAAGATATGATTCGTTTTTAAGCTGACGTTCAATTTCACTATAAAGTGATAAGGTGTCTGTAAATGTTGAAGCGACGGTTAAATTTTCTTGGCTAAGTATTCGAAGAGGATGATTTTCCCTACCTTCTTGATCGACCTCGGGGAGAGGATTTTCCGAGTAACCCATGCAGAATTCGATGTCTTCTTCTGTTACTTGCAAACAGCAATCTTGCATTGCCACGAACTCTAACCGTTCTTCAACTTCCACCACTTCCAATATTTCATCATCATCATCTTCAACTGGACCTATGCTCATTCCATCTGCATTGATATTTCTACCACGGGCAGAAATGATAGCATCATCCATTCTCATACGCTCTTTATATTTACTATCTAAGCTTTCCATGGACACTTCTCTGCTTGTCAGGGGTTGTAAGAGTGGGAGTGCAGGAGGAATTTCAATCATTTCCTCACTGTCATCATCATCATCTAACTCTTCCATCGGTCCCTGTGTCTTTGACTTTAGATTCTTATCCGCTAAACTTTGATCATTACGTGGAGGACCTATGCTTTCTTCTTCTATAGCGATACCTTTAGAACCAGCTTTAAGGCCAGTTCTAATTACTGATTCGACTACATTAGGTTTCATAATTTCTTTTATATCTACGGTTTGTGCTTTATTTATATCCTCGGAGACTTTTTCAGTCTCAGAATCTCTGCGAACTTGAGAATGTGCTTTGTGCACTGGTGAATTATGTCTCGATTTTTGAATTTGTGTCGTTTGATTTTCCACCCATTTTCTAATCATATTTTTCTTGTGATTATCCATATACCCATAACCAATCGGTTCTTGACCCTGAGCATTGAGTAGTCCTGCATGAAGTGAAGCTACGGGTGGTTGTAATGTAACTGGATCTAATTCTGTAGTTTCTTTCATAGGGCCATCGATCCAGGTTTCTCTTTTCTTATTCTGTGTTTCTTTTACGATATGCCTCACTTCGACTAATTTAGACTTAGATATCCTAGGTCCGTCTATCCACTGCTCATCGCTGGTTGAAGGTCCTGTAATATTTTGATATGTTGCTTGTCTAGTTTTGCTATCAGCAAGTAGTGATGGCTTTTTTATTGGGGTTGACTTACTAGAGTGCACCGGAGAGAGTTTTGGGGAATGATGGGAGATATAGTTTAAGTTTGATTTTGCAGGAGATGATTTTGGCGAAGAATGTAATTTATGGATAGGACTCCTTTCTTCTATTACTTTTGAAAGTGATGACTTATGCTTATGTTCTGCACTTGATCCTCTTAAAGCTTTACTCATTACGCAGCGATTGTCTCCGGAATTAATATGTGGAATATATACAGGGGGATGCTCACCATCAGTGGCATCATCGGTTGGGCCGACATATATCACAGTATCAGCAGATAAATCACTACTAGAAGGATCTGGCTCACTACTGCTAGGTTTCGATGCATCTTCTCCCGAACTACCACCAGAACCAGCGTTATTATTAGATGGAAACTTTACTTTTCTTCTCCTAAGTCGATGTATTCTTGATGCCAATTGTAAGGTTGTTAGAGTATCTGAATAGTTTTGTACATTAGGAGACACGTGGACGATCATAGCAGTATGACAAGTCAATGAACCTAAACACTCTTTAAGGACATGAGTCAAATTATGATCTCTGTAAGGTAGGTGTCTTTGACCATTAAAAATAGCAAGAAGTATATTTCCTAATCCAGATAATGATATACCACCGGTAGATTTGGCTCGATCGGAGTTTCCCAGGTCAATCAGGTGCAGTCGACTTCTGCCACCAGCCACTGTAACAAAAAGGCACATCAGTGAAAGTCCTTTACTTAAGTTCTTAATATTTAAGAATATGGGAACTAATCAGTTTTTTCTAATAACATGCAAATCCAACCTTTATGGGGAATTCCCATGTCTCTATCATTCATATAAGATCGAGAACAAAAACTTCTCGCAATATGTTTTTATATTTTTCAAAGTCAAAGTCAAATGTTTTTATTCAACATAAGTACATTCATTGAAAGTCAAACATTTGCCTGACACTGGTTGTCTCTTAGCATTGAAATTCTACACGTGGTTTGGATGCCCTGGCTCGGAGCAGAACCAACAAGCTCCTATTTTTGCACATATAGCTTAGATGCACTCATTGTTAATGTAGTCCATAAATATTATCGTAATATTCGATAAAAATATATTTTAAAATAGTAACCTGGTCCTTTGCTCCCGGCATTATACTGATAGACGTGTAACGTATACAAGAGATGGCTGTCTTTCCCTTCTTCTCTGGGACTTCTATTGGCCAGGGCAGCATCTAAGTAGAAAGAAGCCTTCTCTGCACTATGAACTCGCAGTTCTGATTGATTCTGCAGGTGTGTTCCGAACAGAGGATCATCGCGCAGATATACTCCAGGAGATTGTTCGGAATCTGTGAAAATATGAAAAAATGGCAGTTTAATCATTTCATTTCTAGTGATGTGTTGAAAATTTTTTTCTACTGTTTTGACGGTAATAGAAATATTATGTTTACTGTTATTGATTGAAGGAATAATATTAACTATAGCTATGGTCTTTATTGATATCGTTAATTAATTCTAAGCACTGTTTTAATTTTTGGCATAATAATTATAATGCCTACAATTATTGCAGATTCATTGCTACTATTATTTTAAAATTTATAATTTTTCTGAACCTACAAAAACATCGCACTAGAATTGAGATTTTTTCTGAGGATAACAAAATTCACTTCCATTATGTACAACCCACCATTTTGATAATGAGCCAGCAGATCCTTTATCTGGTTGGTGTTGGTGCACAGTTCCACCGCAGAAACCCTGACGGAGAACCTGGTGCCACACTTGTGCCGCTGCTCAGCGATTCCTCGGAACAGCCACGATATTGCGCAAGGGATGGCGCCAAATGTCGCCGCCGACTCAGGCCGACCCAGCATCGTGTACGATTTGCCTGTGGGACGAAATTTATACAATTGTTCTTTAGGAAAAATTTAAGTAAGTTTAAAAGATACAAGGTTTCAGTGCAATATTTGTAAAACAAAGGTTGAACTCAAGTATTCAGAAAGATAGGGTCTGGTTTAGAGACAGAAATTAATAAAGCAGGTCCTGATTATGTAATATTCGTAGTAAGTATGTTATTTCTACGGCGAGGAAAACTATTGTAAGATAATAATATAAATATGTCGCCTCATCATGAGAAAGCCTGTTTGTAAAGGAAACAATGTATACCGCAAGGGATAACGGCAATGAAATTTTAACATCGATGTTTAATGTATGGTAATCATTTTGTAATTTCATATTACGGTAAAATGAGTCAAGTGCTACGCTACTTATTAACACCGTGAGGACAAAATAACTCCGTAATTGCAAGGTTCACCAAAACGAATGTAAGCAATAATTTACTCGATAACAAGTTCCAGCCGAGACGGGATCGTTCGTTTCATTTACCTACTTATTTATCAAACTTTCAATTAAGGCTCTCACCACGTTTCGCATTTAGATGCAAATATCGTCGGCTTGGGGAACGGTGGCCGACGAGAGAAGTTGCGAATAAACCTTTTCCTTACACACTTAGGTACAGTAATACAAGTAGGTGACTCAACGAGATTTAGACTTTATCCAGACAGCATATAATACAGTTTTGTTTACCGAGGCCCGGATGCCCGAAGCAGAAGAGGCAGCCGTCAGTTCCGTTGATGACGGCGTGAATAACATCAGTCAGGGCGCTGGTACATATCTCTGCCTGGAACAAAAGAGCGCGCTTGTTTGCAACAAAGAACTTGATTAGATGCACCCTGCAGTTATTGATATGAATCACTTTGAAGTGGAGTTTGTATCATTCAGGGTGAGGTAGAATATGAATGTATGTATGTGGAATGTATTTCTGTGTTTCATCAAGTGTGTGACTGGCAGAATACAAGATAGTATCTTGCATGATATCACTACATCCATAAATTCTATTATTAAATGTATGCCAAGTAGAAAACTAAAGAGTGCATTGTTAGTATTATTATTGTAAGACGTATCTTCAAAAACTATCTCACTATAAATATGTGTTATTGACATGAGTCTTAATTTACCCACTTTAAATTAAATGTCATGAAAAAAAAATAAGCCTGAACAAACATCTTAACTTAACAGCATGTTTCATGTCCCAACATTTAAATTAGGAAAACATGAAAAATGCGTCTCAGTAAAAAATGGGCCGTGTCGTTGTTCAGGAAATGAAATCCGTCTCAACGCGGATTTTGTCTTTGTGCCACATAATAGATACAAACAGCAAGTGCGCGGTGACACGGCGCTTAATACCTTAAATTATTTAGGCAAATCTACCACTTAGGCGGTGTTTACGCAACGCGGCCTTACTAAGCCGTCATGTTTTCTTTCCTGCAGGGGGAACCGCATCGAGATAATTAAAGGATAATTAGAAGGAAAGGTGAGCTGCCGAGATTACGTCCCGCGAGGAATTCGTTTACTCAACCTTCTAGGGTCACGTGGTAATTGTTTGCGATGAAATTTTAACACCAGTCGTTTCCTAATTGGTTGTTCATGGGGTACGTTAATTCAGTTTGGAGCCGACGCACCTTAATCACCGAAACTAAATTAAATTATGCAGGTAAAAAGGTGAAGTTGTTTTTCTTCGAAATAAAAAAATATTTGTGAATATTAATTAATTATCCTTAGTCGGAACCAACGTTATCGCAATTGTATCATAATTTTTAATATACATATGTTAGTTTCAGCCTTCAGCATTATCATTCTTAACGTAACGTTTAGAAACAATAATGAAATAAATATAACTCATTAACTACTCAATTAACTATTAGCAAGCAAGTCGTATGCAGCACTCCCCCAGCTCTACCTATCTACATCATTGGTTTGTTGCCTCACTAGGATTAATAACCGAGCGTGTTGGCTAAGCTCTTGAGTTCGCTCTAAGTCCTGACAAGTGGGCAATTCCAGTCGATATGTCAGCGCTTAACCCTGAATCAGGACTCAGCTGATTGACTCGCCCTTTCACAGCTGTGCACTTAGAATGCCAGATTGATGGGAATTAGTGTAGTGTAAATAGCAGATTAGATAGGCTTGACAAGTGACGGTTTGATGGTCAAGGATTAGATGGTTGTATATACAGATTGTCGTAAGGTGCTTTAATTTGTGTGCGAGCAGATAAAATAATATCAAGTTAAATATTTATCTAGTTTTAAGTTTCATAATTTTAATCTAATTTCGTTTGTTAAATAATATACATGTAAGTTACTCTCAAAATAAAATAATAATTTGTATAATTTTATTAGATTAATTAATTACATCCCATTTTAAACTTCCTTTACAAAATAACAACAATAGACAGAGCTGCACCAATATTCCATTAGATACTCATAGAAATCACAATAAATAATTTGCGTGCAAGCTTCAAATCTAATACAGTCACAAATTACTTCAACTTAAGTTACTGTTACATTAGTTGTCTTGCTATGAACGTTACGCCAATTGCTGTGTCAAATTCGGCTTAAATGCCTGCAGTTGCTTGCGCCTAATAAACGGTTGCGTGAAGCACTGTATAAAGAGGATTAGGCCAAATTGATGGTATTGCGGGATGCACCATGTTACACGACGTATAAATTTATCGTTATAAGCTTCACATGCAAATCCCGATGTGCAAATTAGATGCTTAATGCAAATCTTCACGGTAGTGTGTAATCTTCACTCAGTTGCCATGTTTACTTTCCGTTACGATGTGAATGGTGGAACGCGTTGCACTGGATTAGGGATACCAGCTTCAGATGATGTATTTAAATGGTTGTTTGAATGAGGTTTTGTTAAGGAGTTTACAGGTTAGAGTATAAATGTAATCGAAAGATATTTATAGGTTTATTTGGGGTACAATTACGCACCTGCCGTTAGTTTGCTGTTGGTTTATGTAGAATGTCTATTTTATTTAAGTTATGTAGAAACTTGGCAGACAAAATATCTTTTCGATCACTATTAACATTATTATCAGGGATGTGATATCATTAATATAGACTATTGGTGAATATTGACTATTTTCTTTTAACATGCTAGAAGTAAAACGTTGGCCAAAAGACAAAACCTTTAAACGTCAGTTTATTTCAAAATACGGGCATAAATTCTCATATTTAATAAACTTATAGCTTTAAGCTTTAAAGAGCTTAACGTATTCATATTATGTTGCGTTCCCACAAAAAGTTAAATGTCAATATCTGAAAATGTGCGAGCTTGAAATATTCGATGCATAAAATGCCAACGTTCAACAACACAATGTGTCCTGACATTATCATTGCAGTGTTCTGTCGTTGTTTTAAAAAATAGTCGTTTCATACACGAACAGGGCTTAGATAGTCTCGTCGTAAAAGTTTTTGTGTGTAGTTTGATTCTACGCAAAACTTGATATAAGTTTTATAGTTTTAAGACATTCGATATAACGCTGCTTTAAAACTAAACTGAAGAAACTCAAAAAACACTATTTTGCAAAAAACGTTGTTTTATAATATAGTTGATATATTTTTGACATTAAATTGCATATAATTTAAAAAAGTGATTAAATATAAATAATTTTTTTATCTTTTTATTAACTTCAATATGTTTTATGTACTTATTATTTAATCTTTTTGAGATAAAATGTTTTTCGAGTTTCTTCAGTTTAGTTTTAAAGCAGCGATAAGTTTTAAAATCAATTTTTAGAATAGCTATTAATATTAATATGTTAGTTAAATCCAAAAAATTTGTGAATACAGACGTGTCACATATATTTGTAAGATTGGATAAATTAGGTTTTAAATGAAGATATTTCCATAATTATACATCCGTAAACAGCACGGCCGTTTTCCAACAAAGGAGTTAGGTAGAGAACACTGATCCCCATTTCTACCGCTCAGGACACACTACATTCGCTTTATTGACACTCATACATATCCTCAAACATAAAATAGTAGTTAACATTGTTTCATGTCAAACGTAAAACATTTTTCCATATCAAGCGTACCTGAAAACACCTAAAGTTTTTTGATCATAGATGGAGCTACTGCTACTGAACAACCAACAAATAGATGAATTATACCTGCGCTTCATCAGCAGAAAAGATGGCGTCGAAGGCGAACATTTTCGGCGCAGAAACCCCGACCTTCCTATCTTCAGGCGCAGCGGAGCTCGTGCCGGCAGTCTCGCAGAGGGTCACTTGTTTCTTACGCTTGTCTAGAGAAAAGGTCTGCGTGCCACTCGTAAAGGGCCCTTCGCCTGAAGCGCCCACTCTGAGCATCACTTTCACCTGAAACAAACATTTTTATTTAATACTGCGAGTAGGCATTCAATAAACAAACATTGGAATGAGAATCCGTGGTTTTAAGCATGTTAGATGAATGTTGTTAACATAATACATCAAAAAGGTTAACATTCCGTAGAACTCTCGCTCACTCTGTAAAACCTAAAAAAAGTCTTACATTATAAGTAATTTTTACGACATATTCTTAATACGTAATTGGATAAATTCTATATAAGTAAAATTCAATGTGGTATATCTTTTTTATGATATCATATCAAAGTCGTAACAATTCCTAACGAGGTAAATCTTAGATATATGAAATCTACATATACCCGTACGTTAGCTTGTAACAAAACATACATTCCGGAATACAAACGCGAATATACGTCGTAAAATTCGTAATATAATTTGGAAAGTTCTCTCCCGACAATGATTAGAGCAAATACCTTCTTCAAGTAGCTCCACGAAGCGAGTTATGCGCGGCGCGTGTCTCTCAAATCACATAATGTCTAACTAGTTTGAAATTAATTACACCTGTGTTGTCTGTTGAATTACAAAGTTTAGCGCGGAATTCTGTCTTATTGCGACGCGGTTTATTGGTATGTTGATTCCATTTTGCGAATATATGTATGTACATATGTCTCAGACAAAATGGATATCAAAAAGTTACCATTATGTTTCGTCGCATTATGAGTAATTTTTCTCCACAATGTTCCTATACACTCGTAAAACAACCGATTGATTCGCCCCACCGAATCATTTTCAATTTGCCTAAAACCAACATTCGCAACGTACCATGTGCAAATGGATTCGTGTGTTTTATTTAGAGTCGAACACTGACTGTCGATTACATTCGTCCTATACAAACGGACCGGCGCGTGCCTGTAGGTATGTGCACAGACTTTGTTATATAGGGTCGAGTGACAGGTGACGGGTAAAGCCTTAAAGCCCAATGACGGCTGCCGCTGCTCCAATGAAGATATCACTTTGCCCCACGCCCGCCTCCGGACTAGCTGGATTTAAACTGTCATTTGCAATATCGAACGAATTAGCGACGCCAACTCTCTTTAGGTATGAAAAAACACTGACGTGATGAATTCCGTATGCGCTGTAGCGACCATATTTATGTACATTCTAGGTATGTGCCCAATAACGAAAAAGTATTCTTAGGGAAAAAAGTTCACGGGTGCTGATATTGGAATTCAGAATGGCAGCGCCGAAGGGTACGTGATGTGAGGACAGGCGAGTTCGGTTGTCGCGAAAATATTCAGCCATCACGAATACTTGCGTCGGGATGAAAATTTAGGGAAATTGCGGAAAATTGGGCCAAGTGACGGCGCGGAGAGGTGCAGCTATCGTGACGACTCGTGTGCGCCCGTGCATAAAATTAAACCGAGATAATGAAACAGAGTAAGTACTGCCATCTACGGGAAGGATCGCCAAATTCATCTTTCATCGATAACTTCCAGTTTGTTCAGTTTGCTTTGTAAAAAGTGCAATTTAAAATGTGCTTTTATGACTACGAAGAAATCGTTTACGCGTCTACGGTGTTACAAATTAAGGGTTCATTTCAGAGGTGGTTGTTTACGAGTCTTTGCACACCCTATCAATCAGGAAGTGATTGCTTCGAGGCCTCGTCGTAAAATATTCTTTTATGGTAAACACGGTTGGAACGAAGTCGCGTAAGCGTCGGTTTATCATTTGGGCACAAGTCGAAGCCCCTTTGAGGCGACCAAACGTTGATGATGTGTACATTCAGTTCAATACGCCGTAAATCTTCCATTTAGTTTTTTTATGTGTATGAACCTCGTCGTCGTAACAACAATATTGCCATAGATAACCTAGTTACGCAGTTACAAAGAGCTGGATTTTCTATTTTGGTTTTTACGAGAGTTTTTTAACGAACTAGTAAAACGCTTAACGCTTCTAATGGTTATGGTTTTTGTTGCTATAAGCAGTTAAGAATTTTGTGAGTATTATTAAACGTCAGGAGTGAACTTTGTTTTATGACAACAACGCATTTCAAATTGAAAAAAATATGTACTATACATACTACCTTATAAGAAATCTAACAAAGAAACATAAAACAACGACTCACTCATGATTCTAACCAACTTAAAACCTGAAGTCAACACTTTTGTTAGCGTCAACAATTGCGTTAAAAAACTAATCAACTGAATTTGCATAGTCAGAGCTTTCAATGTTTACACAACTAATAAAATTGACCCAACACACAAATTCCACCACTAAACTGAAAGGTTAGTTAATAAACTTGTTCAAATATTGCCCGATAAAATCGGAACATACGCTTGCCACATTTTCAAGTTAGATTAGAAGGGCTGTAACGAATTATGCAAATGAGCGAGAGCGGTTAATATCCTAATATTCTAAACGACACTTTTGACTTGCCCTTAATTCTAGCGCAATGAAGATGCTATCGCAAGCCGTATAAATCTAGTTGCCCAAACCATGAGGGAGCGAATGCCTCAGGTGAAAATGATCAAAGGGGAGATGAACAAACAGAAGGCTGGAAGCATGGAAATTATTCGTGTAAACTCGCGATATGATGCAAATCAATACATACGTACATAACAGTTCTTGTCTCTACATAGAACTTCGCGTATTCTCTTTTCTCTTGTTCCTGAATTATATTTCATATCGATATACCTTCTCTTACACACTCAGTGATTTTATGTACTTGATTGTAACCCATTTTTTTATTATGACGTCTATCATACGTCTTAATCGAAACAACCATTAAAAAACTATTACTTAACGCAGGAAAGCTTTTCCTTGTTTAACGCCTTCGATGAACTTTACCTTTTCTAGAAAAAGATGTATATTTCTATGGGCCTTATCTTTACAATACAATTAATAAATTATTTAACATCTATCCCAAGACAACTCATGAATGTAAGTTGTTAGTAACCCAATACCTTTTTTTGCTTGATTATAATCAGATTTAACCTTCGTAGCCCAGGATTTAACATAATATGTTTAGAGCCTAATCAGTAATACAAACACATCCTGGTATTGTCATGTCATAATTTTGACATATAAGATTTTTTAAACAAAGTTCTTTTTGCTTATAATTTTTATTAATGACAACAAAAAAAAAACGCATTCACGACCATTAACCCTTGCGGGGTAGTCAGAGGTTCAGGTGTCCATCTCCGCAATTGCGAAGGTAGTAATTCTATGGACACCTCGAACTCACGTGTTAACCAGATAGTCCGTACTCAATGTGACAGGTGGTCAGCCATGTCGCCATTTACAAGCACTAACTATTATCTGTTCGACGAACAGGTAGGTTTCCTCACGATGTTTTCCCTCACCGTATAATTCGATGTATTTCGTAAATGTGTTTTTATTATTAATGACATACGTTATAAACACTAGAGACTACACAGCTTGTTTGCATAATAAATCATGTTTTTTTATTAATCAATTTATAGGAAGCAGCCCGATCACCATTACAACAGACCACCTGGATGTAGTCTCTAGATGGTGACAGGGTCCATTATTTACTTACAAATTGCCATCTTAGTATTAAGATCTAATTTAAAGTATAAGTTTGTGATAATTTTAAAGCCGAATAAAGATTTTATTATTATTAATGAGCAGACCCCACGTAACGTACTTCAATATGATTTAAATTAATACCTAACGTTTACTTCTCAGTATTTGCAGATAGGTTAAAAATATTAAAAGTTAGTACAAGGTACATAGTGCACTGATTAGGTGACTTACCAAGAGTCTAAGTTCTGTATGATTTACGGCGCGGTTGGCTCGTAAGTTGGCTGCGGCTTTCGCCAGGCCAAGTTTCTCAGACTGATTCGTAACAATATTAAATGTTGAAGGCCTGATGAAGGCTGGTATTCTAATAAGTTTTACTATTTTAGCAAGTGCAAGGTGTAGAAAAACATTGTAATATGTTGAAAAAGACCTTAAGACAAAAACATTACTTTTAAAATAAGTAAACTTTATATTATCTCTTATTTTTTTAACAGATTCAGTGTAAAATCCTAATTATATTGGGAAAGTAGTAGAAAGTATATTACAAGATTAAAATTAAGTCTAAATATAATTTACAATTTAATGGTTTAAGCCTTAAGACACTGCGTAATTAGTTCGAGAGTATTAATTTTATATTTCCCGTTGCAGAGGGAGGCGTGTGCGAAGACTTATAAATAGACGAACTCAGTAATCCGTGACATAGAGAGGGTTATTCAGCCACAATCCCCTGCGACTGTGGAATTAACCATTTGGATAAAACGCCCAATCTCGAATAATGTCTCCAACTTAACGTACCGTTTGCCTTCCAAAGAATTGATAGTGGCAGCTTTCACCATAAATCCGGAAGGGAACCGCGGAACGACCTTTCTTAGCCGACGAAACAAAAACACCTTTCACGCAAATTATACTATCAGGCTCTCGTTTAAGCGTGTCTTTATCCACTTAACTTTATCCTTGTGTTATATCTCTTGTATCTCTCATGTGATGAAAGTTATAAATTATCTTATTATGAATTATATACACACATTAATTACGACCTTTCATTACGCACATTTCCTTATAGTGTGCTACACAGATTATTTAACGTTATCTGTACAATTGATGAATACAAATTTGAAAAATTAAAGAGCTGTAGCTTTTTAAGTCGTATCTTTATAACTTTGTTGTGCAGATGTAATAAGCCACGAAAGTTTATCATGCAAAAAGTTTAGCATTGACCATCTAAACTAACCTCATTCTAAGTTAGGGGCGATCGTTAAAATAGCAAGTCCACTAAGAAGAAGCAAGGAGGCGACGACGATGGACCAAGTTGCAAATTTAAATCAGTAACTTGCGAGTTGCCGCAACTGCGCGCCCAACTTACTGCAAATTGGATTACAGTTGCATGCACCTCGGCCTCCTAGTTTGTCACATGGCAACCTGTTGTTAGCGAGTCTCGGATACGGTTGCTTCGCCGCAGGAGCTCGAAAGACTGCGCTAATTGGCCGCATTGTTGCAATTAAATGCGCCGCTGAAAGATGCTTCACATCGGGAGCTCCCGCCATGATGGGGGGCAATGAGTTGATCGTTTCAACGTTGACGTAGAAGGGCAAAAAACCCTCGACGTCTGGCCAGGTAAGGGCTGCGGGCCCTGAATCATTAAATTCGCCTGTCACTTGTTCCCAAGTTTTAAGAGCTATTACGTGACTAAGCGCGAACTGCGACTGAACGCTGAAACACTTCTTCTGCTTCGCAAATTAAACAAGTTACTAACGATTCGACCATAAAGTGACTGCGTCCTAAATATTAGGAACTTGGTTGATTTATTTTAACACTGCAGAGCCTTATGAGGTTTTAGAGGTTTTTGTATGTATGAATGCTATTATTGAAATCTAGAGAGTTACAACATATTTAAATTAAAGCTACTTATGACAAAGCGTCAGAAAACTAAGTAATTTTTAAATAGTATTACTTTACTTTAAATACTTATTGTCATCTCTTTTGTCTATCTATATGAATACTTGTACAGTTGCATACGAGTTACACTTTCTTTTTCATAGTCCAAATAGCCAACAAAAGGACGCTCACACTTGCCGAAACTTATGGAAGATTTCTAGTGTCCATTTCTTCAAATACGAAAACTACGTGAGGGGAGTGCGAGAAAATAAAAAGTTTTCCAAAGGATCCACGTTATGCGACAACATCCATCAAAGTTGGCAGCCATCTTGAGTGGTTTATCCTTCGGGATTTTCGGATTTATCTAACTGGAAACTTATGATAGAGGCATTGTTATCTAATTCTTAGTAAGAATTAGCGACGTATACACGTCCTTAACATTGTTATTGAGGCTATACTTACAAAAAATATTCTAAGAAATACCTGAATTGGAGAATGATAACTTGCTCATAGTACGAAAATATCTATTATCCACTAAACCCTAAAACAATACCTAATTCATCAATATGAGTGTAACAGGTTACATTGACATAAAATAACTAATAGATCAACATTTGAGTTAGCGTTAGAATGGTGTGTGTGCGTAGTACGTATAAAAGCATACCCAAAATAACTACGTTATCCTCAATTATATTGCTAAGTTAGAACATATATGAAAAATATAACAACACTAATTAATAGTTGATTCCCATATACGATACAAAGTGTCTGTTGCCATGAAAACACCTCAAACAAGAACCTACAAAGACTACCGCCTCTTCCAAACGTAAAGAACTAATACAATATCAAATTCCTTACCACTCAGTAGGCCTATGTTCCCCATTCTGTAGAACATGTGGCTCCCCATTCCCATAAGGGGTCGCAAAAGTCAAGTACAAGATTTAGGACGGGATGCTCCGAAAAACTTGAGCAGTTAATAAGTTTTCTCATATATCGCGCGGCTGCTACAACAATTTGGCCTAAACGTCGAAGAGTTATTGTCAACACGTTACGTTTACGTGTTTGGGACGTAGAGTACCCGCCACATAAGGTGGCAGTAGCCAAACTTGGAACTAAATTTGACGTTTCCGCCATTGCGTGTTATTTTGTATGAAAGGTAAATTTAGTATTACCAGCGTTGTGTTTTTAGCCCACTCTTTGTAATTTTTATGTTTGTTAAGGGTGATTATAATAAATTGATTTCTGGAGTTTCTTGTTAGTTCTTCTCCAAGGGTCTCCGCTGAACTTCTTCTCAATCGTTACGCTCTTATCAGAGCGGTCATTTGTCCCGATCCTGACAGACCACTTTCGCTTCATTGACATTCATACATTCTCTAATACACTCTCGGCGGTTATAGGTACTCCTAACGTCACCTTTTTTCAATATAGCGTCTATCTGACTGTTACATATATGTCTTATTAGGCCGGCCCCTACGTAACCGCCCTTCCACTTCACTCATATATATTCCTTTTGTCAATATATAGTTTTTTTAATTTGTACTTAGATCATAAAATAACTTTCAAAGAGAGCTTATGATAGGGCCTATTTTGAATAAAAATATTTTGACTTTTGACTTTGGTATATTAATTTGTTTTATTTGAGTTTATAGCTCTGCAACCAAAGATCGTTACAAATGAAACCTCAATATAATGTATCGAGCCGTATGGCACAGTGAGTGCTAGTTTTGGCGTGTTTACTGGCAACACTGGATTACGCGACTGTGGCGACGCCTCCAACTGCCACCTTATGTGGCGGGTACTCTAATTCTCTGACTGTTTCCCCACAGATTAGTAAACTAAGTTTATGGCTGTCGTAAACTTAGGCTCACTTGCAGCTAAATTGTTCCCGTTAGTAGACCTTTGTTGGTTCTTTTCGCTTATGAGTAAGTTTAATTAAACATATTATATAGGTTAACACGACTTACAAGATTGTACACTTTTTCTTACGATTTTATTGTAAAAACTGTAATATAACTTTTTTGTTGTACGTATTAAAGATTATTATTACGTTAATAATATAATTAAAAGTACTTTTTTGATGTTATAGAACAAGGAATTATTCTCTCAATAATACTCAATTATATGTACTCTTAAAAGGGCATTGCAATCCAACTTAAAGTAACTCCCAAAAGTTTATCAAAACAGTATTCCAATACAGCATTTGGCTGAATATCCAGAGCAACCTCTTATTAATGGTCACACCTAACGCGCAGCTATGAGCGTGTGGACAATGTATGGGAGTGCATAACCAACATTTATTTAAATTTATCGCGACGCAGTTTAATAAAACAACAAATGGTTGCGGACGATGAACTTCGGAGGGAGGGTTCACACTCTGCAACTAATGAACAGTCAGCAAATATGGGAAGTTTGATATTGTGGTGTATGTGGTTTGAGTTATAATTGATAAGGGATGCTTTTAGTGGATTAGAGTGATTGACTTTGTTTGAGAATTGTTGATAGGTGAATTTGAATTGATTCTGTTTGTTTCATAGTTGAAGGCATCTAAGTTTTATTTCAGTATTGATTTATCGAAGTATTTATTAATTCCTAGCAACTTATTTTATACATAATTATACGATGTTTTTAAAGTTTATAAAAATCGTTGTTAATGATATTTTTAACTTATCTTTGTAAATGTATATATTGTTCTCGTATTCTTTTTACCATCCATAATTTGAATCAATCTTGTATCGGATTAACTATATGCTTCTCATTGATATTTGCACAAAAAATTATCAGTTCAATAACAAATTTTACATTACCTACTACTCTAATATCACTAGATAAAATCCATTTCACCTACTTATAACCCCATAAAAAATACGCGACACACCCCTCCCTAAACCAATGCATTAGTAAAATGACGGTAGGCAATTTGCGTCCATTCTAAGTAAGGTCGAGAGATCGGTCTTTTAAAGCTCCACTCGCCAGATGATTTGAACCTCGAGAGCTGTCAATAAAAAGAGCAAGCAATTACCAGGGACTGGTCCAAGAGTAGGGCCAAGTAAGCCGGTCAATATCACGGCACTGATATATGCAAACTTCTGACAGGAGGTATAAATTTATCACCTCTGTCAAATTTATCTGGTGATATTGGCGTTTCGTTCTTGTTCGATTTTGGATGGCAAAAGTATTAGGTATAAATGCTTATCTGAATGGATCAATATAGAAAGAGAAGGTGTTGAAAAAATTACCTGGCATGAGATATACAGGGTGGCGCATTCAAAACGGTCAGTATGGGAAAGTCTGAAACTATAGAAGATACGAAGATTTGTTCTTAGGAACCATGTCACCGATTTTGATAAAAAGAAAAACTGCATTCATACTTTCTTTGAAAAAACAACTGTATCACGTACGGGAATCGAACCCGGTTGCTTTGAAAAAATAAATTGGCCCTTTTCACTTTTTCTTTTTAAATATCGATTGTGTAGGTCTTAAGCTGTAAATGTCTGTATGAAACATGGTGTCGAAAATGAATAAAATGCATTGTTTTGGCATACTTTAGCTTACCATAGTAGTTTAAATACACTGTAACAATATTCAACAGACATGTAAAATTGTCTCTATCGTTGTTTGTAGTTTTGTACTTCCATACTTGTTACATACACAATATCATGTGGCATTAGCATTATATTAATCCTTTACGGAGGTTTTGTTATCTACAGTAATCAAAAACTAACAAGGTATTGAAAAGTCCACTTAAAGTAACGTGTTAAACCATATTAGAAAATTTCTTGTGGGATTACGTTAAGGATGAATTTTACAAAACAAGCTATGACACCATTGAAGAACTAAAAGTAGCAATAAAGTCAATTGTAACGCAAATTCACCACATGAAAATACAAAATTCAATAGTAAGATCGTTACCTAAACGTGTTGAATATTGTATTGAAAACAACGGTGGTCACTTAGAACGCCTACTATGGTAAACTAAAGTATGCCAAAACAATGCATTTTATTCATTTTCGACACCATGTTTCATAGAGACATTTAGAGCTTAAGACCTACACAATTGATATTTAAAAAGAATAAGTGAAAAGGGCCAGTTTATTTTTTCAAAGCAACCAGGTTCGATTCCCGTACTGGATACAGTTGTCTTTTCAAAGAAAGTATGAATGCAGTTTTTCTTTTTATCAAAATCGGTGACATGGTTCCTAAGAACAAATCTTCGTATCTCTTATAGTTTCAGACTTTCCCATACTGACCGTTTTGAATGCGCCACCCTGTATAGAGATGGTAATATTTCATTCGATGAGCTAACTAATTACTAAATTAGATCAATGATTTGCTATACTATGTTAATCCATAAATATTTAATTCTATACTTTTCTTGTAAATAGGTCATTGTAGCCACATATCACTTGCCTTACAACTTCAAAAAGGGTCTTATAACTATCCCATGGTAGAGTCTGAGTAAACTGTTACAAAATCATACCTATATATTTGTAATTATTTAACTAGTATTCCTGTCTGCATGAATAGCAATTGTACAAAGATCATACCTACTGCCATTTTATTATTCTCTTAGCACTCAGTCATAGAATCCGTGACATTCCAAGCGTATCATTATTGCTGACCCAAAAAGCAAAAAACATTGGGAATATTAAAATGGAACTCTCGCTCTACTTTTTATAAAGGACAACTTGCTATTCAAGAATAGGTTTTGCAGGAATAAATCTGCTTGGGCGTGCTTATAATCGTATACTGAGCTTTCAGTTAGATACAAATATCTTTTAACGTCCGTATTGTACTCAATTTCTGAAAGTAACATAGTTTACTAAATAAATATCCATACGAGTATGCTACGATTTTGTAGAGCTTGACTAAATGCTATATTTTCGACAAATCATGAAAATTAAATTCCCTGAATATATTGGAAGTATCCATTTGTTTTTTTATTACAATTTGCTACATCTAAATAAATTAGCAAATCACAACCAACTCAATTCCATTCCCATACCAAAACACAAGAGCACTCAACAAAAACAAAAGGAAGTCGCAACCATAACAATTTGCGTTTGAAAACAGTGTATATCACTAAATATACGATTATTGTAATGGTTATTACATGAGCGCCGTTGACTCCCAACTTATTTATTGAGTTAATTGAATGAATGGGCCACAGTCACGGTATTTGACTGGCTCACGGCTGACCCAAAGGGTGTGTTCAAAACAAGGCCCTTTCTAAATGATAACGAGCATTTTATATCAGTGTGAATGGGGCTTAATTCGGTGTATCTGAGGTTTTGGGGTATTAAGGCTTAGTTATGGATGATAAAGCAAACCATTACAAGTCATTTGTGAAACGCTTTTCATTAGATAATGAGCGATCGGGGTAAAAAGTATGTTTATAACCGTTTTAAGACTTAACAAATCTGAAACGCGAATTTTACAAGGTTAGTGCAACTACTACACTTTTGAGAAAAAATCGCATATATTATATGTTTATTTTTTATCAACACATAAGTAAGACATATTTTAATCTCTTGATAGTTAGTTCGTGTTCCTAACGATTTAGACATGTTGTTGATCTAAATTATTAAAAGCATAAAAATTCATATGGTAATAAAAATTCTTTTGCGTTAATAAACAGTGTAAAGTGTATTGTATTGTGTTCCCGGTAGGATTAAAAAGAATGAAGTAAATGAAGCCTATAATAACAGTAATGGCCCTTATTCTGAACATTAACTAAATTATTAAACCACCTTGGGGAACATTCACTTACTTTCGGAAAAGCCCCTTTCATTTTGCACTCAAGATTACGATTCTTGATTCTTATGCAATATTATTATGTATAAGATCACAAGACACGTCTGTTCTCGTTACATTGTTAAGCTATGACTTATTAATTTAAATAAGCCTCTTGATAATCAATTAGATTTCATATTACAGTATTACACTCGTACAGTATTAACATTATATTTACTGTAGTTCGTTACGTTATATTTTGCATACATAATAAAGTTGCTCGTTTATTTCAAAAGAGGGAGTTAATTTGTCAAAGAATAAAATAAAAGGTCGCAAATTGCAGTCATTTGTTTCACGCTCCAATAAGTCAACAGCCGTTCGCCATTTAACAAACTTTTCAAACACATCAGCGCATTCGGCCCGGTGGATAAACAACGCCATTTTTCAATACCTTTCGAAGGTTTTCGCAACATTCGTTTGTTATGGGATATCTGTGTAACAAATTGCTGGAAAACGGAGGCTTTAGTTGTTAGCAGGCATTCCCGAATGTCGCGACTGTCCGACCATTGTTTACGTTTAGGCAAGAGTTAAAACTGGCGTAGCATCGACTGTAATAGCTTACATTAGTTAACCCGCTCCGGGCGTTGTACTGGCAGGCGAAAAACTCATTTGACAACCGAAAATTATAATAATGTTAACAACCGAATTGATAAGTAATTGATCGAGCTAAATGTATCAAATGCAGCGAAAAGGTTGTGTAGACAAAACCAATAATATATGGGCAATAATAGAATAACACTTAGTGTGTGCCTATAAAACATGTCAGAATTATAATAATATAAACTAATATCAATTTAATAAGCATTGAAATATGTGTAACGTTATTTAATTTAATATCTCTCAAATGAATTTCAATATTCATCGTGTAAATTCACGTTATCGTAAATACAGTAATAAATTCATGATACGAAGGTGCTGATATTCTATTACAAAAGGCCAATGAAACATAAACAGCAACGTGCACTAAAGCCGAGTTGACACTAACAACTTGCTAATAAACTTTCAATTCCGACTACGAACTAATGTTGGGAACTAATGCGCGAGTTATTAGCTTTTATCGAATAAGTTGGGAAGCGATATTATGTCAGTTTGAATTATTGTTTCATACCGTTTCCCTAGCGATTGTACTCGCTGGCTGGAGTCCAGGCGCGGGATAATTTGATAAAAAGGCGCGCCGCCAGCCAAGCCACCGGCGGACTTATAACACTTTATTGAGTTATTCGCTAGCACCATAATTACGGGTTTTTTGCTCTCATTAACCGCTTTGGTTGGCACTCATTTGTTTAAGCGATTAGAGGTGTAACTTTTTGTTGACTATTTGATCTGTTGCAGTAAGAGTGTATCGAAAAAAAAACTATAATAATACATAGCTAGATTTAGGAAATGTACATCTAATATATATATCTTATATATGTATAGTATATGCATATTATTAAAGTAAGGTATTATTCATTCCATAGTTGCATTGTGTAATTGTGAAACATGTTGGTCTCAGTTCGTGATTTTTTGAAACTTTGAGTTGAAACTGTTATTAGGTTTCGTAAAGTTTTGATTGTTTCATGAATCAGAGAAATTCTCGTAATACCTCAAACATGGTTGAAAGCTTCTAATATATCAGACGTTTTATCCGCCTGAGATACCACTGGACACGTCCATTTATCATCATTTATCACATTTGTGTTATTATTAGTCCTATTGACAGGTTAGTGAGGAAATCACTTACTTGCTTACTTTATTTCTTAGACAATGTTTCTATAAGCGACTCAGGTACCTACTTAGTAAGGTATTATTCAGTTTACAAACAAAAAATGAACACTAGACTATAAAAAGGATACAACTCACAACCTAGATTAGCCTTGTAAGGCATGTAAATAGTTTAAATAGATTTTGTTCCATAACAAGTTCACACCTAAACCTCTTCCAATATCGACAAATGTTTAGGTAATAGAAACATCACTTTGTATGTGATACCCAGCTTTGTGAATCATTTATCTTCCGCACAAAAAGGGCCGTAATCAATAAGGAGTTTAATCCCGAGGGCTCGGGCCTCGCATTGGCCACAACAAATTGATCTCGGGGAAGGCTGACCAAGCCGTTATTGCATTAGACTCTAATAAACCGAGATATTGTTTTGACATGGGATTGGGCAAGATTTTCCAACACGTTTGTTTCTCAGTGACGTGTTTTTTATTACCGATCATTTTTCTTTTGTTCCGAGAGACTATTTATTTACGTCAACTGTCACGTTTGCTCGGCTCGAGGAAAACGGAGGTTTTCTTTTGGGAATCTCTTGTCTGCTATTCATATGAAATAATATTAATCGTACTATATTAATTATAAAAACTTCTAGCTTACAATAAAGTACCTATCTATACTGTGTGTACGTTTATAATCCTCTCTCTTATTGCAGTAGGTAAATGTTCTGTGTTCTCAGTAACTAGGCAGTGAGCTAACAAACAGGCTTATCCTGTAAGCTATCTGAGTGTAGCGAAATGCAAAACGGGCAGATTTCTTTGAAAGTATGTTAATATCGGCCTCGGCCGAGTGTTCGCGTTTTTCTGTTGCAGCGTACTACTCGTAGAACTTTTTCCAACATTTCCTATGTTCTAGTTATTGGCTCTTTGAAATAGGATTCCAACAGTACAACAATAAGTAGTAGTAGAAGAGTTAATTAAGTAGCGATATGAGTATAGTTATTTATAAACTTTTAAGTATACTCTTAGACATTATTGACCAAAAACCAAAATTATTGGCCAAAATTAAACATTATCATCTAGCTACTGAGTGTAAGAAATAGTTAAAAAAGATTCATTCATTCATTCATTCTAAGCGCATTACTACGTTCACATAATGGTGATAATCAGTAAACAGTACCCGAAAACCACAGAAAACTATAGCAAGTAATGTCAAATTATAGAAAAATAAAAAAAACATTTTATTATTATTATTTTTAATATTTATTACTATACGAATATTTACGTTACACTAAAGTTTAAAAATAAACTATTTCTATTTTCTAGTGGAAATCTGCCGCTATGCTCTATGCTTTCATATTTAATGAATTCATTGGCGGACGAAGTAGCCTTGTTGCATACGTAATTAGTTCAGACCCAATAAACAACAGAGGGCAGTATAAGCGGGCAATAAATTATATGTGCGAATTCAGGCAATATGTTGTTGAAGGAACCTTTTGTTCTGCATAGTAAAGGTTGTTTGAATGGACTAATGAAATTCTGCATCTAATTATTACCTCGTGTTGAAACTGTTTCACGGCATGAAAGCTAATCTACAGTGGAATCTTGTAAATAAAAACTTTGTTACGAATTGTTTAACATTGTATTAAGGCATGAAATTTTAACTTTATAAATTAAAACAATGGTCAAAAGTTTTATGTTACTTATTAATAAGGAAACATTATAATAGCAATTATAATTATCAGAAATTACCTAGTATCAATTTTTATTTACGTTTGTGAACTTTGTTCAATAGATATACGTATCAATTTACGTGCCTTAATCCTATTAGGGATGGACCGAATCTTATAGATATATACTTCGGTCGCCATTCAAATCTATTTTCTAAAATACAAATACCAAATAGACAACCAATGTCAAAATAAAATTAAACATCACTTTTCTTTTTTTTCTTCCTTAAGCCACATCAATTGGTTTTCCTTCCTCCTCTCACATAGTAGTTCTAAGTATCAATAAGCAGAGGCCAGGATCGTCTAGACGGCCACTAAGTTGTGATTCCTGCATCGTTCTAGTCGTTAGGCTATGGCGTTTGATGACGTTAGCCATAGAACAAGGAATAGTGTTTTAGTAGAATAGAATGAGCTCAATTTATAAATATTGGTAAAGGAAAATGTGAGTAGGGTATTCCCAGGCATAGGTTGTAGTTATGTAAACGGCGACATGGCTTATCATGTGTGTACGTGACATTGTATGAAATGGATAGGTCGATAACTATTTTCTAACGTACAGCCAGCTATCTATACTATTTTACGTATGCACCATTTTATTCAGAGTTATATACAGTGATTGGTTATGGATTTCCTTTGCTGACTTACGCAATAATATTATTTTCCTAATATTTCTAAGAGTTTCGACCTTTTTATACATCTCATTCATTAAAAAAAGCATGATTCATACATAAACGCAATAATTCTCGTTTTCGTTTAAAAAGGACTTTTCCATTTTTCACCATATGTTGTCATTATTCTACTCTAATACTTTTATATAAATGCCGTCTACAAAATAATACCAGGTTTATTTATGAATAGTCCTAGAGCTAATTTTCACTAGTCTATGTCAGAGGTGCTCTGTGAGGCAGGTCACGTAGCATGAGGGTGGTGACTGCATCAGAAGCGCCGAGGATGCATCTGTCTTTGTAACCGACTGATCTTTGCACTTTCTGTTGCGTTTGGGATGTACGGATTTTTGACTTATTTCAAATAGGATGTATGATTTTCATTGTAACTGTGTTATCGTTACTTATTGTAATAAAGCTTATTTTTAATCTAATTTATATTTTAGGTATGCATTGTTTATCTTTGGCGAAGCAGATGTTTTAAATCGGTACCATTAGAGACCCTTATTCATATTTAATATTTCAATAAATGTATCTTCGTATTTCATTTATGATATGTATATTTTTTGCCTACATCACACCTTCAACTCGTAGATCAAACATCAGATAGACAATGCTATACAGACCACAATCAATTTCATAAACAGGTATCATATCTCAACTGTTTTAACCTTTTGACTGTACGAACAAGATCATAAAAAACCCTCGACACATTTATTGGGTAAAAAATAAACTAAAAACTCCACTGTAAAAACACACATTACATAAAACTAAAAGACTCGACTACAAACAATATCCATATTTAAGTAAGGGCATAAATATCGCAGAGTATACGCTGAATGATTTAAAGAGATGCTCTTAAGGGGCCGGACTGCGCTAATTGGTACAGCTCTAATGAGGCAACTGATTATCTGTTGTTAATGAACTGCTACTAACGACCTTTGCTCACGACTTAGGAAGCGAGTCAAAGGATAGTGGAATGTTGGTTAATATTTTGCACGTTATGATAATCTGCGAAATACGGGGATGTAATATTGTTGCTTCATATCTTAATACCTGTCATATTTCCTTTAATTGTAATGTTAGATACTTTACGTAGAAACTATTTCTAAATATTTGTAAAATATAATTAGATGTGCTTAAACTGTTTACAGCAGTATAAATAATTGGTTCCAATTAGGTAGGCCTTTAAACTGAATATACGTATTTTTATTTTATTTTTATATTCGTCATTTTTGTTCTGCCCTTAACCAGCTGTCTCAATATGACTCATAAATATATTTTTTGTTAATGTAATGGAAAAAAAACTTAGAATTTTAGCGACCAGGGCATAGAATTTCAGCAATTCAGGTAAATAAAGTCTCAAACTTATACCACATACATACCTTGCCCATCCCCGTAGGCTCTTTGACTCCCAGCCTCCGTAGCAGGGCTGGTGGTGGCTGTGGATGCCCCTTCTGCAGAGCAGCACAGAAGCCTCCTGGCATCGCTGGTGGCTCTTCCTCTCCACCAACCCTTCTCCGCCTCTCTCGGTGGGGAGAACCGCTCGGGCATTTTGAGCTGGATATCCTGGAACAAGAGAGGGTTAGAGTGGATGAATATTGGGGAATGATCATGGTAGTAGGAGTCGGTAAAGTTTACATAAGAAAGAATCTGTAATGTCTAAGATACATTTTGGCTGTTGTTGGGAATACAAATGTAGGAAAATTGAGTTGCTCAAAAATACCTAAGACTATCAATAATAAAATGGTACAAACTAGTAGGTGTTTACTTTAAGGAAAGACAAAAACTGGTTTAATAAATGTTCATCGTAAAAGTCAAATACATGTTTCATCTTTACGTAGAAGCATACTCGCAATGTGCACAATCAATCCACGGTCAATAAGTCACGTCAAATGTCCTGAGCGACTACTTTTTAAGCGTCTCTCAATACAAGGTGGTAGAATAATAAATGGTTGGCACGTGTCTTTGAAGTCAGCGTTTCCACACTTTCCAAATTCCTCCTTCCGTCAATATAGGAGCGATCCGAAATCGAAAAAGGGGAAAGGAAGTGATAGATGGATTATACGTGACTACCAAGGACAGCGATATTTTATTTTAATACAGCTTTTATATCGGCTCAAAATTGAAAATGCAAGAAACGTCCCCACTTTGCTATTTTACTAGCGATAAAGTGCTCCCGCCCATATCTTACTTTGTAGGATTAGAGGTATTCCAGCTATGGGATGGCGGGAAATTAAAAATAGTTTTATGGCGGCAATTACTGTTATATTACACATATTATAGGGTACGCTGAGATATTAGTGTATTTATAGGATAATATTTTGAGTAATAAACATTTGTAATTTGAAATAAATATTTCTCGATGGAGAAGCGGAAATGACTTATACGTGTTCATGTACAGAATGTCTAGTAATTAAAAGGCAACAAAATATCGATTAGTTGCCGCGATTGTTTACCCTGTTAACATTCCATTTGTGATGCTGCGCCCACCGACCGTTCTCGCTTGCGCCACCGCTAACTAATGTGTATATGTTCACCAATACTGTTTAATCAGCCACAAGCATCGCTTAATTCCGGCCGCCCCATTCCATTTTAAAGTATTCGCTTTCAGGGGAATTGGACATTTATTACGTTGTGAAATTCATCGCGTGCACCGTCGTTTCGCCGTTGTTATCGCCGAGTGCACTTGTAGGAATGTCACCGAGTGCATTTGATGGCGGCCGTGGGGCACGTGAGGTCGAGGCTCTTCCGCGAAATTCGTGAGGGTCGCGTGTGATCCCGCGCGTGGCGTGCCTTCCCGAACAAACCCTTATGCTTTATTGACCTAACCAACTATTAACATTCTTTCAAGGAGCATGTTTACATAATTCTCTGCTCTGCTTGCCTTGTTAACTACTCGAGCGAATAAGCGACGCGTGGGCTTTCGATATGGTTAATTATTTGTTTGGAATCCGTATGTGAGGGTTTTTGCAAGAAAACTAAACAGTGGATTTCAATAAGAAAGGATTGTTAAGGTCTCCGTCTCCCCCATATGTCTGTACCCTTGATTTTACGGGCTGGCGAGCACGCTGAAAACAATTCTTATGAAAAGGCCTAACCGTGACATTTGATAGAAAAGTCTCCGAAGCATAAACAATCCCCGGCGTTCGCTTGACTCTGTCGACTTGTATATCAAGCTGAGGCTTTCGTTTTACTCGTGCATGCATCGGCGAGGATATCGGGAAATAATATTTATTGCAAGCATATCACTTTGTTACGGAGGGAAATTCATTGCATGCCTTATCGAATACTGCGATATTATTCCAATGCTATTTGTTCAAAACGGATCGGTTCGAACGATTCGAAAGGAAGATCAATGCACGAGTTTTGAAATCTTAATGACAAGACCCTTAAAAGAGAATAAAATTGCTAGTAAATTCATTATTTTAATTTAAGTTACTTAAAATTCAAAACAAATAAAACGTTTTAATTTAATTGCATTAAAGTGTTACTTTATAAGTGTTTAATGGCACCGAACGGCGTTACTACCGTTTTATTTATACCAGTGATCCCTGTTTATTATGCAGTTGCTTTCTTTTGGGGTATTTGAAGGTGCCCCGTGACAAAACTGTATAAATATTTAGGTCAGAATCGGTTCCGGCAGGAAAACATAATATTTTAACTGTGCGATAACGTCACTGCAATGTACGGTAATGCGTGACCTTACATTTGAATTGTTGATATTGCATCGAAGCTAACTGGCACATAAAGAAACGCTATTTGGGCTATTACACCTCTTTGCTAAACACGCTCTATCTTGGCAGCTTTTTATATGGACTCTTTTAGGTTTAAAATGTCGTTGTTTTATGAGTATGGCGATGATGCATTATAATATATATATATATATAAAGAATTTTGTGGATTATGTCTATAATATTTTTATATTTATGTGTATAAAGTATTTGAAATTTTTGCTCAATCTTGTCTATCATGTTGGAGAAAACTTTAATTCCCTTGATGCATAATCAATACGATCCCAATGCGTATTATAATATCCATCACCACAATCATAAAACTCATTTACCTTTCCTCAAAAACGTACAATACAGACAAATTGCGTTTGACATTTAGAAAAAGACCTAAGCAATTCAAATTACGCTTCAGTTCAGCCTTGAAACGCATGGCAATGAAAACGCAGACAATAGGCGAATCACGTGAGCGGCGACTAGCCTGCCGGAAGAATTGACTCGAGAGCATTCTGCCCTCGCTCGTCCTTTATTTGCGGTGTCCAGGACTGTCGTTGCTTGGGATTCATGCACGCAGACCCGCCTTGAAGCCGCGGCCGCCACTCTTACACCTTTTATTGGCGGCAGACGGCGAATTTTTTCTCTTCCAGCGGTGCACCGTGGCTCCGTGCCAGTATTGTCTGCGGCGAAATGATGGCAATAAATACAGACAAAAGCGTTTTACAGAACCATCCAATTGTATTCAGTGAGTTTTCAACACGCTCTCCTGCCGGGGAAAGTTTTAACAGCATGAATGTCTTCCGTTGCATGCGTGGTAACTCGTTCCGATCTTTTCATACGGAATATACAACACAGAAATTGCCTTTTTATAACTTTGCAACTGAAAGTCGTTTTAGTTTCTCAAGTCGCCCCATGTGCTCGAATGGCATTTGTTTTACCACGATCGTCGGGCAATATGGCGCAACCTTTATTAAAACTATAAATTTATTACCAATTCTATATAATAATATAGAAAATCAAACATAATTGAATTGAGAAGAACAAACAAAGTTGATATTGATATTTGCATACACTACAGTCTTTATTCATTAAGATTAACCTTTATAATAAACTTTTTATTGTTATCATTGGTAACCACATACATATATTCCCTGGAATCTGATGAAATTTCTACGTTACATATCATCAATGCACATTGGTTCATTGGTTATTGATGATTTACTGAACACCTTAAGAACATTTTGTTTTCCACCAAAGGCTGCAAAGGCGAGTAATTTGGCCTGAGCTTTCAGAATCTGCAATGGCGGCGGCGGTGCGGCCATTACATCGTGCATTAATAAAAGAGTTGGGGTTTGTCCGTCCCTTTGTGTACAAAACTCTTCATTAGACCGATCATGCCATTGTTGCGTGCGGGAGTTACGTCGTTGGGCTTTTAGGGAACAATGAACAAGATGGATTTGTTCCACAGCACACCCCGCTGAGAAGGACGTTTGAAGGCTTGTTTTTCACAAACACGTATGGGCAAGTCGACTTAATTGGGAATGATAGTGGATTTATTCATGTTAACAATCAGTCATGGTCGTTATTTGTTTTGTTACTCTTAATGCTCAGTTTATTTGTACATTAAGAATAGACCGAAGAGTGAACTAATTATCTCTTCATTGAACTTAATCGAAAGTATTATAATTAAATCATTGTAGTATTTTGTTCATTACTTTAATTACACATCATATATCTGCTTCAAGGCCATAACCAAATATAGTAACATTTCGAATGCACGTTTGTTTTCACCGAAGCGAGACTGAAGCGGTATCTCAACTGAAATGATTTGGTAAATACTTCCTGCGAGCATTTCCTCGCCGCTTCTTTGGCCATAACTCGGGCGTAGGCACCTCCTTCCAAGGGTAATAATTTATTCCCTACAATCTTTTTCCTCTCGACTTTCGCGAGCTTTGACATTTATAAAATACGAATCGTAATCTGAGCCGGCTCCCTCAGGGGCGGGTGACTTTTCGCGAACACTTGTACACCATAAAGCTGAATTTTCACGTGCTTCGCAGCCTAGTTTAGGAAAGCTGCGACGTTCCCTTGATCGCTTTATGTGGGGCGAAATTTAATAGCGCCGTGTTGGCTTTTTAAAACGCTAACACCAATTAAGGATGCCGTTACTGATTTTCTTGCGTTTAAAACGCTGTTTGACTAATCGTTTAAAGACGCCGCATCTGTTTTATCGTTTTTCTGGTGACGTTTGTTTAACATCAAATGTTTTATACTCGTAAGTTAATATTCGATATTTGGTACATAACTGATTGATATCTAACCATTCTTTTCAATTTACAAGGAGCCCAATAATAAGCGACACACAACAAAACAGCGATCTTTATTACAGAATCCGGGGTGGCATAAATAATAGCTAGCACACGTGAGACCGGATGTGACGTATGCTATTGAATAGAAACGTCCCACGAAAAATATGGCCTTACAGGAAACGAATACAAATACGAATAAAAATAAATGTAGCTACGGCGTAGGGTTATAACAGCAGGAAAATGAGAAAAAACATATTCCTCTTGCAGCCCTTCCTGCGATAGGGTTGGCACCGCTTTGACAGCGCGAGGGGAGTCTGTCTTATGTCCGACTGCGGCACTGATTACTTGGATTAACACAGTGCCTACATTAGTCTCTATCTATAGGAAACAGTGATTATTTTTGAAATAGATAATGGTCTATATACTGTAAATGGCGGCATAGTTTACCAAGTCCTGTAATGTTGGATGCTGATTAGAATTATTCGGTAAATACTTGGCTTCGAGTGGCCTAAGCTCATAACAAACGGTCAGTTGATGATGAATACTCAATCTGTTACTATCTCACAAGAGTTAGAGGGTTTGCGTGATGTAACTTAAGGTATTATCAAGTTTCTTACAATATAGTCGCAACCCTGTTCAGAAATCGCTCCCTTAACAATCTCAGCAAAATAGAAGCAGCAGTCGATAGCAGGGCGGTAGCAATGGTGCTTTTTATTTCTATGTAAATTTACATAATGATATTTTTGTCGCGGAACTTGTGGTGAAGATTTACTGTTTCAAATCTCACGGGGTTTCTTGCCCTCATTCTTTTAAACTGAAAACGGAAAAAGCACTTGCGTGAAACGGGTTTTAAATCTTGTACTGTGTTCTTAGTGTTTTAATTAAAGTTTAGTTTCTCTTCATTTCATTGAGAAATAGTTACAAAAAATGCAATGCTAAGTTTTATCACGCAAATGTGCTTAAAAATTAGAAAACGCAACTCTTTCTTACTGTCGTATTAGTTTAAAATGATTTTATAAATAGCTAGCAATCTTAAGCTACAGTTAAGTATATTATGTCTTATAACGTAATATAGCGGGCAAAATATTTAATAAGGTAATTAGTCTAAATGCGTATTATTATAACTTTATTAACGACAATCTTGTTGAATGAAATTATTTCATAAGAACCCAAAAACATTTGTAAAAAACAGTTAAAACTAGTTATAGTATTTTTAGTTGCCCAGAATCGCAACAGACGCAAGAGATAAAAGTTCTGATAAACGGCGCAAGGAGTTTGTTTGGTGCGCCAGAACTTTTCTTATCGTTTCAATTAACTTTTTAATTTCAAAGTGCTTGCGGTTCATAACGTCCATATAAAGTTTCTTATTTTACGACGCAAATAGAATATAAACACTTGTTCTCAGCATGTGGTAGAAAGTGTCTTAGGGACTGGGGATAAAGGAGTCTTCTGGGTGAAGAGATAGCAACCTGTCACTACTATCCTGTTATACATGACATCCCCGATCGTTATCAATATTCCTTATAGCATATCACAACCTTGACAGTGAAGCTAAAAGATCAAGGAGATGTATTGTCTTCAGAATTCTGTTCACACCGATAGGAATCAGAGAACGTGAATATGTGCATTTATATTAGCGAAAAGGCTAATGTGACAAGTTGTAAGTTATATTAAAACAACCAGTTCCTCTTATGAAAACATACAAAAATATATACATACATATACAATTGCTTCTAAGAAAGATATTCCTGTCATATCACTTTCGTTTCTCGTAATAAATCAGCGGAAATTTCTCCCTTCTCATCGATTTTAAGGCAATACGGCAAAGAAAGACCTGTCTTTGATTGCCTGTCTCTCGGGCTGTTTGGTGAACAAATACCCTGGATGTCTCGACGGAACAGATATTATATTTTTCAATTGCAATCGGAATTAAATTAGAAATCTTATATTAGTACCTAAATTTACAAATTGATAATGTGATAGGTTCATTAATGCTCGACGCCGTCGTTCATTCCTTCATTCATTATACACTATTTTTAAAAGAAATCATGTTTCTTATTAGTACTAATAAAATATTTAAGCAACAATATATAAGCTTAATAATAGTGCAATATAAAAGCTGGACACGGTTTCTTATAAAAAAATTCTAAATCGTGACTTTTCCAAAATACCTATATACTCGTATTCTCAAAAAACCTCCTTATACCAGAAAGCTACATACATATTAGGCTCGGTTAAACTAGCTGTTTTAATTCCATTTCTACATCACTTTCGATGCAAAAATAACCGTAACATAGCATTGTATGGACATGAACGACCATTCGGGTGTTAAGGGTATTTGTCGGCGCGTACGTACAATTTGTGCGGCATTAACAATAGTACACGTTAAGCCTTACAGGGTGCATTTGCATTGCTATTACAAGGCATTTTGGTAAGGGAAAATATCGTGAGGAAACCTATATATGTACTTAACATAATAGATAGTATCTTCATATGGTTGCTTGGTTTATCAACTGTCATAGTGCATACTTATTATCAAGAAAAAGTGGGCTTTGAGACGCGAAGTTATCATAGTACTCAAATAATATGATTCGATAGTAAATCCCTTTCGAGGTTATACAAAGTTAGGTATCTTTCAAATATATAATTAATAGTTTTTGAAAGTTAGGTATCTACCACTAATTCCTCATTGATGATCTTTGCCCAATGGAAAGCTACTTTGCAATTGATAATCAGCAAACTGTCACGCAACCCTAATTTATGCCAAAAAATGACCTAAGACATTTTATCGTGTCTTCGAGGTGCTGTCTAAAAACTCTTAAAAGATGTAAATGTATATGTATAGGAAACTTGCAAGTAGTATAAAGGTATTTAGAGAAAACTAGCAAGTTTCCTTACGTCGTATTTCTCTGCCAAAACACTTGCGTATAGAAATGCAAATGTGGAAGGCAGGGTGGGAACCCAGTGGGCCAGTGCCGCCGTTTAGCAAATACTTCCTGCAGTGGACACTGCGACAAGATTCATTGTGTCCAGATCGAAAATTTAGGGGTTCACGTGCTAAGCTAATACGGGCTTGGACGTTTCGATGGGTGCGACAAATAGTGTACATAGATGGTGACTGTGTACTATGATGAAAACTTTCTATATGTAAGAATTAGGGTTATTGGATCATAGCAAATTCAAATTTTTGCAACTTTATGATTTTGGTTTTTTATTGCAAATATTTTTTATCTGAATAATAACGTATATTTTTAACCATGTTTAAAGATTCTGATTAATTATCAAACCATAGGGATAGGAAGTATGCTATTTTTTTATAACCATCGTAATTTTATAAAACAGGATCATTAGGAAAATAAGTTTAGTACAATTTCCTAATAAGTACAATTCTATTTGACGTCGCATCCCTTGTTTTTGTGCACTCTGAGTTATAGCAGTCGTTTGTTCTAATTCACGGCTTAGAGCGATTGATTACTGAAATCTTGATTTACAAGGTGGATTTTCTGCGAGTGATTCGACGAATGTTAATCTGATTATTTTCACTCAATTCAGCTGCTGGTTGAGGAAAGTAAGGTGTTGATTGTACAAGAAAAACGGGATGTATTAATTATTATTATTTAAAAACAAAGTAATACCTTTGTTACTCGACGTTTTGACCATATTGCAATGACTTTGGTCAACTGTAAAATGAATAAAAATTGCGATTCTCTCAAAAATATTAAAGGTGTTGACATATGATAGAGTATGTAAAGAAAATACAAATATAGGCCTATTTATAGATAAAATTTTTCAATAACAAAGGAATTCTAAGTTACGTACACACACACACACATATATATGTGCGTGTTTGTGTATGTATGTATATATATGGACAGAGTATGGACATCGTGATTTTAATATAACAAACCGTATATCCATTATGATAAGCACTCAAAAAGATATCTCTCTTCCATAGTATATAATGTGTGACCACAACCACCACCACGACTAATAAGATAGTCACCCAAATAACAGGAATCTACGTGTACATTATGACACTAATGTTACAAGTGCACGACGCAATAGAAGTTTTGTCACGAAATCCTCACAATTGAGTTTCCAACCGCCTGAAGCGCAACACAGGAACTAAGTCTGTCTATAAGATATTCCAATTATTACCATGTCAAGCCAAGAGTCAAAGGCAGTTGAGACAAATGAAAAGCATCCTGTAATAACAAGAAAATACAAAGCAGAACGTCAAATGCTAGGCAACCAGTAATTGGGATTAGATCTACTATTCTTGTACAGCTTCGGTATGGTAATATTAATGAATGTTTGGTGCATATAAGATTGTGTATGTTTATAGGTTTTAATGACTCAATGAATAACGTGATTTGTTAATTGATTCCAAAGGAGTGGGAGGGAGAAAAGTTATAAAGTATCGTTTTGGAGATATTCGACTATATACATGTAAGAACATTTAATTGTTAACATATTTTGGTTAGTGGTCAGTTTATTATTCTTTTATTTATGTTTGACTAGAATAAATTGTGTGGAAAAATATAATTAAAAGTACATTTTTCGCTCATTTGAAATAAGTCTATTTATTCTTCTGCATGGTTTTATATTAAAATTCTCTCATTTCGTGTTTCCATTATCAAAATAGAATCTTCTTTTCTGTTCCGAAAGATAATGTATTCTTTCTGTTTGGAGCAAGTGAAAAGATCAAAGAACTGACCTCACCGAATTTATGTGCATAGTTGCGAATATGTAGGCTAACAATAACTGAAAGGAACAGAAAAGCGGAACAAAACATTTTATCGTGAGTAGATCAGAAACGGTCATTTTGTGCATTTAATTTTGTATCATTCTTTTTCTGTAAGTTTCCTTATTTTATAGTTAGAACAACATATTTCCCGAAAAAGTTAACAATCTTTTTAATTTCAGATTAGATATATTGCCATAAATGAAGAAAGAGTTACTATTTCCCTGTTCCTACTTTTTGAGCTCCATACATCTAACTAAATTCATTCTTACAGTTAAGACATTGAACTATGAATTGACCATGTGTATAATTATTCAGATGTCCATTACTAAGTCATCTACTAATACGATTTAAGCGCTACCTTGATCCCTAATAATGTACATTTACATGTGTACAGGCGACCCTATCAGCAATATTTCAAGATACGACAATAGCTGTCAGCTGCAAGCGCCAACTCAATTATGTGCAATGTGCCGCAGTTAATATGCCCTGATATGCCGAATCCTTGATTGCTATTAACCTTTTTTTAAGTTCACATTCATAGCTTTTTAAGCACTGCTTTTGAATGTAACACCTTAGGTAACAACGCACTCTTGAGATCAAAGATTTGTAGTAAAATTATATACAATAACATAATAACGTATAATATAGTTGTATGACAACTTTCATCTATATAATAGTGATCAATAGTAACACCAAAGATAAGTAATACTCAGTCAGCGTTAAATAATGACCTGGGACTTATTAAAGTTAAATGTATTGTTTTCTTCAATAAATACATACATACACATCGAGTCTGAGTCCCTGTAGAGGGGTAGGCAGAGATCACGGATCCCCATTTGTCCCGATCTTGATAGATCACTTTCGCATCATTGACACTCATACATCTCATCATACATGATCAGCGGTAACAGGTATAGTTATATTATGGTTATATAGTGTTTTCTTCAACTCGTGTATAACATGTGACTAGTGACTCCACGGAAATCATTCTCTCAATAATATGATCTGGTTCGTAATATTCCGATACATAGATACTAATTGATGCAAGGGTGTGTATTTATAACTAGTCGGAGCTATCCCCGCGGCGGTGGCCCATCCCACGTCACATAAAGTTACAAGAGTAATGTAGCAAAACGAAAAACGAATTTAATGTCTCCCTTTACGCTAACTTTCGTCTCGAAAGAGCAATGTTCCGTGTTGCTAATGTTGCGTGCTTTTACAACAAACGAGCACATAGCACTCGAAATAATGCCCTAATGAACTTTGAGTTTGGGGGACGGGGTAGCTCTTATTTTTATAAATAACGCTCATAACGGTTTGGTGACGTCGTTCTGTTACGTACTTAAATAACTTTGAGCTTTAAATTTATAGCATGACGCTAAGGTGTAGGTTTTCTTATGACTTCATAAGCACTAAATAGAGTCAGCGAAGGAAGAAAGTATAGCAGTAGAAACATAGAATTATAGCAGAAAATTGTTGTGTTGTGTGTTTCGTTCTCATCATCTTATTTATTGATTTTACTAATATTTCTTAATAAGCAAGACAATTTCCTTTCAACATAAAAGCCTAGCTGACCCAAATCGCGACATCAAAAACCAATATTGCGCAACAAAATAAAAGTTTTAAAGGTTCCTTGCTGCTATAATTCTCGTATAATATTCTTTATCTGCCATTCTCTCGTCGGGGGAACATAATGAGTGGCCAGAGGCAATACGGGACTTTCCGTATCACTCCGTCAGATCTGTGCTCGGCGCCACGAAACCAATGTATTTTGAATTTCCTTCAAACTTGCATTTTATGCCAAGAGTTCTTGAGAAGTGTAATGGTGTAAGTTTGCTAGAGTTGTATGGTATTCACGTAAAAAAGTTGGTAATTGACTTATTAGACTCCATACAAGAATTCAAATCAAACTATTTTATCATAGACATACTCGTACTAGTGACCTTCAATGTATGTCTTATTATTTTATAATTCAAATTACTAGAAATATGTCTTCAGTACAAGAAAAGTAAAGAAAATATCATATTACATACATATTTGAGAATGAATTATATAAGAATGTTAAAATTATTCAAGATTCTTTCTAAAAGTTAACAAGCAGCGAGGTATAAAAATAATTTGAAAAGAACAAAGACAGGTTGCTTTATGGCTTAACATTCCCTGTTAGGAAGTTTTAATCTGCAAAATATATTAAAACAAAAGCAAATGAAGACGTTAGAATATTGTACTTTTACTTCCTAAACAATGATTCCGAAAAACGAACAAGAGATTAAAAGAGAGTCGGGCTCATTTAAAAATACTCGGAATTCTTTAACAGGACTGGAGGCTCCAGTGGAGTGGGGACCAGCCAGTACCTCAGTACGCACCTGAGATAACTTTTCTTTCATCTTATGAATACAAAAGAGCAGAACCCGCTTAACTTGAAATATACTTTATGTGGTAATGTTAAGAGCAATCCGCATTCGAAAAGTTCTCGAAAATTCCTTTTGGATCTCATTTTATCCCGTGTAATGTGGTCGGGCCTAATGATGTGCAGAGTTACAGCGCGGTTAAGTGCGGACTTGATTTCACCTTGCATCCTATCAAGGGCCACTCAAGTCATTGCCTATTACTTCTGCCTGATTACATTATGCAAATGACGATGCTCATTCCGCAACCCCTGTATCTTTTTCCTCAAAACATTCTATTCTTACGGGTTAGGACGTTTTATCTTGCTCGTTTTTGAACCACTTTAGCTTTGACAAACTTTATTTTTTTTATTATAAATAAAAGGACATACTATCACAGTAAATACCTTTTATCTAATCTGACTTCTTGTAGCACGAATTGTACAAAATGATATAACTTGTTATCGGATTCTGACATTTAGGCTTCAGCGTGAGAATATTAACAATATTCCTTCAGTGCCTCCATTAACTATTGATACATCTGTAGGTACTGAAACTGGATGTCAACTTCAGCCGCATTTCAACGAAGTCACATCGCAGACGTGACGCCGCCGCCTGAAGCGACGCCCATTGGCATTCATGAATGCTAATCCCAAAGGTATCTTATAACTGCGGCACAAGACAGTGTAGGGGCTCCTTGCGCTTCCTAATTAACATGGATCCCTTTGCCAGATAAAAATGGGTCACGGTATCAGGATCTGTGAAAATGTACGAAGTACCTTCTGTAAATAGTCAACTCAAAAGTATTATGTTTTACGATGTCGTTAGGAAAATAGAACAAGGTAGAGAATCTAAAGTACATTATAATTGAGGCGTGTAATTTGTGCCTATGATCGAGTCAAATAGTTCAAACTATATAACAAACGAATTTGTTCTTTTCAATACCTCATATCAAGTTAAACCTACATTGAACTGACCGAATGATATGCATCCTTTGTCCCATGTCTAGTAGAGTTAACTAAGCAAACCCAGTTAACATACCTCTGTACAATTGTCAAACTCGCTGTCAAAAACAGAATGAGTGAGGTAAAAACTGCGTGTATGTGACAGGAGATATCCACCAATCCAGTGGTGTGCGACACATCAATCATAGGACGAGATTGGATCACGTCTGGTAGGGTCATATTCTGGTCTTAGGATGGAATATTCAGCGATGGCAGATTTCGGACCTGCATATTCCTAGTTATGTCGATAAGGTCATAATATATTTACATATATTCATCACAGTCATATTAAATTAACAATGATACAAAATTAAAATGGAATTAGTGATCAGACGTACATCTTTTAGTATTGCAATTAGGTTCCTTATGGTTTATTATAATGTTAAAGATACATTTTGTATGATAACTTGATATATAACTTATAATTATTGGTTTGCAGGATTTATCGTTTAATTATTAAAAAAAGAAACATTTCCACTCATCTTTATATAAGATTTCTTTATTTGTCATATGATAATTCTGAAAAATATTGAAGGGTATCTCGAGATATTAAAAGCGCAATAAAATTAAAATCATAATAATGGATGTTATCATTTTATTCTGCCCTGAATTAAATTCAAAATAGGGGAAAGTCAAAACAACAAGATTAAAGGTATCTATTGGAGAGTTTCCAAAGGTTAGAGACGTTGATTGGCAGACGGATAAGCAGACATTCTGAAGTAGCTTGCATCTAGCGAACGTTAAGACCTAAGGAGAAAAGTGGTTGTCTCTATGTCTCGTAGAGCAAGCGTCTTTCTAGTCTGAATTGATAAAGTCGTGTAGGTTTTAACATATACTTTTAGGTTTCTTATCAATCCTTTCGGGGTGAATAAAACATTGGAGATTAAAGATTAATAATAGAACTTTGGATAATTATTATTGGATAAGGCAAGCCGTTGGCAAATTTAGCAAAACTATTTAAAATACTAGTGATAGGTAGCCAACTTATTACCCAATAGTCCCTATATTTTTAAGTATATTGTTTTTCTGATACGAAAAATAAAAGCTTGAATGAATATTATTAAATCACAAATTAATAATATTAGTTAATTCAGAGAATACATTATATTCAATTTGAGTGAACATTATGGCAAATTTACCCCTAAACACCCCATTCTAAGTTTGGCACGTAAGATCAAAATAACTTGCAGGTGTTTCACTAAAGGTAACAACGAAGCAAATGGTCTCACGTGATTGGAATGAGCGATCACGTTCGCTGACCCACATGTCATATCGGTGGTTTCGTTCCCTCACTCTTATTGCTATAGAAATAAGGGTGAAAATACAAGTAGCTCGGTCACTTTGGGAATAGGGATGGTAGGCCCTTTCATGCGAACCAACGAGCCGAAGTATTTGCAGACGCGTCCCTACGTATATTGCGGAGCAATAATAATGTTGTGGTCTGGTATACAGGCCTGGTTTATTGTTAGCTTAAGATAGACTTAGATTATGAATTTTTGGTATCTATGAAAAGAATCAGCTGGTATTTGATGTATGTTTCCAATTTAAAATGATAAATGTAGGAGTTTCAAAACATAAAATATGTCCGAGACGAAATATAATCATCGATTACTACATTAAAAAAGGAAATATTAGTGTCCTCTTTGAGATTCATAAATGTATATTGGTTTTACTTCCGTAACATAGCTGTACTTTATTATTAGCAGCACAATGTACAAAAGGAATGGCAAAACTGTTCGAAATTGCATATTTCATAAAGAACTGGCGCGCAGTCACCCAGCAATTTTGCGAGTTGAATGAAAATGAGTTGGATCGCGACGTGCGTTGCTATACAATTCCAACGGCCTCTGAAAAAACCATTCTCATAGGTTCATCGAAATATTTGTACACCATTTCAGGTATCAAGTTCAAACAATGTATACGTAACTACTAATACATCATGTAGTAAATCAAATTTCAAAGTGATAAATCAAATCATACGACATTTAACGTAGCTACATTTATTTTAAAAACTGTGGTATCAAGGAAATTTGGTATAAACAAACTTTATGTGCCTGAATTGAATCTATTTCTTATGAAATAGACTTTTGTACACAAAATTGATTGTATCATTATCCATTAACAAGCAATAAACCTAAGTTTAGACATGAACATAACTGTTGGCAAAGCACCGAAATTCCGCAAGAGCCCTCTCTATCACGCGATGATTAAGTCAGCCAATTGTCGTGTCGAATAAAACTCGTAAAAGGGCAATAAATCGAGCGTGCAGTCGCAGCCCTTGGTGCATAACTCATTCTTCTCCCGTCGATAATCGGGCAATAAGTTATTCGCCCGCTGAAAACGCTCCCACTAGCTACCCTGAATCAAACCGGGATATAACACGAATTATAACTTTAAAATAAAAATTTATAGCTCCAACTAACCGCTCTAATGTGGATTTATGCACCGTCTTACAATAGTGAAGCTAAAATGTTTTCATAGTGACCGCTTTGAAATATTAAAGCTATCCTCCCAGGAGCAGAATGCTTATGTCGGAATATGTAATGGACGTAACAACGGGGCGAATATTTTTGAAAGCCTTAAATATTCTGTGGCAGAGTTCGTGGCACCAACTCTATTGGGAGTTGCCACCGAGAGCATCAAATAATGCGATCGTCTGCGGTAAAAAGTTAACAACTTTTCCTTGTCATTTGACGCTGAAGAATTTTTAACTTTCCAGTCAAGGAATAAGTTCTCTTTTCCAATTCATAGATAGCAATAAGTTTAAAGTAGCTCAAGTCTCTAGATGTCATGCTAGTCTTAAGTTGGTCCTGGGCAATTTAAAATTTCATCACACTATTTAGTGTTATAAATTTTAACGAGAATTCCGCCGTTATATTTTTAGTATCTATATAAAATGAAAAATGCGTTGAAATATGTATAAATGGGCATAACTTTGTAATTATTGGACTATTACACCGTTACCTCTCATTTGTACAAAGTAAATTAGTGTTTATTTTTCGAAACAAATTAATAACATCTAGAGTCTATAATATAATATAATATGCATAATAATCTCATAATTATTATAATACATTCAAGTTTAAGACCATTCATAACTAAACTATTTCTAAGAATACGCTCCACGTTTATTTGTAGGAACAAAACATAAACTGTCCCGTCCAATTTTAAAACTATCTCGCTGCCAGCTAAAATAGACAAGAACATACCTGCTTTGCGTCCTAAAATAAAAGATCGATCTAGACAGAGCCCGCCAGCCTCATGGTTATTCTCATAGTATTGATTTTGTATTTGCGGATGTGAATGGAAATAGCCGGCCGTTTCAATTAACTTCTGACAGTGCACTCCCGGCTCGCTAAGCTCCTAATTGTCTAAGATAAATATTCATTCTGCTGTGTGTCGATGCATGTAGCTGTTGTTATGAGTACTAGGTAACTTGTTTTTTTTAAATATGATAACAAACATTACTAACTAATGAGCAGCCATAAATACAACTTGGGTTAATCAGACATATTGGAGCAGTGACCAAAATAGGACAATACAAAAACACTTAAATTGTAAAATGATGAGTAATTATATATAAATAAATCAACGTAACAAATGTTCTAAACGTAATAATATATAATAATGGTCAAAAAACAGTTGTAATGTATTCGATAACAGTTTGATAGTGCTTAGCAAAACAATAGTAACTAAATATAGAAAACAGTAAGACAGCTGTTCGTAAAATTATATTAATTCAAAGTATAAATGGACATATTTATTAACTAATAATTTACTACTCTATATATAAATATGTACAAGAGAATTATGGATTCCAACCCTAGGTAACAATTACTAGCTCACTCTTTTTGCCGTCCATTACTTTATTCTAGAAACGCTTCAATGAGGATCATTAGGGCAGACAATAATACGTACCTTGGCAATTCTTTTGCAGGACTTGATTGCGTTTCCTGGTGACTGAAGGAAGCCATTTCCTTTTGATAGTTCAAACGTATTCAGTCATCTCCGCTGTGTGTCTTAGCGAGAAATATTCGCCCAGTGAATTTCAAGTATTGGTGCATTTGTTTGGTACGAGTTGAATTTACGACTTTTCACAAAACGTCCTACTGAATGATAAAGTTGGCAACATTAGGTCTTAAAGTGTTCCTTACGTCGGAATTTCACGAGCAATAAATTGTTCGTATTGTTGGTCATTAAATGCGCGATTGCCGGAGTTATTCAGAGCGTTATCGTCCATAAAAAGTCTATAACCCTATCCGTCACTTTGCGCCTAATTCAAATGACGCTGTTCCACAAATCAATGCGCAATTAAGCGACACAGTCTTGATTAAGTCTGTAGGCAGTATACTTGGTCGTTTCGGAAAGACTGTCGCATCCATTCGCCTATAATAAAGTCACAAAGCAAGTAAATGGAAATCTCTTTTGTGAACACATTAAAAATTTATAGGCTGACGCTGGATTTCGCTTTAATGGCGACAGAAAGTACGTGCAAGTGATATTGTTGATGACAATATTGTTTTACTGAATATATCTCGCTTTGATGTTTTTTATAGAAACCATAAAATGAATCAGTATTTTCAGCACTTAATTCCAAGATTGAAGACAAAGTTGAATGAAAAGTATCTCGGGGTTTTGCAATTGTAAATGCTAACTGGAGGCGAGTGAATACAAGTGACCGGTTTCAGTCCAGCCACAGGCTAGAAGCGGGTCACGTCGCCTGTTGTCCTGAATGAGGGTGAATTCTAATGAAGCCTGCTTATCATTCTAAATGACAGCAAAGTTTGTCTTCCGAAGCCTTGTTGAGCCCGGCCAAGTTTAATTAATTTATGAATTAGCCGAAATGGACTTCTATCAAAATTTTGATCTGTTAAATTAATCAAGTTCACGAATGGATCGCAGGCCTTCTTGCGGACTGAAAAGAATGATAAGTCTGTCCCGCCGCGATACTTTGATTTTGCGTACAATAAATTTCTATAAATGATTTCATAATTTAGATTTAAAAACCCTAAATGATTGTATTGAGTCTATGCTTCTACAGAATATCCATACATATCAGAGTTTAGGTTTGTAGAAATTATTGCTGCACCAGGATTATATTAAATATTGAAATTAAAATATTCAAACAAATTAGAGTTATTATTTATTAATGTTTTATTATTTGAAATTATTGAATGAGAATATTACATTTATTACTAAATTTATTTAACTACGCTTGCTAATTGTAGTCAATTTTTAATAGAAAATTTTCTAATTATAAATTTTGTAACAAAATTCAATTAAATTTAAAAAAAAAAAAAAATAAATACTAAAATAATTTTAGTAAATTTTTCATAATTAGCAAAAATTCCATAAATGACAACTTGCAAAATCAAGCGGCTCATTTACTCGTAAATCAAAAGTACAGAAATTCAGCGCTTAATATAATGCGGCACACGATATTTCCACGACTCGAAGGGTAGAGGCATAACACGGTTTATGATTATTACACAATATAAAACAACAACTTCGCCCCACCGTATTATACGGATTATAAATTTCATTAGCATACGTTGACGGGTGGTGAAAAGCACGTTAATTTAAGTTTTGTCCCTTTGGAAAGAATCCGTGACTCATTACTATTCTGTTATGAGACACTTTTTATATTATTACGAATGTTTAACTACCATATTATAACTATAATTTATAAGTATTTATTATTATTAAATTTTCACTATCTTTCTTAAACCTACTCTTCCCTAAACCACTATTCTCATACTATAAAACCGCTTAAACTAAGAAAGATCCTTTTGTTGCCAACATACACTGGACAATTTATAGCTCACAGAGTATTGTTCACAGAATTCTCATAATTGTTCTCTCACCACGCTACTACGGCACGTCGTAGTCGCGGCGCTACGAGTAGTTGGAGCGTGCGTCCGATGCACGCTACGGCGCGTATGAAACTGCCGTACCAGGATGATTTCAGTAGCTTACTGAATTCATCTGGATTTTCAGCACTTTTACACTCATGCTGATTAGCTGTTTTATTTTATGCGTTTTTTTGTATGTTGTAAAACGGACAAGGATATGAATATATTAGTCCGTTTTGGGCATAATATTTGATAGTCGTAATTTGCAAATAAAAAATTCGCAATACCTGTAATAAAAGTACTGTGAATAGACACTTGTTTACAAGCTTAGTAATTAAATTGTGTTAGTAAATAACGGTAACAGTAAGATACCCTAATCTTATTTTCGCTACACTAACTTACGTTTTATTTTAAGAACATTAACATTTCTCATACTCATACTTCTTTCCTCTTTCCTGTTTACAAGTAATGCCTCTCCGATGATTGAATGCACGTAAAATTATTGAAGAAGGCGTGTGTCACGTCTTATATTTCATATTCATTGAGAAAAACATGTTTGTGAATAACTCATTCGAGCTGATTACCAAATTTTACCAAGTTTCTTTGGTAAACAGCTTAGCATGAATAATGTAGGAGTTAATGAGTTCACCGTAAACAAGAAATTAAATACCAAAAGAGATGTTTTTTTATATATTTATAATACAGGTTCACAAATTCAAATACTCGTAAATTAGAAAATTTGGTACAGATCTGTATCAGTATAAACATGTTTAAGCAATAACGATTTCTATATTCAAGTGTTCATTACTACGATAAATTGTTAAAAGATCTAGCTACTTAAAAAGTATTTTCTTTACATCCTACACTACTTACTACACAGTCACGATATGAATGTTTAAAACAAAATACACGAAATTTACATTCCAATGAATGAATGAATGAATGCATGCAATGATTCGTTCACTGAAAACAAAATGATGGATGGTGGTAACTTAATTACGGATGTCCAAATAATATTGTGTTTTACCATTTCGTGCGTGCATATTTACATACGAATTATATCTCGTTCATGGAATGGAAAATTATTTGGAATGTCTACGCTTTTGTTCCTTTTAGTATCAAAACGTTTAAGATTCGTGATTCTCGACTCTGTATAGGAAAACAAGTATGACGAGCGTTTAATGCAACAAGCTTTAATTTCAGAAAGAGTTTACACAAAAGAAAGTATAGTATGTTTAAAACTAACCCGTTTTTATCGCCAGCTAAAATATTATTTTAACTGAACTTTCAAAAGCAGCGTCTTTATTTGATAAAACTCTTTAGCCTCAGCGAGCCTCGTTCACCCACGATTAGCTTCCAATAGCCGATGGACCAAAAACAAAGGCTTTGAACAAAAGCCTGAAAATGAGAGAATCCTTTAAGAAAACAATTCTTTTACTCTCTCTTTAATTAGCCCGTTCGAGATTCGAATCCCCACTAATTACTTTTCTCCGTAAAAAATCTGAGTTGCCTAAGTAATTGTGCAATTAGATAAATTGTTTGGAACGGCTCACCTTACTAAGGGTGCTTTAAAGGTTCACTATGTAGCCCTAATGTCTTTATTATAAAGAGTTTATTTTAAATACTAGTTAATATTGTGATAGCCGTTCTTAAAAGTAAAACGTAGCATATTTAATATAATGTATGAGTACGAAAACATTATATTGTGGGTCCGTTCAATACATAGTTGGACAAAAATTTAATAAGACCCAAGAAAAAAATTTATTCAGTCTATATGTCATTGTAGCCCTATTTCCTAGAAAATATTATTGAAAATTCCTATAGTAAGTACGAAATATCGCCAGTCGTTTAAATTGTATAATACTTGTCACATATTATACAAACTAGGGACAGGAGATATTATTCTGATCATGGACGTGATTTCAAAGGCACCGCAAACATTCCCACAGTTTGGTCCTTGTGTCAAATTATAAGGGAGGGTATCATAGGTATCACGGCACGATGTAGTGGTATAAAATACCTAGATAGAATAGTAAAGAAATAATAAAATATTTTTGTTTATCTTTGTAAATAAATAAAAAAAACTATTTATTGACTTTAAATACACGTTGTCTCAGCTTTAAACAGTAGTGACACATAATATTATTCACGTGCATTTAAACGTATATCGATGAACTTTTAGATAATAAATAGGTTATTAGGAATTCTATTTGTCGCATGAAGAAAAAGTGAGTTTAAATGTCAAATACTTCAGAAGAATATTACGCTTTCTAAAATATATTGAAATTATACGTTTATTTCTTCAGTACATCGTGAACCACAAACTTTGAATTAACCTTTAAATAGTATTAAGATTAGCTTTGTATCATTTTCCATGAAATACAAGTCAACATAATTACGATTCAATGTTATGACTGAATTATATCAATTTTATTTTGTCCTTAACCTGAAAACCTTGCGTTGACATAATCTACAATAATAGATATGTATATAATATTTTGGTACATCTAAATCCTAACAATCATTGCGGCCTTGCCCCTCACGAGAATCTGTAGGTACGCACTAAAATCTGTTAGGCAACTTGAATGAGGTGCTGCAGCATCGGAGAATAGGTCACGTTTCACCCTCTCCCGAGGGAATTACGGGATTAAACGGGTCACTGGACGCACAAATAATATCAGGTAAACAAATTCAAGACATTTGATGCATCATTTGTGAGCAACAATGTTTCACGCGTGAAAGAATTTGAAGATCGATCGTGTCATTGAGCTTTTATTGGAAAGTATTTGAATTTGGCATTTAATAAACAGAATGAAGAGGTGTATTCAGATAGATATACTCGTATTTTTAAAAATTGTGTCAAATATAGGTAAAAATTTTTTTTGTCTTTGAATTCATTTTTAAAATTTTAATCGTTATATCTATTTTGTATGTAATATCTTTGCTTTTATATCAATGTATTGCTATATAATCATTCTTCTTAATCATAACATCTTAAAAGTACATTGCAATTCTTATTTCGTTTCTAGCAATTTAAACTTACAGAAATCGAATACTGATTGTTTAATAGTAAATAATCGCGGGCACTGTTGGCATAAGCTGCTTTCAGGCCAGTCGAGGAGGCGAGCATTTTGAATTAGAACGCTAGGCTATTTGCACTCGAGCCTTCACAAAGGAGCTTCGAGGCGGCACTTGACTCTCCCGCGACGCCTAGCGCCTGCCTCCCATTCAGGGGAACCGACACTAAACGCAGTATAAACAGTCGAATGCCTACGCATCATGTGGCAGCTTGACGAAACTTGTCTACGTATGTACTAGTTTGGTTATTTTAAATATTTGTAACATATATACGTTTGTACTAGTTACAGTATTCTTAATATTTGTACGCACTTTGGGCAGGACATAGTTTACTTATACATTCAACTTGACTTTTATCTTCGTAATCCTAAGAAATTTTTTAATTTCGTAACAAAATATAAATACATGTTGTCGTTCCATATAGAGGGGTATGTTGAAATCAGGGATATTATTTTTACCGATGCTGCCAAATCAATCGCGCTTCATTTACTTTATCTATTCACCTAATACCATGCTCTTCAAATGTTTTGCCTAGTGTTATGGAATAAAATGAGATTGAATGTAATAACTAATTCTTAGTAAGTAATTCCGATGAGCACTGCTGCCTTGCTTCAGCATTCATGGTCATTAAAGAAAAAAAGTCTCGATCAAAGAAAAAAAAGAAAAGAATAAGCCAGTTGCATGAATCAAGACCTTTCATAGACTCCTAGATCTAGATAAGATTATCGATAAGAACTTTCGCTCCAAATAAACTCTGGCGTCGTAAAAGAAAATCGAAGTGTTCGCCAGTACTGGAACACGAGGAAAAAGCCAACGGTTAAACAGTTTTCTCCATTGCATTGGTCCAATCCAATTGTGCCGATCGTTTCTTATTAAATTACTGGCGGCTCTCGGTAAATGGTTGTTCGCGAGGCCTCTTTCGTCCATTATTATTTTAATTTACTTTGCGGCATTCTTAAGGTCTCCATTTCAATTACAGACTGGTATTTGGTGGAATATTCGAAGGTATTGAGAAATACTTTTGCATGAATAAAATAGTTGCTTACATACTGTAAACATTTTATGTAGAGCTTGTTACCATTCCTTATAATAAGTATAGGATCCAGGAAACTATGTTGATTATAATGGAGAATTATATTCGTATTCTGAATAATATTCAAGCATCTTTGTAACATTTAGTAATATTGCTTAGTTTTTCTGTATATATCTCTCTTTATATCTCGGTATCACAAAATATGTATGTAACTTTTTCTCCGTTAAAATGTATCTACCACGATACACATATATTTCAGGGGTTCTCATATCTAAATCATTCACACATAATAACTGAGCCGGTGCTACCGTTTCGCGAATGATCAAATAGGCATAAAATAGAGTGAGCTCGTTGTCTCGGTCATTAGGCGCCTTTATGACCTCTACGATGATTGATTCGTTGGTCGCACTCTACCGCTAATGGAGCTGGGTTATATTTTGTTATAGAACTAGTGACGTCATAGGAATATAAACATGCATGTTACCTTAAATTTGTAACAGAAGATTGCACAGATAGAGATAGATTACAGTGTTCTTTCTATATGAAAACCAGTTTTAATTCATGAACTTTGCAGAGATTGAGATAGATTACTGTCTTTTTTTTATATGTAAACCACTTTTAATTCAAGAACATTACATGCATCTCCGCAAAAACTCAGAGGTTATTAACCCTTGTAAAGTAAGTATAGAAAATTTGGGTATAATGCTTCTTACTAGGTGACCCATAAGTAACCAACTTTCCACCTCACCAATAGATTTTGTCACACTTTAATTCTCGATGGGGGTAAAAGATTGTTAAAAAAATGATTTTGTTTGTTCTATTTTGTTTCTATTCCGATAGAAAATACCACAAAAATCTTTCTTCATGTTACTAAATAATAGCCATACTTTATAACTAAATGAAATAGAAATAACCATACACATGCAAATAGCTCCAGTTTAATAAAATACGAAAAAAGTCATAAAGAGTCTCCCAGACGACAGACAGACGGTACGAATACGTAAACGGCGGGTTTATTGCATCTAATTTTGTACTGATGATAATCGCTTTGATGTATGCCACATTTGGATGCTCTACTTAAATAACTCAGCTCATCAAGAATATTGTGAATCTTTGAAATCACCGGATGCTGTGTATTGATTTGCTCGTGCCTCGTGCAAGAGATCAAGGAATGTTTTCTGCTTTAGGTATTGTATTGAAGCAATATTTGTAGGTGTAGTGCATAAAATGATGGTATATGTTTTGCCATTAATAATATAATATAATTAATAATAGTAATTCGACGTAGCTTAGTTGTTTGGACCTTGTCTCTGTATCAGTGGGTACAAGGTTCATATCCCACTTAAGCATGTACCAATGGAAAAGTAGTTTATTGGTTGGTTATGGTCAACATGTAGGTTCGAGGTAGCCATAGAATTACTACCTCCTGAGATGGATACCTGAACCTCTGACTACCCTGTTTGGGTTAATGGTCGTGAAGGCGTTTGTCTTTTGTTATGCTATTATTTAGACAAAAATGAACTGATATGTTTACGACTAATAATAGTGTGATTTGATCAAAAAACATTAATTAAACATATTATAATAAAAATAATCTCCTTAAGCTGTTCTTTGATTTCCTTTAACTCCAGTAAGCACATATTAGGGAGCACAAACCACCAAAGTAAAAGAACTTATTAGAAAGTGGGTGCAAAGTTTCATAAGCCCAAGACGCAGATAATAATATATTATGCCGGTTCACAACTCCGGCCCACCCTAAGCTGGGATGTTCCGAGATTTTCCTAAAAGTCAAAGCAATTAATGGGGGCCTCGCAAAAACTTACTTTTGCTAAAATCTGCGCAGTGAACGGCATGAATCATTGTGTCCAATTTATGGTGGTAACGCACCAGCCGTACACTCGGCGACACTTACCTGGAACAAAGAAAATGGAATATTATTATAGGAGTTCTGATATATTATTGACACACTTAAATTAATTGATATACTCCATTAATTTATAGGAATTAGGATATATAACACAATAACATTAACTTAATATATTGATACGATATTTATTCTATTAGGTGGAACATTTTGATATGCAAATATATAGACGATATGCTTATGAATAATATAGAAATAATCACAATCAGTGGTAAGTGATGTATGGGTGTCTACGAAGTTTATCTAGATGAAATGATGATGATGAAAAAAGAGGATACGTAATCTTTGTGTACCCCCTCCTCTGTAGGGACACGACAAGTGTGATGCGTGTATATTACATTTTTAACGATTCGTAACTTGAGAGTAACCTTAGAAATTCATACATATGTATATGGAGAAAGAAACTTAATAATAACAATTTATTTTTTAACATTATTAATGTTATATAATTTGAACCATCAGCTTAGGCAGTCGCCTGTATATTTGGGTTCCATGGTAGACACCACCGTTGTTTTTGCCGGCGGCACTCAAACCCCTGCCTGATAATCCCGCACCGGTTACAAATACGACGGGATTTGTGACGACGCCACCGCAGGGTCGCACCGATAAACAGCCCTAACGCCATTGGTGGATTTCGTAAGAGATAAATATTAGAAAACGCCTTAAAATTATAAGGAATGTGAAAAAATGGTTATTATAGCCGGATTTGTAGTAGTTGATTTCATATGTGACAAATTTATTTTTGTATGGTATTAAATTTTATATGTAGGTTTAGTTAAAAGTTAGTTTTATACGCGGGCTTCGAATTAGCCATACCTAACATGCCTTCGAAATTTCGGAGATAGGCATTCAAGCCTCTGACCACCCCGCTATAACAAAAAAAGGGAGTGTGTATACACAAGTCGTGAAGCGTATGTATGTATATCAAAAGTTATAAGTATAAAAATATTTTTAAGAAAGGTTGTATGCCACATTCGAGAAATATAATTGAAGTAATTTCATTTGCAATTAAATGAACAGTAATAAACGTTGATTCTATCTTATATACACTTAAGCTTAACATTTCACAATTTCCAAAAACAACGAGCATTTTCTTCCAATTTCAATTACTAATATTTCCACAAAGAACCACTTAAGTAGTTGACCAAGCCTCGAAGCGGCTTTGGTATGATGGTTAATTTCCACGATAGATGACCACCGAGGCTCGCTGTGGGGGACTGTGAAGGGGCTTAACACAAGTCTTATTTATCGTCTCAGACTTGCTATCTAGGAGCCTCGGACGAAATAATCTGATTTGTCCATTTCCTGTCCTCGGCAGTAACAAACTGCCTGCTTGCGCCCCACCGATTAAACACACTTTTGTTTTCTTTAATGTTCACTAGTCGCAAAGGGACAAGGCTGTGTTTGGGTAGAAACCTGTCGCTTATTGCAACGATGTTTTGATGATGACGTTTTTGGAATGAAATGTATAAATATTGTTTAGAATTTCGTCGGTAATAAAATATAATGAGCGTGTAAAGTCCACAGCAATAAAAGAGAATCTTGTCTTATTAATGAATCATATCGTATGTTCTATTCAGTCTGAGTATCTTATGTTATTATGTATCAGTATCTTATGTTCAGATAACTACAAGATTGTGTATCTGTATCGGAAATCGTAAAGAAAGTATTAAATGTAGTTACAGTAACAAATAAAAAATCTGTCAAAATTCTTGCAATCAATTCGAAGTCACAAATAACATATAAAAGATAAAGTGTAGCTTAGAAAACATAAATAGACACACGTGGTATGTAACAATAAATAAGAGGTACAAATAAGCACTTATCAAATTAACGAACGGCTCCATTTAGGAGACAATATGGCCGTAGCTGCAGGCGAACCGAAGGGTGAACATTCGCTTGCACTGCCACCTTATCAGGGAGCAAATTGCAAATTTAATATCACCATTTGCATTTGAAAGCGACGCGTATCGTGGAGAGTTTTTGTTGTTGGTGATTTGTTCTGTTTATCTGGGTCTCGCATCTTGAATAGAAATACGGTTAAAGCGCCCCGTCACTTCTGTGCGAAATATACGATTTGCCCCCGAGATTAGGATTAACCTAACGCATGCCAAAGGTTCAGATCGCTTAAGAGAGAAATGTTGACAGAGCAGAGATTAGCATAAATTAGATTTTGTTACTTAATTAGTGATATACGGTGATCGTAAGAGGTAAAATACAACGTATTGGTATATTAGGGTAAGGTACCTATACTCTGCAATTTGTAGCCTATTTCCAGTTAGATATAAAAACTTAAATAACAATAATGTATTTATAGAAGTTTTGTTTACTACTGTTATTAACCACGGATAGAATGATGGGGTATTACTTGAGTATTTGTACAGGTAATTTGATCCTTAGTTTGGAGGCTGTATTCTTTCCGGAAGCTTATTATACGCTAGTTAAACTTTAACTGAAGGGAACCGGAAGCCAAATCGGCTGAAAGCGTTGATCTCGAACCTCTTTGTGAATATCAAATGAGGATCTACTCGTGGGAATTTTAACTGCCTACTTAAGGGTGTGATTGGCGTTCATTTAGGGCCTCGGAGCTGTGAAGAAGATATTAACTTATCGGAACATTGACTTAGATAAGAGACACATTAACGGCGCCTTTATTAAGATGTGTCTTTAATATGTTGCTACTGTTAGTTCGTTTGTTGAGTTTATAAGTGTAATCGTATAGAATAGTGACGGATTTAGTGTCAATTATATTTTTTGTAAAGGGTATTTGGTCATTTAAATAAATATTATTTGGTTAGTTGAAAAAGCATTGGTAAGACTTACTTAATACACCCAATGCAATGCAACGAGTAAGCGGTGATAATATACGGCTTCTTTAAAACAATGTTTTGAAACTCATAAACTAATAAGTAGCTTGGGAGTCCAAAACTAAAGAAACGTGCCAAGTCAAGAAGTGGAACCGTTACGGCGTTACCTCTGAAAAGGGTCAAAGTGTCCAACTTCGTATTAAGTTATGATTCATTTCCTCTGAGTGTTTTATCAGCTGTGACGCTTTATGTTCTAAATCACACGTCATTGTACTTTATGGACGGCACTTATTGTATGAATAATATGTTATATGGTTTAAAGCTATTCACACTCCTCTGCTACCCCTTATTTGATACCCAGAGCTTTACTGCAGTAGTTCTCTAATTTTGTGCAGATAATTAAAATCAGCACGATTAACGATAAGTTTTGTGCTATATACCACAAAAGTATGCATAAGTATAAATAATAATGAGTGATTGAGAGTGGTGACTCAATATAACTCACGACATATGTATTAATGTTAACACATGATGTGAGATAAAATGTTGAATTGATTATAGTCATTTCGATAGCAAAAAAGATACGGATGTTGAAAAAATGAGTGCAATTGGTAAGAATAAGTAATATGAAATGAACCAAACAAAACCAACGCAAAAAATGTGTCACATCACGTAGGTATTCATTAGAATACACATACGGCGAGATTGATTACCAAACTAGAAAGTCAGTACCAATAACGGACTAATCAAACAATGGACAACTCCAGACGCAATGCTTTTCTCATCGCCTAAGAACAGCATTGATTGATGACTCATTGTGTTGTCGGATAGGATTTTTGTATTCACTGATTATTGAAACAAATGCCCAGCACACACTCTGAGCGTCATTTGTTTGCTCGTGTCCGAGAGGCGTGAAACAATTGCCACAATAAAAGGCTTGTCACGATGCCATGTGTCAAAACTTTCGGCCTTTGTGCGAAGCCAATTTGTAGGCGCTGTCACAACAGCTGACCTTTCAAATGAGACTCACGAGCTCTTTGACTCGAGTACTTTTCTCGGGTTTCTTGCTTTCAATTTGATAACTGTCCTTTTAGTTTGCACTCCGACCGACCGCTAGGTTTGTTGGTCCCGTCTCCTTCTACGCAAACAAACAGGAAAAAGTTTTCATATAATTTCGAACCCGTTATTTTAAGCATCCTATTTATAACTCTTCAGAATACATTATCTGGCGGATAATTATGAAAATAACAATCTGTGAGCATGTATAATGAGGCGAAGCGTCGTACTGTGTGAACGATCCAGATGTTTCATATAACGTTCTTAACAGGAATAGAACTCATTGTTTGTAGCGTCCAGCTTAAATCTCGGACGTGCTACTTTACTTTCTACTCAAAGCGGGCGTAAACAGTTTCCAAACTCTGAAAAGGTGGAGAATAGTTCAGTTTGTTTCCGAGCACTAACAATGGAAGGAAGGTTTATTTATCACTGCTTATATTACTCACAAAGTTGGGTACGCGGTATGGCGCGGTTCACTTTTCACAAACATATTTTTCTACTTAACCGCACGCCGGTGCCAGTTGTAAATATCAGTTCGGAGATGTATTTTTACGGCGAAGCTGTTTATATTATTCAAAACGAAGACACTTAAAATAAACAGAGCGGGAAGAGGTATTGCTACGCCATGCTATAAGCCATAAAAGTGGGAGAGTAACTTAATAAAAGATGTAGAAGGGTAGTGGAACGCATCAACATTTTTTTTATATTAGCTGGTGGGAAACTCTTAATATAAGAATCACTTCACTAAAGGAATATATAAAGTTCTTGTCAAATAATAAAAAAAAATTATTGATACATACACTAATTTTAAATTAAAGCCCAGATAATTTTCATCCTAAAAGGAGATATATAATTTTACAGAGAGTATATTTAATTTTTTTTTTGAGATGTTGAGTAAAAACGTAACGTAACGTTTGTTTTTCTAATAATTTAGGCTTACCATATTTCTAAATGTGTACAAATTCATGGCAATTATGTTCGACGGTCTTAGCCAGCTGACGATATTTGCTGAGTCTTTTTCAACAGTTAAACCAATATGACTTAATAAAAACAGTAGGCTTGTTACTAATGAATGGAGGTAAGTTTCGTTTCAAAGCAAATAAACAAGGGGTGCTCCCTGATTCTTGGCTTATCTGGGACATTTTTAATCACATTATAGCGTGATAGTAGCCTCATAAACAATCGCGAGCACGACCTGTAGATTGAAAAGGAATAAGTGAAAATCGTAATAAGAATTGGCTTATAAAAATTATAATTAAAATATGTGTAAATATAAATTGAAACAAAAGAACAAATGAGCGAAAGAACAATATGATAGATCTATATCTAACTATGTGGTTTAGAGATATAAATTAAGAATAAAAATTTTGCATCATTTTGTATACCAAATATAATACTTCTTGTAAAACATTGTTTACGTGGTTTCAAGTATTGAACCTTGATTGATCGAAGATTTACCCCAGAGAGGTAACGGTCATGAATCGGTTATATAGAGAAATTGTTATTCAGTATCACCATGTGGTGCGATATTTTTGCGATTAATACACACTCTACGACACTTCCCGACGACGGCTAATGAAGAATAATGATACTTTTATATATTGATCGCCTATATCGGTGGTGCTAGTGATGTGGCAAAAGATTTGTTCTTTTAAAAAAATTATAAGTAAGGTATATAATAAGTAAGGTAGTTGTAGTAGTAGTAAATAGATATTCTTTATATATTTGAACCTTTAATTCATCTGTTGACCTTGCGTGCCTTAAACATCTAATATTGGTTACACTTTGGTACCTCATAGACAAATCTCATTAATATACTGTTAAACCTTTAGCCACCCCTTAAGTAGGAAAGTAGCACAGTACCAACATTATTTTTGAACCTGGGTGATACTCGTAGCACTGTATGATAAAATTAGAATTTGTTTTGTATAAATAAAAGCCATAGAAGGACATACATTATCATAAAAATGGTTTTATGGGTATTTATAACAAACTAGACATGAGAGCCTCGCATGTTTTTGTTTTGTGGCGTACCTTAGAGGAGACCTACGTCCAGCAGTGGACTAGTATAGGCTGATTGATTGAAACAATTTTTGTTCGATTTTATTGAGTATTTATTTTCAGTATCATTGAACTGCTATTACCAGTATCAACTCACTCCCATCCTTGCTCCACGCCAATCGTTCAACCCGCATGGGCTGAGCTGATGAGTCCTGATTAATTTTCGATGGCCCAATTTCTCGCCTATCACCATGGAACATTGAACAATTACGAGATGAGTGGTGACCGAATGGATAAGGTTTCTGTGACGAGATTCGATGAAACCTTTTTGGTATGTGAAATAAGGTACCCAGAGAAAAAGAGGTTGGTAAACAAATGTTTACGCTTTGAAATAATTGAATAATGTTGTTTTTTTTTTATTTTGCGTAGGCATTAAAGACTATGTTGTTTATTTTATTGAATTTTAACACATTATTTGAATGTTCCATTTTAGGTTTATCTTGCCAAGAATTAATAAAAAGAATTAATTTTTAATATAAGTAGAAAGAGATAAGGAATGCCTCATTGTTGAACCTAACAAATAATTATCGCTTCATTGAAATGCTTATACGTCCTCGCACATACTCGGCGCTTTTAAATTGTTAAATATATATAGACGTCGTTGTTTTTATATGTTATTTATCTGCTGCCATATTTACATCAATCTAAAAACTATTCAAGCTAAACTTATCTAACCTAGGATCATACGTTAAATATGTCCAATCGTTTATATCTAAAAGCGAAGATGGACTATTTATACAAAGATTTATTTGAAACAATTTATAGCTTGATTATGATTGTCTCAAACCGCTCTATGTTTAGTTTTGAATGCGCATGAAATATCGAAGTGTCCAATTAAATAGATTTACCTTTGTTTGGATGTGATGCTTGTTAGTATTCATAGTTTAAAATAGATTCCTTTGCGGTGTGGTCTGCGCAGCCGTCACGAATATTTATAGTTATGACTCTCATTATAAAGACATTATTGTGGATAGAATTTATTTAGTGTATCATTAATAACGTTGACGACACCTTTATATCTGCTATAAAACTAATTAAATCATTGATTATCGTTTATATATTTTTTTAACATAAATAATGTTTATACATTTCAGTGTACCTTAATATCAATTAGGCTATAGTAGTCCACTGCTGGACATAGGCATACATCATTCCACGTGCCCTTCATCCAGCCACTACCAGCAACCTTATTCAAGTCACAGGCCCATCTAGGTATATTATAACGTAATCTCTCCAGGAATGTAAGGATAAATCGCCGGCTTATAATTTACAGCTCTTTACATGTCTAGAGTAGATAATATAAGGACTTTAAACTTGGATCTCTATTTATGAATTCCGTAAAGGAAGTGTTTGTCTCCTAATTGATCTAAATCACTGGCGTCGCACGCATTTATTTCCGTCCGTTTTTCACGAAACAAGGAAATAGTTCACGTCACACTTAACTTCGTTACACACCAGTTGGGTAATGCGCTCGTAAATATTGGGCCCGCTTAAAGCGTTTTTTTCTCATTGCTACGGCCTGAGGAATAGCGTCCTGCTCATCGTAAATCTCCCTAATAGAATTCCTACAAGCGATGTCACTTATAAATTGAGATCTCCAGGCGTAAAAATGTTTAGTGCTAAGTGTATTATGTGCTGGTAATTTTGTTAAAGTAAGAGCGCTCGTGTAGAGAAAATTGATCCTGTTATGGGTATATAATATTTTGAGCGATAATACGCGAAATTGTGTTAGATTTAGCAATTTCAGGGATTCCTTAGTCATAACTAGCTTGTATGAAAATAAGCATGTATCATTTTGAAAAATTGACGATACCAGTTACCCTTTACTCAATATATTAAAGAAAACACTTTGTTATTTGGTTTAGTCTAAGGTTGAAGCTGGCAGCTCTTCTGTATTCCTCTTTTTCGTAGGAACTACACCCTTTCCAAGCTATTGCTCCAGGCTTTTTCCTTAAGAAACAAGTAAATGGCATTACAAAGTTCGGCACTGTCTGCCCCATGCTAATTGTGTAGGGGAGCTAGTGATGGATCATTGACGGCGTGCGTCGGTACCTACGCCGTAATGGCTTTTAAGAAACGTCATAAATTATGGCGCACTCGCGGTGCAAGAGTTTGGTTCAAAGGAGGTTGGATAGCGGATTATTGTGTTAGATTGACTATAGTTATACGATACTCCATTCAAGCTTGGTCTTAAATCCATTTAAAGGTGGGGGTATAAGATCTCCACGGTAACCTGTCTATATGGAGTGAAATTCAATGAATATTAGATTTTTTAGATACCTAGATCGGAAGTGGAGTATACATGTGGGGATGAAAATTAGGTAGTTTAGATTATCAAATCCCTAGGCTTCAGCAAAATGGATCACATCATCTTTAGGTTTATTTATAGGAAAAAATATGCTAGCCGCATGTTAAGACTTTAATATTAAATCGGATTTGACTTGTGCGTAGTTTGTTCACGTCGCACCTATTTCTCTATAGAAATGACTACTCTCTATTCTTTGTAGAAATCATAGATACTTAATATATCAGGAATGTAAGAATGAATAAAATCCTGCCAAATTTTATTAGCAGCAGGTTAAAAATGTCTTTGAGATATTATTTTCAGCATTCTACGCAACTGATGTGTCAATAACTGATTTTATGCCTCACGCTTATAAACACGACGAGAAAGTGAGTAACGTTCGCAAATACATTCCAAATTCGAACTCGAGTTTAATGTCCCACAAATGTAAACAACGTGGCCTATCCTACAAACAGCACCAACCAGAAAGAAGTTCCATAAACAGATATTATTCCCATAATCTTTAACCAAACAACAAACAAATGTTGCGAGAAAACAGGCGCCATGGCTGTCGTAATGCAAACTTGTTTTGTTATAGTCCAGATGTTCCCAGGATTTCGCCTCGGGGTATTTTTCAACTTCCCTTCCCGATGCGTACGTATGCGATTTATCATGCAGCGTATGTACAATTAGATATTGGAGATACGAGATATGGGGCACCGTTAGATATTGTTTGAGACTGTTGTTACAAATTACGATTTTGAAACTTTAAGATACGTAATAATTTGAATATTTTAAATAATGGATCGGTGAAAACCCTTTGATGACGATGATTCCAGTTGGTGAAATATACTATGGTTGGTCAAATAACATTTTAACTACGAGTATAAAAGAAAAAATACATTTTCCGATTCCGACGACCAAATCATTCATGACACTAAAACATCACAGTTGATTAGATTAGTGAACGAAAGCAAATTAGAGGCTACCTGACTCATTTAGAGTAGGTATATGATTGTTCCATTCCCATACGACGGCATCGTAGCTTCACGGCTAACGTTAGGCTGATTATATATGTGGCTTACCAAACTAAATCTTAGTGTTTTTGGACCCAAAACAAAGTTGAAACTGTATACATGACAACAAAATCGTATGATATTGTATTATATTATAAATTTGAATATTACATATATAAAATAACTTTAATTGTTCTTCCAGATAAACTTCAATCAATGCAATACAATAGTAAATGAGTACACATATATGCATATGACAGCCATAAAGACTGGATTAGTCATAAATATGTGAGAGACTGGCGTCTGTACTAGGAGACCTGCATGACAGATTACCAGCCACTCCTCATCAGGATATATGCTCTTCAACAATATATCTATAGAAAATCAGCTTAACAAATCTGTATATAAAAAGTTTCATCACAGCCACTGCTCTCCACAAATGATCCCTTTATGGCTCATGCACAAACAAGATTACGTTACATTATTTGCGTACAGTTCGCAGACGAAACGCGCTTTATTATTAACGAGGATTGATGACTCTCGGGAGGGACAGCAGGAATCACTGAGGGTTACCTGCCAGGCACCACTCGATTTATCATATCCATTTCCTGGTACATTTGCTTCTGCTGTTTGTTATTACGTATCTGTGACGTCTCATTTCGGCTGTGCGTTATTTGTACACGTCTTCGAATTATCATGGTCTTTGTGTTTGGTGGTTTCGTATTTTTAAAAGACAGAGGGGGTGTTTTGTAGGGAATTATTATTGTGATTTGATCTAAGATATCACCTAGATAAATTGATTCTTCTTTGGTTGTTTATATTTGAAGTTTGAACTTAATGTGTTAGTATTTTTAATCCGGAAAGGGGAGGATAAATCTTGATGTGACAATTCTATGCTAAAATAACGTATGACTTGAGTTTATACAAGTAGCATATACCTAGTATCCTGAACATTCTTGATTTAACAACGGATTGTACAATTTTATTTAACAAAAGAGTGATACAAATTATTAAATAAGATAAATCCCGTAATACCTAATTAAAATATTTATCACTTTCACACAATAGTTTAATCTAAATAAGTTTTCCTTACTTCGACAAAACTTGCAGGGTAACCATAATTCTTTATAGAGTTGGGAATTGTACAAACTTATCTTTAGGCTGATCTCTTAAAGCCAATTGTCGTTTCCACTTGCGGAACAAGCTTCCCTCGAACGCCCCAATCCCATTTGGGAAGGTGAGAAATCGACATTTAATAGTCAAGGCGTAGAGCTATTTCGCAAATGGGGAAAAGTTTCTTTCGAAACGCAGGGAGATGATTTAAAACCGACGTCCACGTGAAAGCGTGTTGCGATTGCAATTGAAAAGGCAATTTTTCTTTAAGATCGTTTTTATTTCCCCGTTTTAAGGGGTGGCTTTTTCGCAAAACATTCGCTTACAGTTCGACCTCAATATTGTAAAGTAGTCAGTATTTGCGTTTTGAAATGAAACATACGTAATGTTCCGACCATGTTTGGACAAATGAAACGGTGATAAAAGTTAACAAAATTGCATGTTGCATAATGGTTTCCAGCGGACATTATCGCAAACATACCTATGCAATTCCATAAACAAGTCGCAGCTTAAATTCGCAAGCAGTAAACAGAGCCGTAATTATCACGGAGGCATACATTACAATCGCACTCATTTCCCGAAACGGTAGTGCACGCATGTCCCCAACAATTGTCTATGTAATTGCTATTAACGGGCATAAAAGAGCAACGGGCAAAAGCCAAACAAAGCTTTCCACAAATGAACTTAACAAAGCTCATAAGGGAGCCGCTCCGGGCGTTTATTTGACTCATTCATGTATGGCTGTTCCAATTGTTTCGCTTTCTTTGTTTATAATGAGACACAGCAGTTTCATTCACCCGCACGGTTAATTCTCGATTCATATTTCATTGTGAGAAGCTATTTATTTCCCAGATGAAAAAAGGTCTTTTTTGAAAAATAATGAAGTTTGAATAGAATTCTCAGTGGAAAGCTCTCTAAGCTGTTCGTGAGAATAATGGAATTCTGAATGAAGTTAGCCATGCAGTTGTGTATAGTGTACTCGGTTAGTTGAGTTCGTAAAGAATATTTGATGTTCATGTTAGGGCCGCTTGTTCATATTTCAATCTGATACTATTCAAAACTCTTAGTATACAGTTGAACATAGTCTTCTTGTAGGAGCTTTTAAGTATTTTTAGTTTGTCCTTCATTTGGAAAAATTCATTAGTTTTTTGATCCTTCATTTACTCGTACCAAAAATATAATACTATTGTAGGTAGTGCAATTTCATAAATAAAGACTACTTTTGTCTATTTATACATAAATTCTCACTGAAAGCATAACAGAATTACCTTTTCAAAGCTAAAGCAAGAGACTCGGAGCAGGAATTTTAAATATAATCGGCGTATGCAATCTGCCTTCAGATAAGGCTTTTCGCACGACTGTCAGCTCGTTAGAGAAAACTGCAAACAAATTCGATTACCTAACGAAGCAGGCAGACGGGTGTAGTCAAACAACGCTGTTGTACTAACACTTGGACAGCTCGGGTTTGGGAACTAAGAAGGAATGTACAATTGTTGTGACGTGGGAAACAGTCAATCATAATTGTCTGTGTACAGCGAAATAGTCTGGTTGCTAAGCAACTGCATTGTTAATTAATGATGAGCGGAAATTGTTTTTGTTTATCCTTTTTATATACTCTTGTCTTTCTTTTGTATATATTCGTACGTGTGATGTTATTTTTTGAGATATTAATAATTATCTATATAGTGAAGGATATAATAACCAATTTCTAAGTTAGTATTGAAAAATTAAAAAGAGTCGATAAAAGTAACGATAACGTCTAACTAGTTATGACTAATAAAACTTACATATGTTTCAAATTAGGGACTACAAAGTAATAAGTGTGTTTTCGGTTAAAGGGCTTTATGTCCCTAGCACATAAAGCTAATGAGATTCAGGCAAAAGTAGTAAAACGACAATAAGCTGTCATTGTGGCACACAAAGTAACCAGACTGAAACTTGTGACGGAAAATCAATTAGCGTTAGGAGAACCCTCATAAATCATACTGCAGACAAATTAGTCGATCCATTGAAGTTTTAGTACGGATATTACGATTTGGTTTTATACTACGAATGTGTATGATTAGTTACATTTGGTTCGTTAATTTTATGTTTGAGATTTCAAACAGAGTTTTGTAGATGAAGTTTTTTGTAACAAACCTAAGGGTTTAATTTAGGGTTAGGTACGAGTACGTATAGGTTTATATAGCAAACCATATTTGCAATGTATTTTTATACATACTTAAAGTATTACTAAAGAGTTTAAAAGTATATTTAGGCAATTTGAAGACAAAGATGAAGAACAAAACCAGAATAATCTTGTCATTAAAAGTACTTCATACTATACGCAAAATTAGTATAACAATAGAATACACAAACGTTAATCCTTTAACTGTTACTGTACATTAACTGGTTTGACGTACACTTTTCCCATTTCCCAACAGGGGGCGTGTTAATAAACGCTGACAAGTACTTTCGTAAATAAAAAAGGGTCAGCCGGTTGGCCAGACAGACAAATAAAGATTTATACGGAACAATGTTGGTTGATTGCTGTATGAACTGCAGCCAGGTTTCATGCGGCGTAATGATCCCGTGGAATCCCGTTTCGTACCCGTTTTATAATGAGCGTGTACTGGAACACTATTTTAGTGTAAACGTAGAGAAAGGAAGAATGTTTGTTAGGGATATTCATGTTATAATGTCGAAAAGTGTGAAAATCAAGTAGGTCGGAAAAATCAGTAATCATGTCAGTAAATTACATGAGTATATCTGTCATTAGGGAGCTATGGATAAGAGATCCAATAAACATTAAATAACTTAAATATGTCGTAATCTATGAAAAACATTGGGTTAATTATAAGCCTTTGAATGTATATGCAATGTTATAGCACAAAATATCTGTAGAAGTTAGATTGATTACAGGATCTCTACTTAGCATAACACCTTCGTCGGCATGACAGTAATATAAATAGATCTCTCGTACCGGGAGGCAGCGTTAAGCTAAGCGCTACGAGGTGCCGCTACTTTGCATTTTAATTAAAACTCCAGATTCATTAGAGGCGTAATAATTTCATAATTCACAATCGTCGAGCTCAGGCAGATGGCTTGCCGATGCTGGCACGAAATAATTGGAAATCCAACTCGCATTCGCAAAGAAAACGTCTCAGTACAATATTCATTCAACACCTTTTAAATGGGTCGAAATTTATAATTGCTCAGCTCTTTTAAGGCTCTATAGTGAATCCTTTTTCGAGGTTTATCTTTATTTTGGGCCGGGAATCACCGCGGGATGGATGGCTGCAGGCGCAGGGTGAAACCACTTTAAATTTTATCGAGTTTTCATGTTTTGCTGTCGCCTACCCTCGCGCTACTGTCTATCCCACGACCGGCAATTTGTTTATTATCATCCCTTTGAAACTGTTAGGATTTTTCGACGCTTTGTGCTTTATAACGCGTTTGTCGTGTAATTGTTCCGATGTTGAAATTTGTGTGAAAACTATAGGGCAGTTTCAAGTTCTACACATGAAAGTGGATATCGTGTTTTCACTTGGGTTTCGCTAATGAAATATTGCTACACGCCTGAACAAATGAAGCCGCAACGATTACAAAAGAAAGGAAAACGTAAACGGAAACAAAAATTGCAAAACATTTGTCAAAGTCTACCCCACGGAAACGAGGCATAAATAAAGTCCAGTTAAAAACACCGATACATACATAGTACCTGAGGCAAAATAAGCTATAAATAAGGCATAATTCCGTTTACATAAGTGTACGTATAATTTAAACGGCGATGCAAGGAAAAAACTGGTAAAAGGGGAATTTAGAAGGAACATAAGTCAACGAAGAATGTGTTTGTATTTGCATGGTTTGTACATGGCGTAAATAAGTAGTCTTGCTTCACTTTGCAGGTAACGAAACATGTCCAATGTGAAATATACTCTATGAGCCACTTTATTACAAGAAAATACATATTCATGTATCATTTAATTATTGAATTAATGTTAATGTATGTAAGTTATATACATATGTAGGTATTTTTCACATTATGTACTTCAGAAAGAAATTTCCGTATAGGCAGGCCAGACAAATGATGTACTCGTATGTACGAAAAACGTCAGCATATGCACTACCAGACAGTCAAGAGCTCAATTTTAACGCTCTTGGAACTACAGACTGGTTCCGTTTAATCCAGATAGGGTTCGCTCGACTGTTGTCCATTTGCACCTAACAGAATTAATGAATTCTTTGTTCGTTGATTGATTTATGGCGCGGCGACACCTCTGAGTTCCACATGTCAGCTCTTTAACGCTCGGGTTGAACAACAAGTTTAATTAAACGGAACGCCGATAGGTGGCGCACCTATACACGTGCAATTCCCATCGTTACGCTTCAGAGCACCTCGTGTAAAAGAATTTTAATTCACAATATCCCGGCCCATTGTGCAATAGTGTTTCTGACAGATAACAAAAATAAAGCGCAGGGAAGTTTAACAGAAGTGAATAAAGTTTCAATATTGCGAGGAACAAATCTTCATCTGGTTTCAAGATGAAAAGTTATCTCGCTCAATGAGATTTTACCAATGAACTGCAAGCACTGTTGGGAGAGCTGATTTAAGTTGTGTCTATCAACAAACAAAGCACGAAATCTTCTTTAACCTAACTGAGTTTTGTAGGAGATTTCTATTGTATGGTATGATCTATTTTTAAATAAAGAATATTAGTATTTATTTCCGCCGATTAAGTATGAGTGTCAATGAAGCGAAAGTGCTCTATCAGGATCGGGACAAATGGGGATCCGTGATCTCGGCCTACCCCTCTACAGGGAATCAGTCGTGATATGTATGTATTTCCTTAGATATACTACTTTTCTGAAGAAAATTAATAACCGAATAATATATTTGACAATGTAGTACTGAAACAATTTTATATTAATATAATAAAAAAAAGGACTGTACACACTGTTTTCAGGGAAGTTCACTTTGGAGATTTAACTAAAATCGAACGATATTTCGACGCAGCTGCGGTTGTTATTTTATACAATATTTCAAAGTATTAAATCTCGTCATCCTTTTCAATGCAGTCACAGTTTAAAAATAAAGTAGTTCTCATGAACTCAAGTGTCTGTCAGTAATTTGACACAAATCTCATGTGTACATAGCAGAGTATCAATTTTCTCTTCAAAAAGTGTAATTAAAACTTTGTTCTTAATGAGGGTAAAATTAATGGAGTGAATGTAAGCTTTAATAGACCTTGAAAAAGTACAAATAGGTACAGATAAACAAATTACATTACAGGTGCTAGATAAATAGGTATATTTACGTCATTTAAAGCCTTTTGGTATAGAAAGGCCGTACATGTCCTCAGTCAAATTAAACTTCATAATTGTCCAATCACCCTATTTAAATATATAAAAGTTTTAGTATAAAGTTTTAGTGCAGACAGCTTTACTAACAGATACTTTTACCCCCGGTCCTTAATTAATCATTAGTTCACTCATAAAGAAAAACAGTGTGACTATAAAAAACTCTACATACGTCCCAGGCTAGCACGAGACATAATGCAGGTATATTAATAAACAAATAAAGCCCACGTATGGCAGGAATTTATTGGAATTTCTCGGAAAATGTAAATATGTTACGGCTTTCGTTATGAAGTGATAATGGGTGCTTTTATAACACCTGGCCTGTGCCGCAGTTTTCTAAAGAACGTAATATTTTCTTGGCTTTCAGATTTTAGTATGTCATAAAGAAGGATTCTAGACTAAGTGCAGGAACGTATGTTTTAAAAATAGTTAGATGTCGTTTTACCGTAGAGTTGTTGGCTCTTTGTAAGTTTATGGTGTAGAACTTACCTGAAAATAAAGAAAGATAATGGTTAATAATCAGTTAGCATTACATGTAGCTAATAATACTGCATTCTTTAATAAATAACTATAATAATCTTTGAACTTGGTTGTTAATGTTTCCGATAATAGATAAAATGTTCCATGTAAGAAAATAGTCGTGTAATGTATGCATGTATCTGTTCAAAACCTAATTATTTCTCTATCATTATGAATAATAATAAGATATGCACATATTTTGTACACTCACACACGTAGTAGGTATACCACAAAGGTTGTTTACCAGTCCATCGCGGGATACATTTTAATCAAGCCTAACCTTGTGCCTCCAAAGGCCGGTGGACCTCGCGCGAAAGGGGACTATTTAATTAGAGGAAATATTAAATTTTCCGCATGACAACCTTACGACTTTTGTATGCAAATTCTGCGCCTGAATTGTATAGGAACATGGCAAACTTACATGGTTCGTGGTGCCTGTAAATCGGGGGTAACGGTGTGTTTTCACAAATGTGCTGTTGGGCGTGTAATGATGGCTTTTTTAACAAGCCTTTTCGTTCATTTACATATAGTGTACGGGTTGCTCTGCTTTGTTTTTGTAGGTAATGATTTAGTATGTAGCTGTGTGTTGCGGATTGTGTTTTGTTTGCTTGAGTTACAAGTTGGTGTGAGAAAATAATATTCCATTCCTATAATTTACATAGACTGCTACTATTTATTACTTAGGAGGGAATTATTTTCTAGGAAGCAGTGTGTTTTGATTTGCGGTTTCAATACTTCGCTTGCTCGTTCGTGTTAGAAAATTTCCAATAAATAATAACAAAGCTACATTGCCATTCACACATCCGATTTATTTTTTTATTATAAACACCACAGGACGGTGCTGCGTAACTAAAAATCATTTCCTGTATCTAAAACAATATACTAAAATATAATCCCATACATCACGTATGTAAAAATATCTAAGCTTATCCGCTCCTGAATTCTGACATGAAATCATAACAAGCACTCTCGTCTTTCGTCTCCGTCAAAGCCATTATTCGAAGACCTTCAAAGGACTGACAAAGCAATTATTTTATCTTTAGGTGGTGCAAGTTACGTGGGTCAAGTTAAGCTAGCTACTCACGCATCCATAAATACGCGGAGTGCTTTTAAATAGACGTTGAAAGAAGTCGACAGACAGCCATCAAGATATCCTAATAGGAGTATGGTAGGCGGAGACGGTCTATCGTCAGAAGTAATTACAAATTGTCCCCTTTTAGTATACGAGTATGTGAGGAGCATGACTTTAAAAGCGTGTTTAGATTTCATATCTCAAAAATTTATTTTTAAATCTAACAACTAAAAGTTTGAAGACTTTTAATATAATTTGTCTACAATGTCATAGAACTCTTGTTTTTAAATGAGGTAAAGTAATTTATAGAGATATAGATTTATAGCAAACTTAGAATATCCATACTAGTATTAGAACTACGGTTTTTCTTACTTGACATTTCTTTTGCTATTTATCCAAAAACTATCATATATTTGTTATACTACATATATACATATATTTGTTAACGTATAACACTGTTGTCATAATGCCTCACTTTTCGTAGTATTAAACGTAAATAAAGCACTAAGTCCGTCTCGAATATCAAAGAACCAGTTGCAGGAAAACGTAAGAGCAGTTTTAACCCAATTCGAAATGTCTGCCAAGAGAATAACCAATTGAGAATGCAATCTGCTCACAGCTGAGCTTAACTATTAAAATGCTCATGTAACTGGCTTAACCGCTCTAAACTCGTGTAAAAGCTTACAGTGAAGTCTAGCTTGAAAATTTCCCTCTAACAATGTGTTACACAAACATTGAGAACTAGGGGATCTAATTTGGCGCTCAAGTTTACCTTTGAACTGGGTTTAAATATGTAGGGCTTTCTCGAAAGTTTTCGAAGATTTCTCTTTGCTACATACACGTACATAATATTATAAATAATAAACATACGATAGCTCTACTTTGAGGTAGTCTTAAGAGGTTTATTAGCCATTATAGTCCAACATCCAGACATTAAATAAAACGACAGGTTGCCAATCCATTGCTGTTCATGGATACTGATTATTACCTTTCTCGTTAGGTCAGAACCAATAGCTAAGGATCACCAGGGTGATCATCAATCCAGAAAATGACCATACTCATATAATGTTGCATAACTACTGGGATCTAACGAGAACCGTTCATAACCTAATTCTTTTTTAATTACAAATTTATATACATACATACACATCACGCCTGATTCCCTGTAGAGGGGTAGGCAGATATCACGAAACCCCATTTGTCCCGATCCTGACAGACCACTTTCGCTTCATTGACACTCATACATCTTTTCAAACACAATCGGCGGTTACAAGTACTTCTAACGTTACTCTTTTCAATATAGCGTCTATCTGACTGTCATATGTCTTATTAATCTAATATTGTTTTTTTTTTAATTACTGGAAGTTATGTATGAGTTTGTACATTAAGTAACAGAAGCACTAATTGCTTGACTCGAACAATGGTTGCTAACTAGGCTTCGTGAACGTATGCGTTTCAATCACGTGAGATGTATGGCCAATTGTTGTTCCGAACTGTCAGTTGATTCTAATCGAGTTAGAGAACTTTATGTCGTGAGTAATCAGTCTTTGAAGGTGATACTGAGGCTTCCCTTCTACTACTATAGTGATATAGTTTGCATATGTTCTCAAAGTACATTTCCTCATAATTACTATAAGCTCATATTATTGAACATAAAATATTTGAAGTAAAACAAAAGCAAATTGATGGTAAGGTACTTAGAAAAAGTATTCAATCAACAAAGTTTCACACCAAAGAAATAGTCCTTTAAATAAGTTCAAATTGAAGGCATTTTAAAATATAATAGTACATGTTTGCTATATAAAGCAACCCATCACAATGTCTTCAAAGTAATTATAAGCTTTTAACTAATTCACGATCGTAATACGCATTGATATATTATTAAGAGAAGTCAAGGATCGAATTGAAATATAAGTAATGTATATAGCCCTCTTTTAAGACAATCAATATGACAAATAGTTATTATTTAACCTTCTAAGTTAAGTGTGACCCTTAGAATATCGTTTATGCCACTTCGCACCAATCAATTGTTAATGGTCATGTTTATGTCGAACAATTTATTCACAATAACAATCACTTGATGCTAGTGGTGTGGTTCCGGGTTCAATTCCCGTTGGAGACCGACTTCAGAATAATATTATTATTCTGCATTTAACATCACACAACACACGACATTTTTCATGAGACAGAATAATACACGGTTATTACTTTGTTTTTAATATTTAGGACACTTTAACACAAATGGAAAAAGGTCCCTTGCTAAGTACATTTACCAGTTGGTTTTAAGGGTTCTAGTCAACTATTTTAGAAATATACACTTTTTATACATAGACAAATACATAGATAGCATTTATAACCAACGATCAGACTGTTTCATTTGTATCAATTTCTAAAAATAATATGAGTAATTATCATTCTTCTCTTAAAAAAACCCTATTTTAAGTGGGAACATTGTTATGACATAATTTTTATACATATTTTTACAATAATTTTTTTTTGCTTAATAGGTTTCGCTATGAACATGTTAAAGTTTGTCAACTATATTTTCTTATCCCATGACATACATAGGAAACTAGACAACTAAACAAACACTAGGCTTGCATAGTTAATTAAGCCAACGTTCGCCACAAAGACAATGCAAGTAGCGTGACATATCCACAACCTATGGATTCGGTCGTTTAAAAGCCTTCGCTTAGCCAACAGTATCGGGATATGTATGGCTAAGTGAGTGTCCCCTGAACAATATTGTGGTGTACCTAATACGCTAGGGAGACAAAGGGAACAGTGTAACTTGTATAGGTATTAGTATTTTGTGCTTTGAGAGTACCAAAACAGGAACCGGGAACAGTTTGAGTAATATGAGTGTTTTGTATGGTTTGTGAGGATTTAATGTTGTTTTTGGTCTAAATACTAGTCTTGTAATGTAAAATCCTTCTTTTAAGTTCTAGTCTTTTAAACACATCTATATGCATGTTTATACAGAACTGTTATTATAAGTTATTTGTAAAAGTGTCCGTCATAAGTTAGAAAAATATGAATATGCGTTTTGAGATATTTGTTATATTAACAACAAAGAATCTTTATTGTAATTGAACAAACAATGAAATTCAACAATCCAAATGTAACACTTAAACATCAACCCTTTCAAACTGTCATCAAGAAATTCTAACACCACTTGAACGAATGAATGAAATCAAACACAACTTTACATTTCTTCATTCATTCATTTCATTTGCATACTTCTCTGACGCACTGTCAACTTGTCACTCTTCACGTTAAATTGCTTTCACGGCACAGTTTTGACATTGTAGCGTTGATATGTACTTAGAGATGATTCGCAGTACTCATAAACGTTATTGTGCTGTACAGAATGACTGTTACTGTGAAACTGACAGGCTGAAGAGGATCTCTTGGAATTTTAGTCTGATTTGTAAACATTTGCGAGAAGTTGAGCGTGAAAGATGAGCAGACGTGCCATGTGATGTTAGATACCTATTTAGCTTATAAAAGACGTGGGTGGAAGTTTATTGAAGTGGTTTTAGCTGCATTGGATTAATGCACCAAAATTCAATATGAGGTAAAATTTAAAACTAACTTAAAAATAACATACTACAGTATAACAATATTTACAGTAACACTGAATAGAAGGAATAAACATAAATATAATATAATTGATTCGTATGTATTTAATATAATCTTAAATAGATTTGTATAAACTTCAATGCAATTCAATAGCGCCATCTAGGAACATTTTCAGTGTTGCGAACTAAGCTGTAAGCTGTAAAAGCTTTATAAGTTTGGAGCCGCCCTTCCCGAAAACATTTCCCGAGGGAGACTAGGTACTATGGAGCGGCAATAGATGGCGCTGAATAACGAAAGTGGGATGGGACATAATACTGACAATGTTATACTTAGTTTTTTACATCATTATTCGCTTTGATCATAAACACTTAATACATTTTGAGTATTAAAAAATATAATTATGGTTTCTCTGAGTTTAAATTTCAAATTAACCAAACTTAACCAAATTAAAATTAATATTGTATTTAATGATAAAACAAAAACTAAGGTTATTGATAAATTGCCAGTCTATCAAATTTGATGATGTCTTTACGCAAAAGAAAAGACAGTTTCAATTTAACTTTTATGCTTATAGAATATACTACTAATATAATATTAGTCCCTATGCAACTCAACGTTATCCTTGCCTTAATAAAAACCTATACAGAAAGACCACCAAGGAGGTTCGATACAATCTCCTTTGATTAGAATTCACGAAATAGGCCTGTCGTCGGTCCAACTAAAAAGGTGCTAGCGCGTGAGTCACGTGACTCAAAGTTTTGAGTCAAAGAAGCCGACCACATTAAGCGTAGGCCTCCAGACGCGTTCCTGGTACTAATAGTCAGTAGAATAGGTTTATTGTTCTAGGATCATGGGTATTGGAATAGGTTGAATTTGTTTTCTATGTGGTTCGTGAGCTTATATTAGTAAAATTAAATAACGGAAAAACAGTTATTTGTTCAAATTGATTTAAAGTTTTGGGTAAATGCTTATTTTGTTGGTAGCAATATTAAAGCCAATGATTTGTGTGGTCTTTCCGATAATAAGGAATACTCTTTTGATTTATTAAGAGAAAATGAGCAAATAATTTTACTTGTAACAATTAAAAATGAAGCGAGCACTGCATTCATTTATATTCTTTTAAGCAAATTTCAATAAAGTATTAACTACAACAAATTCACAACATAACTATGAAGAATACTTGTGTGATTCCAATAAATAAATATCTCATATGTATTTGCAGCGATTGTGTCATTTTTTATAATTTTCACCCTACGTTCATGAAGTAAATAAAATTAACCCAAATGATCAAAACAATAACGTCGAACACAATTCGAAATGAAATAAATACTAATAGGTACGTAATATATACAATTCAAAATAAAACAAATACAAAATACCTACACAAGTTATATTTACAATATTATTTCATTTTCTTCGGCACAGAGCAACGGAGGCTTGGCATAATGCCTCTTGCATATTTAATCTGACAGCCGTTCCCGCGTAAAAACGTCAGTCACATTTGAGTGATTTTCACTTTAATACGTCAAAGAGAATCATGAAATAATTAGTTGATAAGTAGACATTGGATGTGACTGTGAGGTAGGATGCTGTATTAATAATGCAAGGGACGGGGCATGTCTGATGGAGCCTTATTCCGAAGTAGTTAGAGCGAAAGTTCAAACTAGTTTAATATGCAGTGGTTACATACTTTATTTAAGTTTCTAGTTATGCTGTCTTTAATGTACAGTTTTAAGCAATTCTACATTTTAAATCTGAACTAGAAACATGAAGTTTATTTTAATTACGGGAAAAGCTGTGTATTTATTGATCAATTTAATGTAAAGTTGCTACTAGTTAACTAAAACGGTAATAAAATCTATGATTTTATATTGGGAGGTTTATCTCTTGTGAAAGTAGAGATACTCATATCTAGATTCTGTATACAGAGTAAAATATCAAACGCATTTAAAAAATAATAAAACATATATAAAGCGAAGTCATTTAAACTATATTTTGGTGTTGCAAACGTTTCAAAATCCACCTTCAAAATAAACCTAATCTATCCTTCATTCATCATGGTTTCACAATCCCCATTATAAATTGAAACCAATATAAACAAACAAACATAACACAAATGACATGTGAACCCAGAATTTCCGGTAAAGTCGGCGTCAATCACATTAAAATAACATACGTACCCAGCCTTACTCTCCCTGACCCATCTCATACATTCAAAAGGTATTGTTAGGTGACACAGTTGGGTGAAAAAGCTCTAACCAAATTCGTAATCCACTTTCATTTGTATGATCAAAGAACACATTAAACCGGGTTTTTGCTTTTTTAAATAATGTTCTCTGGTTTGCTTGTGTGTGAATGTCTTTTTAATTGAATAGGGATACTGTAGGAAGGTATTTTCGAACGAGAAAGCGTTTGTGTATTTATTTCTAGTTATAAACTCGTAGTTTTAATTAATTTCGTCGTACATATAAGGAGTATTTTTTGTTGTAACGCGTTCTAAGTACACATTTTTATAATTATTTCTAATTTGTGCAAGTTAAATAATGTGTTCATATATTTAACTATATATCATTCACTTGACTGATTAACGCTTTCGCTATATAAGAAACTAGAGTGATAGAACAGAACGTATTAAAAATACTTTTTTTGTGTTACTGCGTTCATGTACGAATAAATGCGAAACCTCCAGAACATTGATGGTTAATAGCTGTAATAATCGCCCATATAGCACAAAATGCTTTCAATAGTACCAACACAAAAGAAAGACAACAATTTTACAGCCGTCTTGCGTGTACAAAGTGCTCGTACAAGCAATTATTTGCGATTGTTCACGGAATCTCGGATACATGATCATCTGTTATTGAGACATCAGAGCTGCAATGGTGTTTGATGGCTGTTAGACACGAGTGCACGAGTCAATAATAGGTAATGTGTCTGCTCTTTCTGTGTGGAATTCACTAACCTCAAATATACTTTCTCAATATGAGAGACGATGAAAAAACTGTCATTTCTGACATGTCAGTCGGGGTTAAAGGAGCTTAAGTGGGAATTTAAGAATGGCTGTAGATAATTGTTATACGTAAGTTCGAAAGAACGTGTTTCAACGTAAGGCCACATTAATTTGAATAAGTATTAGGTTAACAAACATTCAGTTCAAGAAACCTTGATTAATATATTCTTGGATTCTAGCATGTATTGAAAGTGAAAGAATACAGACGATAAACAATTGCCAACTTAAGATTTGACTTAATGTTCCTTTATTCGACAAATCAATGTTAATATTTTTACCAAGTACTATTATTTCCATCCAGCAGTCACGGCTAATCGCTCCCTTGCACCACACCTATCTTGACTCCACATTCGTAGGGGAGAGCAAACAAGGTGATCGACACCGCATTATCCCAGCACAATGCTGATGAGCGCATAGACTTAATTGTTCAGCCACCAAGGGGCACATAAGACAATGGGAATAATTATTAGAACATTCCATGCAGATACCGTCTGCAGAGACAATGGCGGCCATGGCGGTGTCTTTGTGGGCAAATGTCAAATCAAATTGAAAGGAAGGCTTGGAATATTTCGATGGTCAGCCGATGAGACGTATGCAACTATAGAACATATGTATGTATAGCTGATTACGTTACAGATTATGGTCTAAGCATGGACGAGGCAAGACATCTACATATATAGTCTTATGATATAAAGCAAAGAATACTATTTTCATATTCAACTATATAGTTACGTTTACGTATCTAATGGCTTACGACTTAAAATCAATCGTTAGTATTTAAAAAAAAATCAAATTGTGTAAATTGTGAATTAAATGATGTGATATCGACGAGATTTAATTGAGCCCATTATTTACTTGAACACTCGTAGCAAGTATTTACTACTTTCCGTAAATATTAGCAGAAGAGTCGAGAACAATAAGTACCTCTCAATTCAAGTATGTTTGCGCCAATCAGAAGCTGAGTCAACTCTCAGTATTATATTATGAGTAAAGTAGAAATATGTATATACTCGTAGATATAATAATAATATGTATGTATATGTATTAATAATACTACTACGGTAACAGGTTTTCTGAAAATCGTGAAAAAACCTAACTGTTAAACCTAATTGGAGACGTGGTTTACCACCTGTTACATTTGGGTGCTGACGATCTGACTGTTGTCAACACATGGTTACGAGAAGGCTATAGAGTTACTTCCTCAGCTATTGTGGAGATGAACAGCCGAATCTTTCACTAGCCCGCTAGGCTTAATGATTGACACAATTTGGTTTGTTTTTATATACTGTGATTGGGGCAAGCATTCGAAATCATTAGGATCTGGTAAAGTTTGTGTTTTTGAACAGCTAGGTAAGGTTCCAAAAAGTTCGCATGTCGAAGCAGAAACTAACGAGGAGCTAGTAAAATATTTGGCTCTATCGCCTCGGGTCATTTTGATTTATGAGCAATCAAGTATTCAAGCTGCGGTGTACATTTGATTTATTCCTTGGCAATGGTTTTCACGCAATCACTGGCACTTCTTGGGGGTGAATAATGTTTGAACGGACTGACTTATTTTTAATCCTTTAATCAGTTGAATATTCAAATGACGGAATAGGCTTTGCACACCAAATAGTCATTAACAGGTCAACTAATCAAAATATTGGCGACCAACATTCAAGATGTAGGTCATATTACAGGTGAGTGAAAAGTTTGTTAAGTTTCAGTATGAATAAGAAAATTTTAACTTCTTAATTCGTTTCCTATCCGTCCTTTAATAATAATATGTAAATGCTTATTGTCACTTTAAGTATCGACTGTCTGGTAAAAGTGTATTATTTAATACCACCGTCCAATACAATGGCCAATTAATGGTAGTTATTGAACACATGATTAAGAATTCGATCCGCATTTACTAAGTTGAAATCAAAACAATGGTTACTATATCGTTACAAAACTTCAAGTTCTAAGCTAAACATTACTAAGTAGAATCGTATTCGAGTTTTCAGTTCACCTAATTAAAGTTTACGATACATAATCGCTACAATGTAATACCATTAGAGGAATTCCAACGCAATATTTTTTACGACCTAATTGAACTAATAAAGTTTATTCAAGCATCTCATTAAGTGACATTATGACCCAAATGTATCAAAACTATGCCAAAATTAGGGCTTGGCTCCATCAAATATTGTTCAGTGGAATTTTATAGCCTCATGTTTCAACAAGCAAAGTTAATGTGAACCGGCACGCGAATGCTGGTAATTAAAATTATTAATAATTATTCTTTTCTAGCCAAATGTGTTCCATGTTTTACGCGGGCGTGGGCTAGGAGTGGTGGATACTCTTTGATCGAGCTACTAGAGATTTTAATTAGTAGCAAAATATATTTTTAGATAAATCTGTAATACTTTTTCCTAGAACTGTTATTGTTGAAAATATTTTGCTTTACATTTAATTACTTATTTACCCTCTGCTAGTGTGAGAGGTAAACATAATAAACATATAGCTATTTTTATTTCTAGCATGTCGTACGAGGCGACTAAGGAGTAATATATACTATGAACGTTATGACGAGTGTGTATGAGGAGGTGTATGCATGTCAATGAAGCGAAAGCGGTTTGTCAGACTCGAGACAAATATGGTGATGTGTACGTATGTACTATGTGTAAAAGTTACAATGTAGCTATCTTATAAATTTGTACTACTTTGCGTCAAATTTCCAATTTGTCAGTTGTTACATCGGTTCAGTTTTTTCACTTTTTGTGTTCTCTGTGAGATATATTTATGGAAATAAGCGCATTTATTTTCCTATGTATCCTTGTTTTTTATGTAGTTATTTTCTCTGTTCATTTCTGTTTTGTTTCCTTAATAAATAAATATCTTCATTTCATTTATATACATGAAAGTACACTTTTTATGTACTGCGTAAACAAAATATACTGCAAACCATATAGTAAATATTAACTGAAATGTTTTCTTTCTCATTGTAAAAAACAAAAGTGATTTATTAGCATCGTTGTTTCCAAATCGCAATACATGAAGGCCTATACACGCAAGACTCTATTCACTTGACTAGCGTTTGGACGTGGAATATAAACTATCATAAATAATTCACGTGAAGAATCATACAGAACCTTTCAGCAAGAAAGGAAAGGGTACGAATCTTTCGTTTATAGATAAAATATTAATCTTATATGCTGAAGGATTCAATCAAGATATTCTTTCATAATACGTACATTTCTATACCTTGTTTGTATTCAGATTGTATGTTTATTTCCGATAACTCAGACTGATTGGTGTATAATTATCTATAAGTTAATACATAAAATTTAAAGCAGTTGTCAATTAATCAATATATAATGAACACTTTTTTCAAAGAAACGATTGTACCTTAAAGATCATAACGTTCTATCTACACCACGAAGATATTTGGACCTCCATATATGTACATATTTATTACACTAAAGCGTCAATTACGCGCCAAACAACAGGATCGTCCATATTTAATGCTCACGAGGCAAGCCAGACAAAGAAATGTGAGTTAGATCGTGCCCTAAATAAACTGAATGGTAATTTGGCAGCCTCTGGGTCGACCTTTGCCCCTTGCCATTATTTATTTAATACACTCAACTCAGACAGAGACCTTACTGAGCTGAGTAATTGTCCTTTTGTAATTCATCACCCATCTCAAAGACTTACTTTATCTGTTCATTTTACTGCTACACTTACTGTACTACACTCGTACATATGTATGTAAGGGTCACCAATGTAAGATCTTTGATGAAGTATCTTCACTGTATGGTTTTTAATCACTGATATTTTTTACTAGATACGAGTAAGAAGCCGCCTTAAAACAGCTGGTGATGTAGTTTTTTATCACTGATACCGTATAATTTTTACTAGATACGAGTAAATAGGCACCTTACAACAGCTGGTGATGTCCGGCTGGTTAAAATATTGTACGTAGATTGTACGTCAGTATGTTAACTTATTAATATATATGTCATATGGTAATATAGAAAATATACTATAAATTGATAAGTAATACTATTTTATTAAACACTATTTACGTTGCTCATAATATTCAATACACTACAGTCTGGCTAACGAAAGTAGATACTGAAAAAGCGCGGCAAATTTAAAATATATTAGCATTGCAACCCTAAAATAAAAAGGAAAGACGGAACAACTCACTTTGATACTTTGACATTTATTTTTATTTTACTAGTGGATGCTTCCAATTTTGTTCACGTTATGACGTGATTAATAGTAGTTTATATAACTTGTTATCTCTTTATTAACTCCATACCAAACATCACACGGATACGTCACTCCATTGTAGCGTATTAAAGAAACAAAAAGAACAAACAAAAAATAACTAATACGAATATGTACTTACTTAATTAAAATAAAAAAATATCATGACATTTTGATCGTACTAACCTAACCTAACTATACGCAAGTCAACCATAAAGAAACATCAACAACACGCCATATTCGGCGTCAGAAATAGGAATACCATACACTGATTCTGATTTTACCAAATTTTTCGGAAAACAGATACAAATTAATTTTCTTTAAAATAAAATTGCCAAGTTTTTTCTCTACCTAATTAGTTAAGATATAGTGTATCTAATTACTTAAGCTATTTATTAGACCAACGTAAGGCTTACTGTAGCTCTTGAAATGATCTAACACGTACATACGAAACTTATTTTCGATTAACACAATTTTAGAAGTCGTACGAATTTTTAAAACTCATTTTATAAAATGTTTTAATTGAGTTTGTTTTAAAAAGGCCTTTTTGGAATTAATTGTTCCTAAGTACTTTCTACTTAAAATACCCCAAATTTAGGGTAAATATCCGATGATAGGAACACTTTAGTGTTGTAATATAAAAAGTTTGCAAAATAATCCAGTATCTACTTTCGTTAGCCAGACTATAACATTTCACATTCTAAAATACAATTCAAATAGGTAAACTCTTCTCCGAACCGAAAACCAATGAACCGTTTAATTATTACTTACTAAAAATTTCTCAACATAAATGCTCCATCTATATATCATATAAGTCCATAGCATAATACTATGATCGGAAACACAAATAAGATTTCTAAGCCAAATGAGCTGCTCGTACTTACATAAATCCTTGCTGGTTTAAGCCATTAATTTCAGCCGCTACAATGGCACGCCTAAGTTGCCTTGGGCACCTCTCCATGTTCCAAAGAACATCTTTATTGATATTCAAACAAAGGTACAGCCAATGCTAATGATAAATTAAGATGAGCTCGTGAAATGGTTGGAGAGAATTTGAATTTGAATGCTAATCAGGTATTTTGACGACTTATTTAATTAAGTCCTCAAATTTCCATTGTTGAATTGAGGACGTAATAATGAATAATACAATCGATATCAATGATTGCTTTCGATAAAAAGAAACATATTATGAAAACAAGAAACAAGAGTTTCCTTGATATTACAAATAAGTACTTCAGATATTCTAATACAAATTATAAGCACGGATTTCGTCCTTGATCACAAGAGTGTTCGAAATTTTCTTACTGAAGTATTTTATTTATTTACAAAAGTATCGTCAGACTAATATGTGAACATCTATACAACAGGCAGTTGTTAAGTAAATCGTTAGGTACAGGAAATTCTTCGCTCGTTTAAGGGATTTGGATATATGTAATGCATATGTTGTAACTATTTTGCTTAGACCTTCTTACCTTATTTACACGCCTTATAAACAAAATAAATAAACATTTACAACTTTTTTATTTTAGTTAAGGTTTTATAATAAGACACATCATCGTGATTACTCGACATAAAAAAATGTATTAACACTATTTTTTCTTAAATTTCACGTCAAAGAACATTAGTTTTCGCAATTTGTTCTAAAATTATCTTAGCTTAATATATTATACTTGAGAACTTTTCTTCGGCGCCTCTATTTGAGTTGAAAGTGCACGGTAATTAATCTCACAAGTTCCAAGTTCCACTCAAAAGATTATAACATATAAATGCACTTAAGCTTCTGTGCTCAGAACGGTTTTTCTTCAAACTAATTTTACTTTTACCCTCTCTAAGGAATTTTTAATCTACAGACATTATATACTTACCATTACTATATAATGTATCATAGAGAAAACATGAAAACATTCAAAGTACATTATTCTTCTACAGTAAGATCCCGTGCTAGTCTGAGATGTAAATAAAATGCTAACTAGCTGCTGTTGATCTCAGCTTGTCTTAGAGGCGTTATGTAGGAAAATTATTTATGAAATAATCTGACTCACACATTTTAAAAATAAAACACCTTATAGTAACAAAAGTTTTGGATGTAAAAAGTTTGCTAACTAGCTGCCGTTCTTCCCGGCATATTATAGGAGGCGATTAAGGGATTAAGAGGGAATAGAATCTTTTGGGTGATGAACTAGCAACCAGCCACCAATGTTCCATTATGACATTGCAACCCCAATATTCCTGTTAAAAAGTGACCTAGAAGATATTATGTAGCCGAGGTTCTAACCTTCCTGAAAGGGATTAAATGACGTGAATGTACATGTATATATGTATGTAACAAATACTTATACACGTATATATGTATATAACCAACGACGACAAATGACGCAAATTCGCAGGTAAGACACACACAAACTGCAATATTCATATCACGCTTTCAATCCGAACTCCGAGAACCATTGAACAAGTGGAGGCAAACTTCTATAACTCCACTGCCCTGAATGTCGTATGAATAAACATAATCCTGCACATATCACGAATCTCTGTCGCATTGCATGTTAATCACAATGCTTTGGAACTATAGTTCAGAGTTTCAATTCGCTGACATAATAGAGGCAGTTGTAGTTTATTGCACGCTAATTTAAGGGTTTAAGTAAACGGTAGAAAAAGTTGTGTATTTGTGTTTTTATATGTCATTTTAGATAAGTAATATTTTTGTGAAGAAACCTTTATTAAACAAAGCCAGCGTTTTCAAAAGACGACGTGGGAAATCACAAAAAAATATGGCAAAAAAAATATCGTGGTCTTACACAATAACGTTAGTATAATATAGATAAACCGGGAAGAACAGCCTCGAGTTAGCATACATACATACACATCACGCCTGATTCCCTGCAGATGGGTAGGCATGGATCACGGATCCCCATTTGTTCCGATCCTGACAGACCACTTCATTGACACTGATATTCTCATACACACTCGGCGGTTATAGGTACTCCCAACGTCACTATTTTTCAAGTTAGCATTCGCCTTATATATCAGACTACCACGAGACACGCTACTTATTGGTCTTAATAATTAAATTTATAATAGATATTTCTGTTCTTATAGGACGTCCTCAATCATCATAGACCATGATCGAAGACCTACTACACTACAGGGGCATAAATCAATAAGATTAGCAAATGAATTCAATGAAGGCATCATCGCAGATAATCCATTATCCGAACGAATCCACACTGAGCACGTCCAAGATGAAACGATACAAGGACGATAGTTCTGATGGACCATAGAGCTTGAAAAGAACCTATACATATGTCCTAATATGCCTTGATGCTATAGATAGGACCTAAGATCCATTCCATCTACCCATTGGATGAATATATAAGCAGATAGGTATAGTAGGTACGTAGCTCAGTTGTTTGGGGCTTGACTTTGTATCAGTGGGTACAGTTTCAGTTCAAATCCCGCTTTAGCACTAATTATTTGGCTACAAGGTGGCCATATCATTAACTACCTTCGAAATTTCGGAGATGGAAACCTGAAGCTCTAGCTACCCGGAAGGGTTTAATGCGCGTGAACGCGTTTGTCTTTATAGATCAAGTATAGATGGGCTAGTGATACATTTATGTATTTCATTGTGAATGTAGTTTATGTTGAACATATTTGTTATTTACATTACTGAATAGGTTCCACTAATCCCTTTGCAATTAGTCGCGCCCATCGGAATGAAATGCTGTCAACATTTTATTTGCCTCCCAGCTTGACTAGCATGACACTGTAACCTAAATACATGTACATTTATTTAGAAATTTACTAAGAAACTAGGCGTCAACCCAGTCTATTGGACACTGTATATCAACTTGCGATATATGTATTCCATATCAATGTTATTATCATAACTTCGTTAGTTTTTCTGAAGGTGACAGATCAGATCAAAAGTCGCACAGCTTTTCTCCAATCCTTAAGGGAATTACTTAAGTATGTGTGTATATAAAGGTCCTATCTAAGTTTGTCTATTTGTTCTGTGTGCGAATGTTCCAGTTGTAAATAGAGCACCAAACCCGGTCCCCGGAGGAGGCCGGATTAGTTCCGTATACAAACGCTGAGCTCGCTTCCCTTGATTAGAATTTCCGAACACACTTATCGAATGGAAATAAGAAATTCCGTCTTACTTTACCTTTTGGGTACATTGGGGTCCTAACTCTATCATGTTTAAGAGTTTAGGGTTACGTTGGAACTGGGGGTTGCTAGTTAATTTTTTTTAGCAGAAAGAATTTCAAACCAGTAACAGTTTCACACTCACATCTAAACACATACTTAACATATGCAATATCTTGTATAAATTTATAATAATATATTCATATGATATCATTTGTTGATTTTATGTCATATTTCAATAAAATATTCGTATACTTATGTACATGCACTGTGATTAGTTGGTTTAATTTTACGTATTGTTTCTTAAAGCATTACATAAGACACTGTTTCAGCTATTTGTTATCATAGTTGTCAACTATGCCCAATTATACTCAGTAATTATTTACAATACTTTGTATTATTTATATTTAATAATATACATCCATCTATCTAAATATTTACGTACTTACGAGTAATTATATACATGATTTATCTTATTCGCAAAGCACATTTGTTCAACATTGTCCTTGCGGGATAAATTAATTTACCTCCAGCGTTCGTACGAATGCATTTCTTGGCATAGGTGAACTGGGCAAACAAATAAGCAATGTAACCAGGCGCATAGTTGACGAACCACAGAAGCTATCCACTACATAATTCACACTGCATGCACTGGTATAGGGCGGTCTTTAACGGTATCAATATTTGGGTTACCGGTTCATGGATGTTACTTTATTAGGTATTAATAAATTAAAACAATTGTCGCTTCTCGTTTGCAGGGTTGTAGTTGGCACGAATTAAGATGGTCATTGTTTTATTTATTACAGGTAAAAAGATAAATTAAAATTATAACTTTCCTTCAGGATTTAAGGTACGATAATTAAGAATAGTGTGTAAATATATATCTCTATTTTGTTTCAAGAGCTTCCTTGGAAATTAACCGAGTCGACGAAATGCGATAATTATCACGAAATATGTCGGATTAATTGGTACCCGGTATCGCCTAATGATACTTAACAGCTAAGCCAATCGAAAATAAATAGGGTTTCTATGAAATAATTTATGAATTACAATCGGAGTATTTACTGCTATATTACGGATTTATTATTTAGTCATAATAAAACTAGTAGTACATATTTAGTTACCGATTAAAAAGTCAGAACTTGGAGGTACCGTCTCCGAATCTGTGAAGGTAGTAGTGTAAGATTCTATGGACACAATGATTCTGTTACCGGTACTACTTTTAAACTCCTTATAGTGTTTCCCATCTCTACTTTCATTGTGCAATGAAAGGCGTAGTAAAGGCTACCCGCATTCTTATTTATATTGCAATTGAAATGCCTTTCTATTATTTATTATACGGTTCCTTGTTAGAGTAAGCGCACTAGGTACATAATTCTTCGCGAATCAACCAAGAAAATGTATAACTTATTTGGACATGTCAGGGATGCCATATATTGTAAATAATATGTTTATTAACCAAATAAAACCAACGTTTAGGAATAGACTTAAGCTAATGCAGTTTTACCAGCTAGCACAGTTAGTACTTTCTGTCTTAACCAGGTATTCTCATATCGATGACCAGGTATTTTTGCTAGATATACGAGTACATGCTTATACCTCATGTCTGTCTTCCTATCTAGGTATTTTCTTATCATACAATAATTGCATCATATGCATATCATATGCATGTTTAATTCTTACAAGGTTCTGACCCTATCAAAAGGGATTTAGGTCCCAATATCCATAAACGCTGACGACTAAGTCAGCCCTGATCTCCGGCTTTCTCCCACGCAGGGATACTCTGCACATAGCTCTGATTGTTATCGACACACAATGGGTTATTAAGAAACGATAACTTGATGCTATCGGCTTATCTATGGCTCCGGAGGATCTTCGCTGTCTGGCTCTATGCAGAACCTGAGTTATGATTGGAGATCCAAATGAGGCGATACGGGGATCGTGGGGCTTAGAAAAGCCTTTTCACTATTGATGGAGCTGGTATCGTGATTTCAGGGCTGTTTTGTGAGTAAAGGTTTTGAATATATAAATAAACTTTTTGATTGTTACTAATACATGAAATATTGTAACTCTATTACAACATAAAAAATTAATAATGCATTTAAAATATTTTAACTGTGTAAACGATTTGTATAAACGATTCATCTGCTACGTGATTGGTTAAAAAGATTTCGTAATCTAACTAATTAGATTTTTTTATATGAATCAGATACAAATTTATCATTTATATTATGGTCGTTAAGTATTATTAGACCTACAATATATATCTACGTATCTCAATATTATAAGACAAAAGAAATCTACAACTTACAATCTCTCTTACGTTCCAAATTCAGCACATGCAACACTAATAACATGTTCCTACAAGCCTTTCCTCTTGATAAATAATTCCAGCCGCCCTAATGGAGTTTAAAACACTGATCTCCCATAATGAGTAAGAACACTACATTGAAACACCAAAAAAGGTTGGACAACAAGTGATAAATGTTCAACAAGCCTTTTATTACAAGGCAGAACTTGTTCCAAGTCACTGATTTCGCATCGAGCAGTTTTATTTTACTTTCTATCCCTTTTACCGCGGTTAAAAAGACAGAGATGTGAGACAGATAATAAAGAATCGAATCAAAGATGTTATCGGGTTGGCATTGCTGGTACGTAATTATCTCACTCGCACTTGCCGGAGAAATCAGCAGATTACGGGGCGCATGGATCGATCAAAACGGTTTCTCGATAACTTAATAATAAGATAAGCTCGGTAATGCCAAAACATTAGCCTTGGAACGGGCTTAGTTTGTGTTTTAATAGCTTAAGTCAGATAATTGGAGGAATATTCTGTTTCTTTATAAAAGATAATAAAGAATACAATGAAATGAGATTTTAATTTAACATTTATTACACTCGAAATGTTGGATGAAAGAGAGAGATATTAAACTATATACGTTAGACTAACCAATAAAAAATAGACTGCTAAACGGACAAAGTTAGAGATCGCGCCACATACGGTGGCAGTTGGAGGCGTCGCCACAGTCGCGTAATTCAGTGTTACCAGTAAACACGCCAAAACTAGCACTCACTGTGCCATACGGCTCGAAACATTATAGGTTTCATTTGTAACGATCTTTGGTTGCAGAGCTATAAACTCAAATAAAACAAATTAATATATCAAAGTCAAAATATGTTTATTATACTATTTCAAACATGATTAATAATTAACGGGACTTATCCTTCTTATTATATATTACATATATTATGTGTTCCTTCACTCTGTCCGCAATAGACCGTTTAGTCTGTTCGACATAGGATTTCCCACAGCTGCAATCAATCTTATACACACCCTTATATCTTATATCATGAGTATAAATCGCGAATCTCTTAAAACTATTATTTCAAACATGGCACTGAGCATTGTCTTTACATATTTTTTACCGAGGTTAGATCAGCGGAGACCCTAGCTTGGAGAAGAACTAACAAGAAACTCCGGAAATCAATTTATTATAATCACCCTTAACAAACATAAAAATTACAAAGAGTGGGCAAAAAACACAACGCTGGTAATACTAAATTTACTTTTCATACAAAATAACACGCAATGGCGGAAACGTCAAATTTAGTTCCAAGTTTGGCTACTGCCACCGTATGTGGCGGGTACTCTACACAAATAGAGTGGAGAACACATATTTACTGTCAAGTTGAAAAATCAATAGACTATCGGAAAACTTACTGGAAATATTACTAAAGTTTTTGACAAAGATTCTCAATCAACGAAGCAACTTCAGCAATTCTCAAGTCAATAGTACGAGTAAATTCCAACCGAAATATTAAAGTACGTTATCAAAGCTTCTCATGTATGTATGTAGTTCATTCCAATTATATCTTCGCCAGTATTTAACGAATTAGTAAAACTTTCACTACTGTGGTATTACATAAACATGATCAATTTTGTATGTAAATAAATAACAACAAACAATTCATTTATTAGTTTAACAAAAAACGTATTAAATGTTCCATATTATAGTAAATTAAGATAAAATGAAATAGAGTAATTTTAAAGTAAAGATACACTTGCATACAGATATACTTTCACATTGTATTTTATCCCAGCTGTGGAAGTTACAGGAAAAATGTGCCTATAAATCATAAAAGGGTTGCAGTATCTTTTTGCATTTACAACTGATACGATTTCAGTTTGGTTCAAATAGAAAGGTTTTTTATATAGTTTATGTACTGTATCTGACTGTATCTGAGTAAAAGTTGTCGAATCAAGTCAATAAGAGTAAAATATTATGCTATGTGATAATGAAAATAGTACCAGTAAAATACTATTCCCTTGAAAATTAGATGCCTTTTTAACCAGGGTAATACGCGTAGGTAATGCTTAATATTTACTATGACTTCAAGCTTCAGACGACAAGAAAAGTAGAAAACAATCTTACGGAAATTCGTTATTAAACAAACAGTTGACAAGGTTACGAGATTAGGAACTAGAGTACCCGCCACATAAGGTGGCAGTTGGAGGCGTCGCCACAGTCGCGTAATCCAGTGTTGCCAGTAAACACGCCAAAACTAGCACTCACTGTGCCATACGGCTCGATACATTATATTGAGGTTTCATTTGTAACGATCTTTGGTTGCAGAGCTATAAACTCAAATAAAACAAATTAATATACCAAAGTCAAAAGTCAAAATATTTTTATTCAAAATAGGCCCTATCATAAGCTCTCTTTGAAAGTTATTTTATGATCTAAGTACAAATTAAAAAAACTATATATTGACAAAAGGAATATATATGAGTGAAGTGGAAGGGCGGTTACGTAGGGGCCGGCCTAATAAGACATATATGTAACAGTCAGATAGACGCTATATTGAAAAAAGGTGACGTTAGGAGTACCTATAACCGCCGAGAGTGTATTAGAGAATGTATGAATGTCAATGAAGCGAAAGTGGTCTGTCAGGATCGGGACAAATGGGGATACGTGATCTCTGCCTACCCCTCTACAGGGAATCAGGCGTGATGTGTATGTATGTATGTAAAAAAACTATTTCAAACATGGCACTGAGCATTGTCTTTACATATTTTTACCGAGGTTAGTTCACCAACCATTTCGGCTGCTCAAGATGCCACGTCATGAAGACCACGACCGCTCTGATAAGAGCGTAACGATTGAGAAGAAGAAGTTCAGCGGAGACCCTTGGAGAAGAACTAACAAGAAACTCCAGAAATCAATTTATTATAATCACCCTTAACAAACATAAAAATTACAAAGAGTGGGCAAAAAACACAACGCTGGTAATACTAAATTTACCTTTCATACAAAATAACACGCAATGGCGGAAACGTCAAATTTAGTTCCAAGTTTGGCTACTGCCACCTTATGTGGCGGGTACTCTATACCTACTATGTCTTCTAGAAGTTTTTTTATTTCCTGTCACTGTACAAACTAAAAAATCTAAATTAATGTTATATAGACTCCGAACTTGATAAATTTATAATTTCTACTGCTAGTGACAGCGACACAGACTCAGATACAGAAAGCGATATCGACGTCAACAGCGATAGTGATGACTATGAAATGTTAGGTGTTAAACGTATCCATATGGATCATAATTATTGTTAAGGAAAAACTTTATGTTTGTTAATTATAAAAATAATAATCTTTATTGTTGTTATACTTAGATCATAAGATAACATTCAAAGAGAGCTTGTGATAGGGCCTATTTTAAATAAACATATTTTGACTTAGATATATTAATTTGTTTTATTTGAGTTTATAGCTCTGCAACCAAAGACCGTTACAAATGAAACCTATAATGTATCGAGCCGTATGGCACAGTGATTGCTAGTTTTGGCGTGTTTACTGGCAACAGTGAATTATGCAACTGCGGCGACGCCTTCATCTGCCATAATATATTCAAAATTATAAATATCACAAGCTCTCTTTGAAAGTTATCTTATGATCTAAGCCATTTAAATCTCAAACTACCCTATAGCCGCGTGAGAAAGATACCCTATAAAGCATAATTTAACAAGGAGATTATAATATCTCTTCTCCGAACATGTGTGGTGCATGTCACAAAAACTTAATGAAGAACCACGCGACACAAATTAATGAAAGTGAGGGGCACCACATTAAACAGAAGCCACTTTTTGTCGAGTGGAGTATGGCGACAGATGTTTCAGGCCTATACCTACACTCGTAAATTTACAAATTGCTCTCGCGAGAGTTAGAGACGACTTTTTTGTCGAACGCCGCCAATGAACAACAATATTTCACGTGACATATTTCATTTATGACTTTGGGATTAATTTTATGTTGAACCGGCTCTTAACACTTTTGTTCGAGGTCTTGATAGGTTTTCACGGCTTGAAGTTTTGTGGTCGATTCAATGAGTCTAATCGTGATACAGGTAAAAGACTGATAATATATTTGGAAAATAATCTGGAGTAGAGATCCCGCCACATAAGGTGGCAGTAGCCAAACTTGGAACTAAATTTGACGTTTCCGCCATTGCGTGTAATTTTGTATGAAAGGTAAATTTAGTATTACCAGCGTTGTGTTTTTTGCCCACTCTTTGTAATTTTTATGTTTGTTAAGGGTGATTATAATAAATTGATTTCCGGAGTTTCTTGTTAGTTCTTCTCCAAGCTAGGGTCTCCGCTGATCTAACCTCGGTAAAAAATATGTAAAGACAATGCTCAGTGCCATGTTTGAAATAATAGTTTTAAGAGATTCGCGATTTATACTCATGATATAAGATATAAGGGTGTGTATAAGATTGATTGCAGCTGTGGGAAATCCTACGTCGAACACACTAAACGGTCTATTGCGGACAGAGTGAAGGAACACATAATATATGTAATATATAATAAGAAGGATAAGTCCCGTTAATTATTAATCATGTTTGAAATAGTTTAATAAACATATTTTGACTTTGATATATTAATTTGTTTTATTTGAGTTTATAGCTCTGCAACCAAAGACCGTTACAAATGAAACCTATAATGTATCGAGCCGTATGGCACAGTGAGTGCTAGTTTTGGCGTGTTTACTGGTAACACTGAATTACGCGACTGTGGCGACGCCTCCAACTGCCACCTTATGTGGCGGGATCTCTATCCAATAAATCTAATAAAAAATAAGGATAACCACAGAGAATAGCTAAGACAAATTTACCAATGTTATTAAAAAATTTTAAGAGCGAAAATAAGGAAAAATATTCTTAAAACTTGTCCATTGTCATATGCCATAAAATAATGAACCTTAAGTGCCTCATTACAATAAAGTGATTCAAAATACATGACCCGTGGCCCGAAAGCAGACATCACGCGAACTTTATAATATCGCATAAATTGTCTCTGAAGACATTAAAAATGTATAAGAGGCCTTCGTATAAGGGACGTGACCTACGCCAGCCGATAAGAAGGTTTGCCGAACAAGGTGCCAAGGACTATTTAACTTTGCACATTTTCTAATAAAACTTTGTCTAGTTTGATACATACATCTTATTTAATATATAGGGCATATTCGAAATCGCATTCAAATCGGTCAGTATGGGAAAGTCTGAAACCATAAGACATACAAAGAGTTGTTATTAGGAACCATGTCATCGATCTTGATAAAAAGAAAAACTTCATTCATACTTTATTTGAAAAAAGAACTATATCCAGTTCGGGAATCAACCCCAGTTGCTTGGAAAACTTTTTCTTTTTAAATATCGATTGTGTATGTCTTAAGCTGGAAAGTTCTCTATGAACACATGATGTCGAAAATGAATAAAATGCATCGTGGATCAAAGAGATGTTTGCAAGTGCTTTGATTATTTAGAAAGGTATACAAATAGCGTATTGATAGACGACTAGACTGTCTAGAAGACGTAGTGATTAAGATTGAAAAGAGCATGTATTGATGATCGAGGCATCATGGGGCTTGATTTTGATGTAAGATTTGTCATGTGAAAGAAAAGTCTAAGATATCTAATTATTCACATGCTTACAACTTCAATTGATTAATGGACTATCCGACATTGAAAGTGACTGCGGTATTTGGACTCTTAGGTTATTTCGCGTAAATGTATATTTTCAATAACACATGGAATTATGTACGTAAATGAATTGTGGCCTACGTTGCTTGTGCAAAATATGAATTGATTCATTCGGTGATTTTGATATAATATTCTGTTTGAGTTTGAGTTTTAAGTATTTTATTATCGTAGGTTCAATGCAATTAATATACATAGGTATATTTGCAACCTTTAATCCGTTTTGGGGTGGACAGATTCTTGAAGACACAATTTTTCATTCATTGTTACAGCTTATCCATTGAAGGTTACTTTGCTATGAAATGAAGAGATTGCCCAATGTAGCTTTCATACTTAAGTACCTTATTCATCGCCCACAAAACACCGATATGAAAAGGAACTAGTTAGCATTCGATTATGATGCAAGCCTAACTCTAGAATTACACACATACATCCATATATTCACCCCTCTACATCTCTAATGAGATAGGCAGAAACTATCAAACGGTTCCTGTAATTTCAATGACCGAATATATACATATGTACCCATATCAATATAAGCGAAGCTGTCAAACCACCCTTACAAAGGGGTCATCATTTGACATAAACCTATTCATAGACTAGGCTGTTGTCATAACTGAATTAATTAGGACACCGGTCATGTAAATCAATGATTGCTATGAATTGATTAATTGTGCATCGGATTGCAAACTAAGGGTGTGAGATGGAAGCCGTCTCGAATGGCATGAGTTAGAATATTATGAATTTGAATTTAGTTATCAATTCATAATAGCCATTGAATTACTACCTTCGCAATGGTGGAGATGGACACCTGAACCTCTGACTACCCTGCGAGGGTTAATGGTCGTGAACGCGTTTGTCTTTTGTTTATCAATTCGTAGATTGATACCTTAGGTACTTATATACGTATTTTCAGTTTATGTGTTTATGATCGCGGAGTGCATAGAAATTTAAAGACATAATATCTATTCGTTACCGTTAGCAATTAATGTAATGCAGTAAGGTCGTACTACAATTCATAAACTGTTTGCATTCGTTCTTGTTTGTAGTACATTTTATAATCTTATAGTTAAAAAAAAACAAACGAAAACAAACGCATTCACGACCATTAACCCTTGCGGGGTAGTCAGAGGTTCAGGTGTCCATCTCCGCAATTGCGAAGGTAGTAATTCTATGGACACCTTGAACCCACGTGTTAACCAGATAGTCAGTACTCAATGTGACAGGTGGTCAGCCATGTCGCCATTAACAAGCACTAACTATTACCTTTTCGACGAACAGGTAGGTTTCCTCACGATGTTTTCCCTCACCGTATAATTCAACGCATTTCGTAAATGTGTTTTTATACGAAAATGTACATAGAAATTCATTAAACTTCATTTCCATTGGTACATGCTCAAACGAGATTTGAACCCTGTACCCACTGATACAGAGCCAAGCCCCAAACTACTGAGCTACGTCGAATTAACAACTGAGCTACGTCGAATTCTTATAGTTACACCACCTAAAATTCTTTTCACTGTAAGGATGTGTGATATAATGCTACGTAACAAAGCCAATCAATAGCTTAAACATATACAATTGACATAACTTAAGGTAACAAAACCAATGCAAAGTAAGATTATAAAAATACACATAGTGATTCTCAACCCTAATAGTACCGGAAAATCTTATTCACCTTATATAAAATTCGGATTATTATCTGGAAACTAGCGAAGCGGAACCATGAAATCGCCCGTTGAGATACTAACACAAACGTTATTGCTATCGTAAAGTTTATAACACAGTAGGTGAGCGGGTTAACTGGGGAAGAAAATCTACACATACCTCCCTATGCATGACCAATACACGTAATATTCGGTAGAACATCAAAGATAATATGAAACGTATGGATGTTTCGGAGTAGATCTTGTGCTGATCTAGAACTTTAACAGAACCTAAGTTGTTTTTTTCGTGTCACAAGAGGTCTCTAAGAAACTGGAGTATTTATTTTAGGTTTGCTTAAGCGATAGGCTAGTCAATACATACATACACTTCGCGACTGATTCCCTGTGGAGGGGTAGGTAGAGATCACGGATTCCTATTTGTCCCGATCCTGACAGACCACTTTCGCTTCATTGACACTCATACATCTTCTCATAAACTCTCGGCGGTTAAAGGAACTCCTGACGTCACCCTTTTTAATATAGCGCCTATCTGACTGTCATATGTTAGGCTAGTCACTATCTGTCAATGTTACTTACTAAGCTTTACATTTAATGCTTTCTCTCAGCAATAATAAATAATTGTATACTTGGTCTGTATGAATACAAGTGAGGGAGTGTGTATAAATTAAACAAAATATCAGTCCAACTAGTTTTCATATAGTTTGCAATATCAACTCGGCTCATTTCAACCCGACATGTAAATGCACTTAATAAAGCAAGCCTCTCCGAACAAGGGCAGAGTACTTGGAGTTATTTATCATGATCCCACTTTTACCCAAACAAGGTAATAATTGGACGCCTCATACTAAACAAGCAAGTCATGTCGCGTAATGTAACCGATCTAAATTAAATTTATTTTAGACTCTATAATTAAAACGAAAGAGTCTATTTTTTGATGTTAACAATTGTATCACCTGTGTTTTTGATAACGCGTCTCTTAAGGCATTATGAAGATTGAAAGGGTTTAAAGTTGTTGTTACGATTTTATATTTTATATTTGTACTAGAACAGTTTAAAAGAAAATAACTGTAAGTAGCTTAACGCTGATTAGCGAGACTTATATTGATATATGAGTATGAGTATGTTGTGTATAGTAGAACCAACTACGGTATAAACATTACATCTGTACAATATTAAATCTATACATTACATACATACATATACATTATTACATCTGTAAAGAATCAAAACTTTTGCTCACATTCTTATAACAAATCTTCTTCCTTATTTAAAACGAATAAGTTAAAAAAATACACTCACATAACGTAATAAGGAACATTTTTAAATGTCAATTCCGTCATTTGTATTCCCATACGAAATTATTTCTGGGTCTCATATTAACAATGCACTAACTTACGACCTTCGAACAACTTTCGATTGTAAGTACGTTATTTAGTGTCCGCGAAAAATCTTAAAGTACGGCCATCACTTCCAAGTTGTTCGATGCGCATAATGCGGTCGTAATTTCGCTTAATCTGACGTGTAATGTTACACCTCGCGAGGTAATACGCAGTCAGTTTCCAAAAACAATCCATACATGTTCTTTAAGGGAGTCGGTGAGCCGAAAATTTTAAATTATCGACGTTTATATCTCATTCATAAGACGTTCTACGAATTGTTGAATAATAAGTATGCGTGTTTTACGAGTAGGTACTGAGTGAGGAGTCTTTACATACCTTTTGCGATAATTATCCCTTTTTGTGTTTTTGTGAAGTTTCTGTGACCATCTTTGCATTTGCGGAGTAATTATGATTGATGCTTGACTTATGGCCATATTGTATCTGCCATGGTGTATATGATACTTCTTAGTGAGGAAGTAGAATCAATACTTTTGTTTAGAGTTGAAATATATGTATTAAATGCATCTCTCTTTACCAGAATAATATTATTTATATTATTTATTTATAATGCCTCTTTAAAGTAGCTTGTAAACATTGTTAAGCACAGTCGTGGGTGGTCTTAAAAAACTGGCATCATGAAATCTCAGTGACAGATAAGAGGCTAGAAATTAAGCTGTTAGCCGTCGATATAAAAATTTACACAATGTAAAAGAAGCACAGAGCTAGCATAGATTTTAGTAGAAGGCTTCAAGATATCTCGACAATGTAAATGTGTATGTTATTATTTAAATGTTTTAACTTTTCAAATGTAAACTAAAAAACATTTGCAAAGATAAAAATAAGTTTTATGACTAATTACCAGAAATACCATCTTAATTAAAAAATATTGTCGTATTTGTATATTAGTACATATATCTATCATAAAACATACGATCATCAACAAACATCTATGCAGTTTTGAGTTTGTAAATATTAGTTTGATTTGGTCAATTAAGTAGCTTAGACATTTATATACAAAATAACCATAACAATATCAATTCTTCAAATATTAATATTATCTTTCTCTGAAGTCGAAAAGCGAAGGGCGTCAATAAACACTTACAAAGCTGAGTTCTCCATCGGGAAGATTCTCGTAAATTGAAAATCGGTACGTGATTACGAACGATTTACGTTATTACACAGCTCACTTTTACTTATTGCTAAAGGCTTTTTTATCCTTGCCTATACTTTTTATAATGACGGAGCTTTTAACCTAAATTCGCTCTTTGATGTTTACTGTTGAGCTGACTTTTCGTAGATGCTTAGATGTTTCAAAGCTTACGAAAATTGATAACTAATTTTTGATGTATCTTAGTACCTTGATTGTATATGCATAGAAAAAATAATGTAGTTTGGTATCTGTAGTTAATGTATAACATGAAATTCCCAGTGGAGTATTTGATGAGTTTTGATAAATCTACACTACAGATTTTTATACTTTTTTAAAATATTCGATTGCTATGAGTTTATTTTCTGTTAACACCATGTTTTTCTTGTACTTAAGGGTTAATAATTTACAAGTGTCCAAGTTTTTAATAATATGATATAATTTCATAAACTGTAGTTTAAATGTTTCACTGTTCTTATATATTGTATAATCTGAATGGGATTATAACTACAATTGACAGAATACAATTTTCATCTGCCCTAAACACAAATGAACTACATATACCCAAACTTTTGAATCGAACGTAAAATGATTTTGTGTAGTTCCAGATAGGTATGTGTGTCCTAACTATTAATGTATGGTTCTTCTACATATAAACTAAATAGCATCTAAAATCAACGTAATTTTCTTTTGCTACCTACTGATGAATATCCGTCGCTCATTGAATAATTAATCGCATACTCTCCGCCTAAAGAGGATTATGCAGTGGTTCTTTGGGCGTAATACATTAACGTCCAAATATCATGAAAGCTTTGTGCCTCGTAGGATTTTAAACAATAATGCTATACTAGCAATTTTAATGTAATTTAATTTTAACTTTTGTTTTGCTTATCAAGTTTATGCATAAAAGTCATATAATAGCAAAATATCGTTCTACTATTATTGTATTTAAAAAAAAAATTTCACAACTTTGTATCTAAACGCTTAACTAATTAAATAAGAAAAGTCGTCGTCGTACTACGCATGTAAAGTTACCAAAACTCGTAAACGAGGTCCACATTTCTCACGAAAAATCTTAATAAGATTCCCAAAACTTCGAAGGCTTAGCCAAACTTACCTCAAACTCTGATGCTTAGGACTGCCAGTTTCGCTCCTGGAAATCCTTTTAGCGCTCCTGTTCTTCGGATGTTCATGGTCCTGGGAAGAATGCACTTTTCTCTCACTCACTAGCGTATGGTATCTCGGTTGGTACGACTCGAGTTGCGTGTGAAGTCGCGCGCGTGGCGGCGGCATTAACCTTTGCATGGCAAAGTCGTGAGGTGCGAGTCGCTGCCCGGCCGGCGCGACACTGGCGGGCTTCGCAACTTGGGCCGTGAGGGTCCTCCGCGCAGCCTTCGTATCTTCCGCAAAGGCGTACCGCGGAGGGTGTCCCTGCATGAGACTGATCTTTTTCTTCTTCGCTGTGGAGCCGCTGTAGAAGAAGTAGCCGTTGCGGTCCATTTTTGGAGCTGTGGCTTTGGCCTGGAAAAGAAATGAAAAGGTTGGTTATTGTGTATATTAGTGATAAAATGAGATGATTTATCGTTTTTAAACAAAGGTACAGTACAGTAGAGAATAATTATTATGAATATAACTCATTAATTTGTTAAATAAAGTGGTAAATAACTCCTATATCATGCGATACGATAATGGTTTTTTATTCCATTTTGAGGCTTTACATCGTAAGATTAAGTCGATCATTAATCGGTATATGTCAATAAAGATCTTTGCATAAGATACTCAGCCTTATTGAGAAATAGAGAGAGTAACATGCTAGTGTAGGACATAAATAAAATGCTAAGGGGTAGTGCAGACTGGGGTTAAGTGATATCTGTGTCACCCTCGACAGCATTTTGGAAAGAAAAGACAGCTAGTTAATGTTTTATTTACATAAATCCCAGTAAATACGAATTATGCCTACATACTTATACAGTAAAGTCATTCATTCGTCTCAAATTGTTTAATCTGTTACTTATTGGGCTAATAATTCAGGATAATATCCATTGGTGACTGAGCAAATACCGCGGGCGTCTGTGTCAGGAGAAACGAAGAAAACAAACGACAAAAAGGCTATGGAAAGTTTGGACAGTTCGTTTAAAAGTTTCGGCTCCTGATAATCTTAACGAACAAACAGAGACTCGTGTTTGCAAGACAAATGATATGAAAATATTGAAAGCGTCGCAGCGTTAAGCTTTAGTTTTTGTCTTAATACTGAGTAACAGTTACTCAGTAACAAACATGTGTCATGCGTATTTATATACAATAACACTCTGTAATCATATACATACAAGTTACACCTATTTCCCCGTAAATAGAGAGAGCTGAACAGAGATCACGGATCGCCATTCATTCCAATCTCGACAAACTGCATTTGCTTTGTTTACTCAGCGGACTTAATTATTTATTTATTTTGTATTTAACTATTATATATTTATTATTATATTAACTTTATTATTATTATTTACTACGCTTCTTTTGCATTTCGTCTTGTATATTTTCGTCTATTTCACTTAATAGTTTTATTATAATTCTAGTCAAAATACTGGATTAGCTGTGTACCTAAATTTAATACAAATTAGGTAAATTGACCAATTCGTACGTCCTAGTGATGGATAGGATTGTTTACTTGATAGTTGGAAAGTAGGGCGCTAATTGGATTGATTATATAGTTTCTATCCTAGTTTCGAAACTTATAGTGTTATTTTATAACTTGTGTATAGACATTCCCTTTTGCAGGGTAGTCAGGGGCTTAAGTGCCCATCTCCAACATTTCGAAGGTATGTATGTATAAACAACTCAAAACCCGCAGTTCACAAGATAGACAGACTTTATCATGATAGGTAGTGAACCGTATCAGCGTATACACGCACTGACTATTACCTATACCGAGGGATAGTCAGGTTTCCTTACAATGTTCCCCTTCACCGTAAGCGACTGTTAATTATGTTTGTTAATGGAAGTCATATTATTAAATGTCATTTATTGGTTCATGCTAGAGCTGGTATTACAACCTCGAACCTCTAATAAACAGTCAGAGATCGTACACACTTGGCTACAGCCGCTTACAGTGTTATACTCTAGTATTGAATGTTTTCACGACGGTATTCTTATAACTTACTAGTAAATCATAAAACTATTATTTACGATGACATCACATAATATAATTGTGGATATAAACTGTACACTACAAGGAAAAAATTGGGTATTAAAAAACCTACATATATGATAAAATAATGGTTAATTATCTGAAAGCACTAGAATATTCGAAATCTCAGATTACGTAAACATTATATAGCATTTAACATGAAAGCTTATTTTATGGAATTGTTCGAATATTCGACGCTTAAGAATTCATAGTATGAAACGTTTGGGATATTAAATCTCTGGGAACTCGAAATGACCAAAATTTCATGCATATCTGCTTCAGATGCCTTGATATAAATAAACGAATTCCTCCACTGCCTTCGAAACGTTTACTTCGCGATTTTCCTTACGAGCGTTTGCAATTTTATGAAAATACAACTGACTAGATATTCCATTTGTTCCGCTTGTTTGTTACAGTTCGTCATTTTCCAATCTCGAAACCAGTTATAGGAAGAGTTACGTTTACTAATTTTGTATTGAGATATTTGTCCGGATCGTTCCAGTTGGCGATCGATACCCTCTACTTATCCCTTTTGGGACGAAGAGGCGTAAAAATATGTACATATGTATGAAATCGTTATTGAATTATTTCATGTATTTTTTGTATGAGTACAAATGTAAGTACTTCTATATCTGTCTAGGTAAGTAATGGTAAATAATTGACTATAGGATTGCTAAACTTATTAATAGTTATATATCAAAAAAACTACGGAAACTGGAGTATGCTAACCAAGCTGTTTGTCGAGTCCTTCTTTAGCCAATGCCGTGAGACGGGAATCTAAATCATGCGGAAAAATATCTCGGGGCGACTCAGGGGTTGCATCAAAGCGCGAGAGCATCGCTCGGACAAAAAGTTTAGAATTGACAGCGGTATACAGATGTCGAGATAGCTCTTTCGCTACAGCACTCGCATTGAGCGGCAGTTAGCATTCAGAAAGACGCCGCGAGCGACGCCCAGATAACATCACATGTCGCCGGCCTCTCAGCGCTGAGGGCTTCATCACAGCTCCCACTTGTTTTGTCCCCAGCTTTGTGCTCATTCCCATTTCAATTAGCCAACATTATAGTGGGCTGGCTGATTGTTGGAATTATTTTGAACTGATTTTTTACAGAGTGTAAGTTAGGGAGTAGACAATGGTACTGGGATAAAATAATGTTAAACAAATGTATGGCTCGATATTACCAGAAATACAAGTTACTACATAATTTCTGATATGAACAGTACTTCATATGAATTTGTACATACACTTCACGTTTGTCTCTATAAGGGTTACGACCGTTAACTATTACGGATATAGTAATTCTATAGAGATCACTTCTTTCCTTATCTCAGTATCAAATCACTTTCACTTCATTAACATCCATCATTTCATAACCTTGCTTAACATCGTTATTGTTGTATAATTAATCTTAAATTTGTAGACTTTCTCTGTATCTCTAAAAAATTTACGGACATATAAGTTAACCTCTCGTTATTTTGTTCGTAAATAGTTGGCCAGCTGATCTAACTGTGAGAAAGCGGCGTTTCCTTCGATCATATTGTATAACAACATAATATGATATGGCGTCGGTTTATGACAGATAATGGAGACTAAATAAATAACCATTGACAGTGGAGACGAATGACCGACGCATGTGTGGACAGATGTTTGGATTTCATCTGGGAATCGTCACAATATAATCAGTGATAATGTGTGAACTGCACGTGATAACGATGTTATAATTTCAATAAAGTGAAAGTGATAATATGTAGCTCATACCAGAGAATCCCCTTTATGTAGATCGTTACTTAACCAAAATACGTAAAGTGACAGAATGATGAGAACTAGCTACCTAGCTATACATAATAACTTTATGTAAACTTCACATGTTAACAAAAAGTCTGAATTACTAAAAAGTTTACTATAATGGGTGGTATATTATATCTTTATGCTTGTAAGGAAGCTTTTACCCATATGTAAAGAACTTTACTTCATAATTGATAAGAAATGCCTACATATATAGGGAGCTATCATACGAGATCTCCTGTTCTCCAGCCACATACGAGACCCTTACGTAATCCAAATAATCTCTACATTCAAATTCGAGTTCCACTGAGATTGTTTGCAACCACTTAAGATCCGGTTTACACATTCTATTTACCTGAATTACCCTCTTGAACTCCTCTTAGTAGGTAGAACAAAATACAATACTATGAGTAAATACTGTTCGGAGGCAGACATTAAAACGAGGGGCGTTCTCGGAGGTAAATATTTGATCTGAACAAGTGCGTTAAACAGCTGCAAACAACCTGCAGCCGATGTACAATACACTTCAGAATAAAGAATGATCAATTATGAATCCATAAATTTATAATAAATACATTTTTTGTATATCGTAAATTATTTTGGTGTTAGGGATATTTTTAGTAATTTTCGGTAGGTCTAAAGATAATGTTTATTCTTAACAACATTTATTACTGCAATGATGACATTCACCTAAATTGGAAAATTAGTCATCTTAAGTGTGTACATTTTATATAAAGAATTAAGAGCAATTTCTGGGACAAATCATGCAGTTTCTTTGTTGATGAACAGAACCTTAAAACATTACTCCATACGCACCTTAAGCCTTAAAATGTGTGTTGTGAAGATATATACGTAATAAGAAGACGTAAGATTAAAATAATATGAATTTTAATACATATGATCCTGGATTAAAGTATACTCGATTTGGAAGGAAGCAGGTGTCCTCAAGACAAACTTCGCCTTTGTTGGGAACTAGATAGAAGAGTAATGAAGTGTACCTCTGCTCAAATCGGGTGTTGAAACTTTTTGTGCAGGCAAAATATACGTAAAGGAATAATTACTAAATAAAATCCTTATAGTATACATAGAATTGATCGTAGATTTATTTTTATTAATGATTATACTAATAAACACTATATTTTTAGAATTATGCTTATTATTATTTACTTGATTCCTAAGACAGGAATATTTTAGTTACTAGTATCTTTTTCGGTGCTTACAATTCAGTACCAATTTGTATATTTGACTCAATCTAGCTGTAATATTCACAGTAGTAAAGTTTTTCGTTTCCCTAAAGATTTATATTTTCATACGATGATTTTTCGGTAACGAAGAAAATAGAAAATTACGTGGCGCCATTAGGCATATAAATATATAACGAATACACAAAACTGAACGATCGAAGAGAGATTGACAAGTACAAATAGCGGCTGGCTGCCGGACCGGAAAAAGTTCGCAAAGTAACTTCGTAAAACTTGCCAAAGGGGGCAAAAACTATATATTTCTCTAATTGATTGAAGACTATACCAGGTTGCTGTTTATACTAACAAAACTCATACGAATACGAAATTTTAGTCTTGTTTTTTGTTTGTTTTATTTCTATCTGTGATGGTAAAAAATATGGACGAATATTGAAAGCTGAAAAGTTATATAAAAAACAGAAATGGCTCACATTTTGTGCTATATTTTTATATCCGAGTTAATCCTGAGCGAATTCCACTCAGAAAAATATTTAAGAAACTGACGCTAAGCCCAGTAAATGTTTTTGTGTAGGTAATATTCTGAAAGCCGGCTTAAGGCCGTCTCAGACAGTCAGTTGCGTTTTATTTTGCGAAATTTCCACGAGCTTGAGGTGCTTCTCTGACCATAGAGGACTAAACGAGCCTGTTTTCCTTCGTTTAATCTTTTCTCTTTATTTAATAGAATAGAGAGGAAAGGGAGAGCCAAAGTTACTATGAGTTTAGAAGGATGACGCTGCGATCCTTTGAGTGCACTGTCATAAATCAAAGGACGTGAAAATGTGAGGAGTAATGCCCCGTGCGTGCGGCTAGATCAATATCGTCTTTGTTGCTTTAATGGCTGTATGGGAAGAGTTTATTATATTTGACAGATAATCTTATCAGCACAGGACGGTCACCATAAAAATATTTTGGCTTTTTTTAACTTGTTTTCTTATCTAAGCTTTGATTTTATCACGCTAGGATTGTTGTTAATTTTGTTTTCAGAATGTTTTTCTTGAGAAGTCTTATGTTATATACAGACACCGATTATGCCTATTAGCAAGCTTTTCCATTTGAAAGCTTAATTATGGTTTAGTTTGATAAAATGATTTTTTTTATCATGTTTATGATTGTTAATATTATATACATAGTTTCTAAACACATATTCCAGTGTCCAATATGTTGTATTTTACAGAAAAAAAAACGATCAATTAATAGAATACTATATTTTCCCTACGGCCTTTTGAACAGCGTTGGTTAATTAGGATACGATTATGAAGAATTTACAATTAATTATTGCACTTCACTCATACCCAAACAATCTATACAAAAAAAAAGTTCAATATTGACTTTCGCGAGAAAGTCTTTTGTTTTTAAATCGTAAAAGCTTAAATAAAGTGAAGTCTTCAACATACTCATACTTAAGTGTTAGGAGACCCATCAAATCACGTAGCATGTTGTTTTATTTATAAGGGTTCTTAAAACGCAGGGCTGGTGGATTCACCAAAATATTAGGTGTCATTCAGTTAAAAACTCAGGAGGCGTCGTAAAGGGACATCTGATCTACTCTCCCAGAACGAACGATAAAATCCGAGACCAACTGAAAGCGTCACTTTAATCATTACTCCATAAAAGTTGGGTCCCCATAAAAATACACTTATCGCGAGACTTGAATTTTACTCAGCTTCAAAGAAACAAAATTAAATCTGGTAAAGAGTCTATGTTATTAGAGAATTTACTAAGAATAAGTACGTGGAGAAACATATGTGTTTACTATCGTAATACAGAGGTATAGAGATGTTTATAATCCACATTGGATTCGACTTTTGCGAATTGCGAAATAACTTCAAAATTACAGTTTATCTATTAATTAGCACGTAAGACTTAAAAAAATAGACATTGATGGTTAGATTCATAATAACAAATTGACGGCGCGATATTAAAAAAAGTAATACAGTAAGTTCATGAAAAAACATCAACAACAAGTTTAATAAAGTTGTGCTCCGTATTAAAAAACTTTCGTCACTTCGTAAGTGATTCTGAATTAAAAGTTAAAACCATGGAACTTTTGTATTATTAAATTATATTTTACTAACATCAATATCGCAGAGGTACATGCAAATTTGGTTAGATTAAAGCATGATTGGCTGTTTACTTATACCAATATTAATGTTCCTAAATAAAGCTTTAATTATGAAAATCTCTTAAATTACGAGTACTTTCTAAATATTTCATAATGACATTTTAATTTCAATCTTGTTTTCGTCTGCAATGACACACAATTTCATCAGTAGCAACTACAATACTCCATTAATCAAAGCAGTCTGCAGTTTCAATTGCGAAGACGCGAGGGGGCGCTAGTTGAGAGCCGAGACTTTGAAAGATTAATATTTCAATCTTCCATTGATTTCTAGAAGGGAAATGCGCAACTAAATATGCACGGGGGAAAGCCGAGCCCAATATGGGAAAGAAAGCCGATGGAAATTAGATCTCGAAAGATATGCAGATTGATCGGCGTCAACAAACATTCTTTCGCGTATGGATTGTGAGGGAAATAATGTTGTTGTTCTCTTCACGTAGACATTTCTATTGCTGGAAGCAAATAGTATATTAAAAATATTTTGAGTGCAATTTCGTATTTTAAAATATAAAAATATCTAATAAACATATCACGATCAAAAGAGATTTAAAGTAAAGTCAGTTAACACACTTTAAGTAACATACATTTGACTTAGTCTTTGGGATTAAAGTCAAATATCTTTGTTACCTGAAGGTGTAAGGATACGTATGTAAATTCAGAAGATTTGATTTCACAGAAAACCACAACGTTACCGTAGACTTCGCTAAGTAATAGATACGAGGAGCAGCACTGCCATTAAAGTGGAGTGACGGATACGCTTCTATATATGATTATTCAATCAGTGAAGTGAACAGTCTGAGCAATATATTATTATAATGAGCAATGTACAGGTATCTACCATTAGTGATATAATTATAGACTCTAAACAAAATGTACTCAGTTAACTTTAGAATTGGTTACTTGTAACATAGCGAAAAAAATTCAACGAGGTCCCAGTGTCTTAGCCATCTTAGTCTAGTAGAGTTAATAATGGACTAACAAGCTCCCTTTCATATATTTCTGATTATTAGATATAGTTTTTAGATTCTATAAAATAGCTAATCTTAGTATGTTGTCTCCCTATGCCATGTGAAACTGAAAAGTTTTTTTATTAAAATAAAAAAAGACTTCTACAATAGTCATACAAAATCGATTCAAATTAAAAAAGTCCTTAACAGTTTCATCGATGTAACAGCACGTGCTGGCACTCCCAGGACAAACGCATTTGCCCATCATTCTCGAATGTTCAATATGCAAAATAATGCGATCCGCTCAAAATAAAACACGGGCATTCGTAATTGACCCTTGTCGGCATTTAATTGATTGATTCGACGAAACATCGAAGCGACTGGAACGCTGACGCTGAATACACGGGCAGGAATGGAAAGAAAATACAGGGTTGAGATAGATAAACATTGTTAGGATGAAACCTGCATAACGACGTTTATAATACATACGTGGGATTGTAAAAGGAAAAATGTTTAGAAGAACTTATATCATATTTAGCATGCTATTTAGAATGAAAATGTAGAGTAGAGAATAATCAACTTTTATTCCACTTAAACTTTTCGACCCTGTTGATGCTTCATTCCTTGGCTCTCTAGCTAAACCTGTATTTGTTCGAATTGTATGATATCCTTATTTAGAATATCATTTACATTTGCGTCATACATTTTAATAATGTAAATCCGACTAACCTCTTGTTACCGCATATCATATCCTAATCATCGAAATATTTATTTACAATTTAATGAAATCTTGTTAAAACTATACTATGTAAATACACATATAAGCATATTATCTAGCTCCACCCCTAGTGATGTTGTGGTCGTAATTAGGTGCACTTAACGAGGAGCAAGTCATGCCTTGCAAGGTCGATTATTAGCTAACATGCGAAGTGTGCATTAACGTTGGCAAAAGTGCATTCAGACGTTAACTAGCCAGGGCTTTAAGGGAATTATTAATTAAGCCTGTAACCGCAATACTTGGTACTGATTTGCTCACTTTCCAGATATATATCAGGATGTCGGTGAGCCAAAGGAAGTCCACAGATTGCCAGTTAGAAGCCGTAGTAAAGAAATGACTCTATCGAGGAACAGGTTGGTGGAAACTCAATCGGTATCTCTATAATCAGATTCATTAAAAAAGACGATTATCAAAGAGTAGTTACCGCAGTACGGAGTTACATTTTTACTCTATTTGCATAAAATTATAAGTTGTTGAAGCAATCAGCAACTTGGTTGTTACATTAAGTAGAGCAGATTCTAGTATCTGTAACTATTATAAGCAACAGCACGTCCTGTCTCAATTATTTTTATAGGAACGCCAAGATAAAATATATGAACATCGCTTTTTGTTAAATATCTACATATTCCAAAGTACTCGATGGTTTTTGGATCTATGCTCTGAAAATGTACTTAAAAACTATTCTACTTATTTCGTCACCTCCTATAACAAGTCATAGTTAGAAATCTCTATGAAAATCATAACGCATATTCCAAATTAAAGACATGATACAACTCGGGTATCTAGTAAACACGATTTCCGATCGGTTTCCAATTAACATCGAACTAATACCCTGCCTCGCCTCTCGAGTCAACGCCAACACCACGTGCCTCCAACTTATAATTAGCGCCGAAGTAATCAACAAGATAAACGTTGATTAATTTAACACTGTCGCAAATTAAACATTTTCTCTGCAAGAAGAATAAACTTAGTCAGGGGTTAGATGTACTTGGACGGGGCTGTTGATTAAAACTCGTCCAAAGCGGGGCAGATGTGACAGATCCCGTGGTGCTTAATCACAGGCAAATGTGTAGTGGAGTCCTGATTAACAAGCTGCCACCGAGATTGAACTTCTTTGAAGCGATCGGAATATCTTACGGCTTGTGTATTGCTATGCTTTTCGAACTATGTTATCCTTTTACGCTAAGAGAAAGAAATCATAGAAAAATGTGTATTATAACAGAGTTTATGTAAATTTATTTTTACAGAAGTTACTATTCTAAGTAATTGCTTGTAAATACTCTAGCCTCATACAAAAACAACCCTAACATATTAGACGTTTCACAAATTTATTTTTGATTGATGAGAATAATATGATAAGAAAATTACTCCTAATAAAAATGATGAACGGATTGAAATTAATATTCGTATTAAGGTGTACTATAAATACATTCCAGCGCACATGAATACCTTTTTTGTCAGACTCTCGCCACCTAATTGACAACATCATTAAGGTTTCAGCCCACATATGATAATAATAAACAACATTGAAATGCGTTTGGAGCATTAACGGCTTTCGGGTTTATCGCCCCAGCCGCCCCTGATTCAGGAGGGGTGACTTTTGCCACTACGCAATGTACAGGCATTTTAACTCAATAACTCGACACGACAGCTCTCCCCTATCAAATCGAGAGATTTATTAATCCATCTCCTTAATGTGCCCTAACTAGATTGTTTTAGATTGAAAATTAATGTTTTGCTGACTTCAAAGTTGGAGCCGTATTGTATCGTCGTGAAAAATGCTTGGGTCGACGCTCTGAGCTTTGATTCGATTGGAAATAGATTTATATTCGACCACAATGGCGTGATACTGTTAGAGGAATGAAGTATGGATTTTCATGGGCCATTCATAATATAACGTGTGGAAAATAGAACCAAAGATTCAATTTTACGTTCTTTCTTCGTTCGTAGTTTATAGAATCAGATAGAATTTATTAATTGTATTAGTAAAGTCATTTGCTTTCGAATGGAATATCATTTTTTTATATTTAATCTAACATGTTGTAAGATGCAACTAAGCAAGCGACCTGGGAATTAGTGCAATCCATAGGACTAACAATGTCGAAACCTGTCAAAGTAATAAAAAAATATCACTCGTAACGAGCCTAACACTACATGTCAGCTGAAAGCAAAACAAATTATTATAATCTTCTTAGTGTAACACGAGATGGCTGCAAATGATATTGGTTGCAAATAAGGGCTAGCCTTAGGGGTCTCGTGGTCTCAAATTTTATTAGCAAGTCGTTACACAGCAAATAACTGAGCGATCCCTTGAAGGAAGACTGTTTAAAGTTCTAACAGTATTGCAATAGTTTAAAACTACCAGTCATTTAGAGGTTTACGATCAATTTTCAATTTAAATGTCTCCGAATGGTGTCAGTTTTATAAGAATAATATAAAAATGTATGACTCAAATGTTCGCTAGATCTGTTCATCTTAAATATAGAGCACAGATCTTTTAATAACCTATACAAATTCGTCAACATAGAAAAGTGCTGTAGTGAGCGTTTTAAGAGATTCGCGATTTACACTCACGATTAATATCTAACGGGACTTATCGCGTATGTTTTTATATAAAATATAAAAACATACGCGATAAGTCCCGTTAGTTATTAATCATGCTGTAGTTAGAGTTTGTAAACAGTAATGAAAAGATTGACAGAAGACAGAAAGAGAAAAGAAGAAGACAACACCTTTGACTAACAGTGTAACTTAACCGTACTGAGAATGTTAACAATAAAGACGTATAGAGCAATTCCCTTAACCGTTTCCTCCGTATATTCAGGACCGTAAAGGTCATAATTTTGACACTTTGCACAAATAGAATATGTGGAATGGACGCTCCCTGGTTCCCAATTTAGTGAATCAAGTTGACCCCTAAGGCGAGGGTTTGCAAGCTCAGCGTTTCGGACACTAAGGGCATTCGACACCCCGCAATGACACCGCATACTGCTTAGTTCACCCTCACCAGAAACAAATAACAGTCGCTGATATAATTTATTGGGTGTTAGAATAGGGAACTTCCGTCTACTTATTGATATTAAGCTTTAGTGTCGCGATGTGTGAAGTTAAAAAAGGTATTCGAATTAAGAAGTGGTATATTGTTATATGTTTACTTATTACTGTATTACTTAATATAATTATTTATAGTACATCGTTTCGGAAAATCTACTTAAGTATCGTAAGCATTTCCACCTATTAATTAACTGTAGATGTTTCCTAGAATGCAGATTACCCTTAAGAATAATTTATCATGAACTGCTAATTAGTATTTTGTGAAATCTCATGGAAAATTATATTTCTGCTTACACTTACACCTATCCTATTTTATATATACATTTATATCTTATTCATATAACAAACTGCCAAAATAAGGACGTATTAAATATGCTTACATACTATATTTATATTAATTTAGTCAAAATGTTGTTTGAGCATTGAATGTTTGTATAAAATAAATAAAATTAATTACACACATACATATTACCAGAATTTCCCTCTTAATTAAAATAATTCATTTATCAAAAAGCGATTACAATTTTAATCGACGAAACAATCACACAATGTATTTTCCGAGCATCAATTGTTTTAAACGAATATTTTCGGCCAGCCATTAAGAGGCAATCACAAGCGTATGGTATGTGCTCGTATGATCGATTTTATACGAAAAATAATTTATTGCGGGTGATTATGTCTTTTGCTGGCAAATGGCGCGCCCGGAGCAGATTAATTTATCAATTATAATTGGGACTGTTGACGTGGAGAGTTGTGTTGTAACGCCGACACGCATGTTGCGGGTGCTTCCTTTTAAATATTGTTGTTAATGAGTACGTCAGGTTCTTTTGATGTTTTTAAGTACTTTTGCATAGCTTTAGGCATGTCAGATTTATCTAGGTCTTTTTAAAGGTAATTTAAACCTGTATCTATTTAGAAAGAGTCGTAATATTGTATTAATTGATAACTAATTTTATAACGTATTGTTTTTGACATCAATTACCTAAAAATATATAAATTGATCCTCGTCTTTTGAAAACTTCGGGGAACAGGAGGCATTGAAAGCGTTTGCCGATTGATCCAAAATGAAAAAGGTTGTAAATGTAAACGAAACGGTCCGTAATGAAAGTGGGTTTTATACTGCTTTGATTGCCCCAATATCGGTGGAATAACAATGCCTTTATTTTGAACGTTTTATGTTTTTATAGATAGCTATTATTTAGAGTTTGTTCATCATTATATATGTAAAAGATAAAATAAAGAAAGTAAACCAGAACAAATTGATAAAAAAATAAATTGTTACCTACTAAGGTTATGCTTACCAGTTTATTTAAACAGATAAAATATTACAGATCGCTATTCATAAATACTGAATATGACTTATGCAGAAAGATATGTAGCTTTCTTTTCGTTGTTTTATTCAATTACATACATATACATTCACGTCCTCTAATCCCTTTTTAGGAACCAGAACCTTGGACATGTGATATCTTGTCGGTTTCGTTGTCATAATGGAACATTTGTGACAGACAGTGAAGTGTGAAACAGTTGCTAGTATCATCAATAGATTCCATTAAACCCTAGTCCCTTCTAACTTCCTACGACATGCCATGAAGAACGGAAACTAGTTAGCATTCTTCTTACGTCCCAAACTTGCAGAGAAGTTTTATTTAATTGAAATCCCAAAACTCAATAAAGCGGAACCTACATGTCCCGTTCTCTCCATACCGTACGCAATCAATTAAAAAACCAATTCTCACTATGGCAAACGTGTTTAAGTTTTTGTGGCTGGTCGGTAGTCCATCACTTCAGTCGAGGATTGCACAGCTGTTTCCGTGTTTTTTCCCTCCTGCCACGTGTTTATTTACAATGACAATTGCAGGGGACGTGTGGAGCATGTATGGACTAAATTTAGATAGGTCTTAAGATTTTTAGACTTGTATTCTTTGTATTAGATACGTATACAATGTGACCTCCTGCCTGCCATTCAGAACGTCATATCAGATGGTTAAAGGTAATGATGAATTTTAACAGTTAATAGATTATGAGACGAATCTTTATTATAATACATTTTAACTAGAATCTTAACAATAAATTAACAAAATATTTACATACTTAAAACTAATTACAATAATTAAAATTAAAATAGATGATATATGTAAGTCAATTACCAATTGCTAATATAATCGATCTCACCAATTTATTTTCATATGTGCTAGTGTTACAAAAAATATTAATGGTTATTTGCACCTATGCAAAAAGAATCTATTGGGCGATGAGCTAGTCACCAATGTTCCATTAGGACATCGCAACCCCAATATTCATGCTGAAAAGTGACTTAGGAGATATTATATGTGTAAGGTTTTGTCCACCACGAAAGGGATTAAAAGTCGTGAATGTGCGTAACACTGAAGTAATGTCCGTACAATACAATATACGTAGATTTTAAACTCTTTGTTATATTAAGTTGTTATTGACGAATCCGCCACCAATATATCACTGCCGTACCGTTGACAAGGAAAAATTCGGTACCCACTTCTGCGTCTCACTCCACACATTGAGAGATTCTATTAATCCGATTTTATGCACCTGACGCCCAATTAGGGATACACAATGCTATCCCTAGTGACGGAGATCGCTTGTCCCTTGGAACGCTAACGAGGCGAGTGGGCTTTGCTTACTGCTTAGAGATATACGAGTTTGTCGTCATTGTCTATGATTTGAATAGTGAAGGAAGCTGCATTCTTTCTGGTTGTTTAGGTAGTTTTAAATGGTTGGATGGTTACCATAAGCAGCAGTTCTAAATTAAGTCTGAATCTCTAAGAACAGTCTAAATAAGATAAATGGTTTGATAAATATTAGTTTTATGTAACCTGATAGTTGTGAAAAGATAAGTTTCCATACTTTCGGGTTGGACAGAATCACAAACGTAATATTTCCTTAATCACTATTAAAAACAGAAAACATTCAACATAGCAGTTAATGTCTGGTAGTAAAGCTAGAAAGTTTTCGCAGGATAGTTTCAGGTAGCGTTTGCTAGTCTCTACCTATACCGTTAGACACGAAGAGGCGTGAATACATGCATGTATCTAGATAGTAATGGATCACCCTACAACAACCCAGATTATAATTGCAACGCTCCATATGTAAGTAGCTAGTTAGCACCGCCTTCCCATCCTAGTATACGGGACAATGTGATAAACAAACAAAAATAGTTCTCTCTCCTTAATTGGGCCGTGTATTTACACGTGCCATGTTCTGGCAGAGATATTCGCCAAATGGGGTTGTGGAGACGTAATATTCCATCATTTCGAAGGGCGTCGCTTCTGGCATCCGAGCGGATAAATTGAACTCCAAATCAAATAAAAAACATTCACATCCATCTCTCTAGTGAGGCGAACGATTATGGAGTATCTCTCCTATGTGTTTACTACGCAGGCAGAGAATTAATGCTTGTGTAAACGTAGATTAACGCGGATATACTAGCAGGACGGGGCTGTAAATACTATAGGTACATAATGTGTTCTTGTCATTATGTTGCAAGAAGCGAATAAGGGCCTAAAATAACAAGAATTTGCTAGAAAATAGACTGACCAATATTTCGTACACAAACAAAAACTAAAAGGCATAGAAAATCGTGATATTACTATGTAGAATCTACAAATTTTGGTATATTTACTGTGCTAAGAACATCGCAACGGACCATATATAAATAAAATTGTACGTAATATAATATACGTATGAAATGCATGTGCCATTAACCCCATATTAGTAGTCATCGATATGATAACACTATTGTTGTCAACATCACAGATCACAATATACTGTTGCATATTAAACGCTGCGCTGTTTTGTCTGTTTTTCATATTATCATTGAACATATTATTTCATTTGTTGAAGTGTCATATTACAAATAATCAAATGTGGAGGTAACGTTTCATGTTTTGCTTTTTGCTCCACTTTAGTATTCTATATTTGTGATACTTGCTAGCAATACATACAAACATACATATAATAACACCCTTAGTTTCGGTAGCAATATTGTAAGAAAAAGACAAACGCATTCACGACCATTATCCTTTGCGGGGTAGTCAGAGGTGCAGATGTCCATCTCTGCACTTGCGAAGTTAGAAATGCTATGGCCACCTCGAACTCACGAGTTGACCAGATAGTCAGTACTCAATGTGACAGGTGATAAGCCATGTCGCCATTTACAAACACTGGCTATTATCAGTTCGGAGAAGAGGTAGGTTTCCTCACGATGTTTTCCCTTACCGTAGTATTGGACGCAATCCGTAAATGTCATACTGCAAATTCAATAAAAAATTACGGAAACATAATCAACTATTATGGGTGCCATTAAGATGGATGAATGTCATAAGAAGAATGTGGTAAAGGATTAATTGCCCAACACCATACCAACATACCAGGAATAAAAATCATACAAGATCATTTTTATACTTCATTTCTAAAGCACAGTAGTATCGATTTTTAATTATCAGAAACAACTAATGAATTAATTATAAGTATCAAAAGATGACCTAATTAAAAGCATATCTTTACTCTTTGGAGCAGAGGTAATTAAGAAATTCTAAGCTATAATTATTGTGATAGCGTTGTTTTAAACAATAAATTAACTGGGCCTTTTCTTATATCAATAAAAAACTAATGAATATAAATATAAAATGATTACTTAAATAAATTACAAATGAATACTTCGTTTACTCCCATTTTGTAAGATGAAAGTAAAGAGTGTATAAGATTGACTGTCACATGTCTTTTGTTCTTATAAACGTAAACCTTACAAAAAATTACTCCGACTGCACTTTTAGCGTTGACTGTACATAAATATAACCTTTTGCAATATTTTAACTATCTATAAAAATCTATAAATATAACATCTACGTTTACCCATACACGATGTTCTTATAAAATCGCAGAATCGATGAATTGTCGTAGATTCCTCAGAAATCTCGCGGTATTTTTAACACCGTTGTTTATTTCCACATCGAGAGGAATCTGTACGCAGAGTTATCAATCGCGAAGGGTGAAGGCGTATTTCCTGGCTTGTCTACCGGAAGACGAGCGTTCTTTTTGGGGTGGGAGCAAAAATTAATATGAGGAAACACGATTTTAACGACTTCCAGACAAATTGACGCGGAACGATCATTTGTCATGTTCGGTTTTGAGGAGTTCAGGATTCGCTAAAGAATGGATTGAAAATAAAGTTCTATGGAACCTTCATATCATATATATATAGAATTTCATATCTAGCCTGTTGTTAAGAGAAAAGATGCGTGATTTACATTCACGCGGTATATATGTATGTATGTATATCTTTATTAATAATTTCATCTTGGGAAACGGGGTAGTGTAGATATAATTGAGCGAAACATTTCCTAAATAACATTAAAAAACATAAATTTCCAGTCGATTACATATTACTCCGCAAAATTTGTATTATGAAGTATTATAAAATAAAGAATAAAATTATTTATTGAAATGAATTAAATGGCCTTAATATTCTACCAAATACTGAACGAACGGAGCCAGATTTTATATTCGCATTTTCATATATCTATTAAACGTAAGTCTTGATGGTTGCCCTACATAACCTAAGAAAAAATCCCTCAAGTGGTAAACAATTCCATTAAATGATGAAAGAAGAATTGTGTTTAACACAAGTCGCAGAACCAAAACGGGATAAGAAGAATCCGCTTATACTGACATCTATTGTTTGGATTTGAAGACAATGCAAGACGTTGCAGCCAAACATAAACAGTTGCGAAACATATCATTGTTTGATGAACATCTCGTGCTACTGTTTGTCAAATTACCAGACTTGGGAATCCTGTTTTCAGAAATTTCAATACGCGTAAATCCTGAGATCAAATAACATAGTTTTAACGGTAAATTTGATAAATAAGGGTGACATTTAGATTGAAACTCAAAAGTATTTTATTCCTCAGCCTCGTTATTCAAATATACGATAATGAGATACTTCTCAGAGGTACCATCCACTCGGAAAGTAATATAAGAACATGAGTATATGTACTAGTGTATCTCGTACAGGTATCACTAAATTTAAAAGTCTATCTGATGTTACATTGCTGTAACAGTCATGATTATGCATTATGTAAAAAAATACAGGATGATACACTTATTTTAATCAAAGTATGTATGTCCATATGACATCCCAACCCTAGCAGTCATGCTAAAAGTGAAAAGGACTAGTCTCCATGGTTCTGTCCACTCCGAAAAGTTTTAAAGGACGTTAATATTCTTTATGCATTTTTTATCAATAATAATATAAATATGACTCAATGATGGTAATGCTATATCATATTTTATCCGTTATCTCAACACCGGTAATATATAAATTATTAATTACACTGATGACCAAGAACTCATAAAGTCCTACTAATAACCCTAAACATTTATAAAAGAATGTGTTCTATCTGTCCCAAAACTATAGTAAACGATTATAAAAGGACATATACTATCTATACCACATTTGTCATGCATTTTGCACCGAAAAATCTGTCCTGATCAATCGTTTCCACTCTGAATGCTCGTTAGCAAACATAAAAGAGCTTTTGGTATTATTCCGATGCGCCTTTCAATTAATTTGCGGGAGGATTATAGGAACATGCTTTATGCGAGTACATAGTCGCGTAAAGTCGTGTGGCATGGCATTGCTAATGGTTTATGGTGTGTTTAGACTGATTCAGTTCGTTTTTTAGTTGGGGGTTTAGAAGGTTATACGGGATACTTGACAAGTTCGGAATGACTCGTTTTGGGATGTCCAAACAATATGAAAGCCAAATAAAATTAAATATAAATAGTTGGTAATTGATTATATTTTAATTAGAAAACCTTTTTTATGGGATGTAATTTTTCTTTTATTTACGAATATCTATTTTTCATGAGTAGCTCAAAACATTATCAATTTAAAAAACATATAAGCTAAGAGTATATTTTAAGATTTTGTTAAAAAAAAATTATACGTACAAGTGTCATATACATTCATATCTTTTAATCCCTTTCGGGGTGGACAGAACCCCGGAGATTTAATATCTCCTATCACTTTTTAGCATGAATATTGGGGTTGCGATGTTATATTGGCACATTGGTAACTGATTGGCAGCCCATCACGCAATAAATTCTTAATAATTATGGAATTCTATATTTACTTAACCTCGCTACAAAATAAATACGATTAGTCAACACGACTTATCCGTTCAAACGAGGCTTCGCACTCTCCCTTCGGGTGCAATGACAAGAGACAAACCGACAGAGGGAATCGTCACCACACTTATTAGTGAACCATCACAAAGCCCTACAATGCAGGAGCACTCACTTTGATGTCAAGAGATATTTCGGTGCCAGCCTCTTGCTAAACAGTATCGCAATACAATCCCTTCTGATCTCGATGGCAGAGTAAACTGTGTCTGTTGCTACGACACGTCATCGCGTTAATGTGTTAATGACTTTTAACACGTTTTCTGCTCGATGGTTCGCTGTCACGTGTTTTAAAGCTGGTGTACAAGTGTTTAATAACAGTGTGTTGAACATCGATTGTAGTATATTTTTCTATGCATGTAACACTATTTATATTGCACTTTTTTTAAGTAAACTAAACTATAACTAACTAAAGGCAAACAAAGAAATTCATTAAAAAAATATAACCTATTAAAACATTCAAATCGTAAACCACTTTGGGAGAAGCATGACTGACATGCAAAACAAAATTGTTAGTTGTGTGTTTGTTTACTGAAATACAGCTGTGCAGTTTATGTTTCCTAAGCATTTGTAAATAATATATTAGACGTTTTTGACACTTTCTTCATCGTATTATTTACGATCTAGCATTTTATCTCTTTGTCATTAAATGTATGTATAGAATCATTCAGAGTACTAAACTTAACGTAAATTAACTAACTTATCTGTTAAATCGGTTTGTTAAAAGAAATATTATCGTAAATCAAAACACATATAAAAGAAGCTAAACGTCCGCATTTCTTTTTCTCAGTAAATATACGTGAAGTTAGAACGTTAATGCGCAATGCGAATAATCTTTAAGTTGAAGGGTGCATAATTTATTTCGAACGAGCACCTTAACTGACATTGGGCTTTTCCCAACCGATCCTGAAACATGACATCTGAGTAACGGTGAATAAAATGCCTATGTAATATAGGTAGAGCTCGTTTAAAAAGTATTATGATAGAGGATTATGATCTCAACAATTTTTAAAGCTAGTCAATATAGTTATTTTTAAACACTCGCGTTTTATACTCATTTTATTAATTATCTGAGACCGGGTCAAAACACGATAAATTTACAAAGATATGTGATTACCTTTATTTTGCCCGACGTTTCGACTAGTCAATATATATAGATTCGACGTAGCTCAGTTGTTTGGGGCTTGGCTCTGTATCAGTGGGTACAAGGTTCAAATCCCGCTTGAGCATGTACCAACTAATTTCTATGTACATTTTCATAATAAAAGCACATTTACGAAAAACATCGAATTATACGGTAAGGAAATCTACCCATTCGTCGAACAGGAAATAGTTAGTGCTTGTATATGGCGACATGGCTGACCACCTGTACCACCACCACCACCTGAGTACTGACTATCTGGTTAACACGTGGGTTCGAGGTGTCCATAGAATTACTACCTTGGCAATTGTGGAGATGGAAACCTGAACCTCTGACTACCCCGCAAGGGTTAATGGTCGTGAATGCGTTTGTTTGTTTGTTTTTGTTTTTGTCAATATATACCGCAAAACACGACAAAATTATACGGAATTTAATTATGTAGTAGGAAGTATAATAATACACATGTTTATCTGTATATTGCTGCATACTATAGTCATCTTATTATCAACACGAGTGATTTCCAACGTTTCCAACAAAAACTCACACAACGATAAAAAAATTTAATGTCCTTTTTGTACATTGTATAAAATTGACAACTTACCACGGTATAGAACTATGACCATACAAGAAAAGCCCGTCGAGATGGTATCGGGCGCTATTTTTATAACATCACACGTTACGTGAAGAATGAATTTCAAATAGCATCGGAAGTTTATGCAAGGGGAGCGCAAATCCACGTGGCTAAGGATTCGGGGCATGCCCCTGTTTAGACAAATGCTTGTATCACAACATATCATAGTTGTCACGAAATGTCGTAGATACAAATACAAACCTTAAATGGACGCATGATATAAGTTGATATGCCAATTACGAGGGAAACTGAGACTTGACTGATTAACTATAAATCATACAGGTATTTTTTATAGCTAATGGCTGACCAGCTCATTGTTAGAAATATGTTGTGTAATATTTTATTACACATAGATTATTATCTTTACTCATATTAACACATTTATTGTAAATCGAGCAGATTAACAGTTAATTTCATGATATTACGTTTTAATTATTTCATAACCCTGTCTTATATATCAATGTACTCAGTTGATTCTAAAATTTAAACATCCGTCTTAAGAAATCATAACATACGATATCAAAATGTCACCGCAAGTAATTTCCGGGCAAAAAATAATTAATCGTAAAAATGTCCACTAAAAGAGTAATTACAAAGAGTTTTTACCGCTTAGCAGGGCAGGTTCCATTTTAGTGTGGTTGTAAAAACGCAAAGAGGTCTTTGGCCAATGAGTTTTTCTTTTAACACTCTTTTGACGATAGCATTCGGGTGGCCAATTTTATTAATGCTGACTCGATTCGGAGTTATCGATTCGCAGTTACTGGTTGGAATAAATATATTGGGAATTATATTAAGCAAAATTTACACTCCTTCATGATTCTTTCCAAATTTGGTAGAAGGCGACTAAGGGATTGGGGTAAATAGAGTCAATTGGGTGATGGACTAATAATTAATCTGACTCTAATGCTTCATATGATATCACAACCCTAATATTCATGTTAGTAAGTGACCATGGAGATGTTGTTCATATCTTCAAGGTTCTATGTTTAAAAGGTATATGAAAATGTAAAATTTACATGAATAAATATAAGCCGACTGAATTGAAAAATGTTTAATACATCGTTTTATCCCAAGTCCCTTCGTTGCCTCCTACTACATGCCTGTAAGATATCATATGGTTGGTATTCTATTTACGCCACTATTTTATCTACGCTCCCACATAATGCTATTGCAGGTATGAAAGTAAAAAGGCATTAATTAAACTAAAGGTCAAATTAAAACGTTTGAAGAAGGGCAATTGAATAGCAAGAGTAAAATTACAAGAATGTTAAAGTTCAAGTTAAGGGAAAAGTGTTCAAAGACTTTCACACAGACAAGGAATGTTCTTTAATTCGTATATTAACTACAAAAGAAATCACACTTTACTCTTTTCTATAAAAGGACAAAAAAATTTAGAGACTATCTGTCACTTTCACTGTTTAGGAAGCAATGACGGAATATTTCATTGCTGCTGTCGTTACAAGTTGACTGTTTATTAATAAAGAAAAACTTTAGAGATTTTCACACGGAGGGTGCTTTTTTATAAGACTATGGAAGTGATTTATATATGTATTGATCATTAATTTGAATATTATAAAATAATTGTATTAATTATTTTAATTTACAATGCAAATGCACTTTTGATGTTAATAACATACGATTTGAGTTCATATGTTAGCTTATAGTCATTTTGCATCTAACACTAACCAGTCAGAACCCTTAAACACTAACGAGAAAATAACGAAAATCCAACTCCTCCGAAGTGTAGGTTAATGTGAGCCCTGAATAACGTACACGGAGCGTACGTAAGCGCTTTAGTTACACAACGCCAGCTATTTCACGAGGGCTACATTATGAGCGACGGCGAAAGTTTCCCTTTTGACAAAGCTTATCAAATAAATGGGAGCATTTCTGTTGAAGACACAATCTGAAACCTCAATCCCGGCTAAATTTCCGCTAGGTTAGCGCACAAAGCAACCTTAATGAGGTAATGAAGACATGGGGTTGAATTCAATTGCTAAATGGCCGACAAGGTGAAGATGACTTATCGACGTGGAGAGTCATTGTTTAATGATCTGATGCGATAAAGCGTATTAAATGGACTAAGGGGAATGGGGACTTGTGTTTATTACGTTAAGGTAGTGTATAACATTTTATCAATGATGTATTTTTGACAATAAAGAAAACGCGTTCACGACCTTGCAGGGTAGTCAGAAGTTCAGGTGTCCATCTCCACGATTGAGAAGGTAGTAATTGTATGGCCGCCTCTAATCCACGTGTTGACCAGATAGTCAGTACTTAATGTGACAGGTGGTAAGCCATGTCGCCATTTACAAGTACTATTACCTGTTCGGGGAACAAGTAGGTTTCTTCACGATGTTTTCCCTCACCGTAGTATTGGACGCATTTCGTAAATATATTTTTTGGGAAAAAGATTTCTGGGATTACTATTAAATTTCTCTTTCAAACCTAATCAATTATTTACTTAGTTTTACATCACGGACATATAGATCAAAGAGAACAAAATTTGTCATTCACTCAATCATCATCATCATCGGTTGATATATATGTATAATACATACTTTTAAAATCAGTATTCTTTAGCATTTTATCTCCACTTACACACAGAGCCAACAAACTCATTCACCAAACGTGTATACATCATCTGTTTTAATAGGTCAATTACGTAAGAACATTTAATAGAACTTTCATTACCTTTATTATGTTCTTGTGCACGACAAAGCAAAGCTAAAATTAGCCAAGATACGTTTAAGGGCAAAGACTTACATGGTGAATCAGCAAATGTTAGCAAATGAGAATCCTGTTTTGGCGCCAGATAACTTCTATGAGGAGGTCGGACGAATAAGGGCAATCGGACTAACTATTATATTCTCTGTTAATAATGTAATGGTTTCTTTCTTTCTTTCTTTATATGTCTTCACAAGTCTTTAGTTGCCAAGCAATCTAGAGAACAACTGGGTATTAGAATTATATAAATAATTTCAGCTAATGGTTATAAATCAATCAATAATGGTTTAAATGAACACATATGGTTTTAAAATCTACATGTTACATATGAAAAAAAGACATATGACAGTCAGATAGACGCCATATTAAAAAAGGCTGGCGTTAGAAGTATCTATAACCGTTAAGTGTGAATGAGGAGGTCTATGAGTATCAATGAAGATAAAGTGTTTTGTCAGGATCGGGACAAATGGGGATCAGTGATATCTGCCTACTTCTCTACTCTCAGGCGTGATATGTATGAATGTATTGTTATACACGTCCTATCTACTATTACGCCTCGTAAAATTTATTTTACTGTCATATTTATCACAGTTTTTGACATCCCCTACGGCGTGAACAGAACCTTGGAGATTAAGTTAAAATCCTTGACCCATATTATCGAATATAAATTTATTAATTAATATAATTGTTAATAGGTCGCTACTCTCTTAAGACCTCTTATTGTTTAACAAAACAAACAAACGCATTAACGACCATTAACCCTTGCGGGCTAGTCAGAGGTTCAGGTTTCCATCTCCGCAATTGCGTAGGTAGTAATTCTATGGCCACCTCGAACCCACATGTTGACCAGAAAGTCAGTACTTAATGTGACAGGTGGTCAGCCATGTCGCCATTTACAAGCAATAACTATTACCTGTTCGACGAACAGGTAGGTTTCCTCACCATGTTTTCCCTCACCGTATAATTCGATGCATTTCGTAAATGTGTTTTTATTACTTATTCTTATTCATTAAATACTATACCAGTACAAAACGGAAACTGTAGTAAAACTAAATTAGGTGCCTTTTAAACAGAAACCATTTTCTTAAGACACTTACCGCGAGTAAAGCCTCTATTTCCCCGTGGTTCAGGCTGTGAGCTTCGTTGAAGGCTGACCGGGGCGATGGCCTGCGAAGTAAAAACCTTTTAAAATGGTAATATTTCCTCCGACAAATTCTGTGAAAAATGGTACACGGGTAATGTTATAATAATGGTAATGTCAGGTGTAATTCGCTTTAGGACATTGAGTGAATGAATGAATACGAGTACAGCATATTTATGTTAGTGTAAGTACGTGTACATGTTATGCATTATTTTAAACCTTTTTGAAGGTGCGTGAAATTGATGTATCTATTACCAATAATACAGAAAAAAAATATTAATGTTTTTTTTTTAATATTATTTCCGAGTTTCAACAAGTTTTAGTCCGACAAAAAATCCAAATATTCGCAATTTTACACTCGTACATTCCTATCTATACAAACATCTATTCACACAGCCTACACCAAATAACAAAAGACAATCTCTGACGCTTATACAAAGATCATAAATCAGTAAGAGCAGAGAAATTGTTCCATGTAAGAAAATAAAATTGTTGGTGAACCCAGTGGGCAGTCGAGACTAATGTGCTCATTTCCTGTAAACATAGCGTAGGTAGGTGCTACCCATTTGTAAAGGTGAGCTGAAGGATACGTATTACGCCCTCTGGTGAAGAAAAGCGGGCATGGTAACACTTACATGGTTATTATTAGCGAGAAATGATTGGCATTGTATGCGTACATATACATATAAATCCTTTATTCGTTTCGAATTGGACAGAACCTCAGAGATAAGCTCGTATGACACTTTTTGGAAGGAATATTAGGGTTATGGTATTATATGGAACATCGGGCACAGACTGCTAGTTTCACATACTATTTTTTTAGACTTTTGTTTTCGATTCCGTTAACGCCCTAATATAAATATCTGATACTAATCCCTTACTCGCCTCCTACAACATACTGTAAAGAAAGGCCACAAGTTAACATAGTGAAAAAATTGACTAATTGAACATAATAATATTTGTACTCAATGAATTATTAAGTTTACAAGAATTGTTTTTCCCCTTATTTTACCAAAATTATATTCCAAGTAATACTAATACATATTTAGAATCATATATACTAATAAATTACTTGTTGTTAAGAAATGTTACATAAGAAGTAAAATGTTTAAAGTTTAAACATTGCTCTATGGTTCAATCTTTTCGGTTAATATAGAGACGAACTAGTGCTGCCATCTAAGCGACATACCAGGAACAAAGAAGGATAGGAACGGCAAAAAGCCCTCGTTACGTCCCAGCCTCTATTCAAGTTCCAGAGGGTGAAACATCTCTTGCTACGATGAATCCAGAGATGGCGCTGAATTCATTTTAACTTTATTATACAATTACCCAACTATTTTATTTGACTATGACTTGATTTAGTAATCATTATAGTATTTTGAATTGAGTTGAGGGCCTTACAAAGCTTAAAAACATTATAAACTTTCGTCAAATTTTGAATTCGACTTAGCTCAGTAATTCGACGTAGGTCAATTGTTTGGGGCTTGAATTTGTATCAAGGGTACAGGGTTCAAATCCCGCTTGAGCATGTACCAATGGAAATGAAGTTTAATGAATTTCTATGTACAGTTTCGTAATAAAAATACATTTACGAAATGCGTCAAATTCTACGGTAAGGGAAAACATCGGAAACCTACCTATTCCCCCAGGTAATAGATATGGCTTGTAAATGGCGACATGGCTTACCACCTGTCACATTGAGTACTGACTATCTGGTTAACACGTGGGTTCGAGGTGGCCATAGAATTACTACCTTCGCAATTGCGGAGAAGGACACCTGAACCTCTGACTACCCCGCAAGGGTTAATGGTTGTGAACGCGTTTGCGAAATTTTACTTAAATTTAAATAGAAGATTTTAATCGCATGAACCGTATCAACATAAATATATCATAAGTCTCGTTTTTTTTATTTTTTGATAACTAAATACACCTGAAAATTACCTTGCTCTAGACTCGCTTATTTCTCACGCAAATGAGCCTAACAAATGATAAGTGATTACACATGAGCCAACAATGGACTAGAGTAGTAAACAAAATCAAAAGTTTAGATTGACAAAACTGCTCTGTCTAACCTTTATCTACTATCTCCTGCACCTAAATATCTTGACACATAATGAAAGCAGCAATAAGCTCCCGAAAGCAGCATTTCATTCACATCCCATGCAAAAGAACAAGACATTGTACACCTTTGTAACTGAATCTACGTCTAAATCCGTATTTCCCGGGATAGTGAGCAATTTAAAGACGTTAAACATAGCTTAAACATTCGCACGTGTGAACTTCACAAAGCGACCACACTGTGCAATGCAAAAAGCATGTGGCACAGATCAAACGCCGGACCGGATATGCATCTAAGCTCCAAATCAAGAATGGCGGGTTTTGTATCTGGAAACTGTTTCACTTTGTCTATGCATTAGAGTGGAGTCAGATCCCATCAGTCAGGTCAGGTTCGTCCTGTGCTTACGTTAACCCTCAATTGATCTGTTAGGTCCCAGGGACACTACGCGATTTTCAAAGTGTTGTTATAATCGATTGTAGTCAAATGTTTGGGATTCTCAGTACCTTCTTGAAGTACCTAAAGCCACTGTCATCTGGACTCCACGAGATCAATGAAAGTATAAAAATGCACCAAATTAACTAAGGGTTAAAATAATGTTTACTAGCTAACGTTCCTGTCGTAAGAGGCGACTAAGGGATAAGGGGTTATATGACGTGATTGTGTGTGTATGTAGAGTCAGGTGCATATTTATAAGTAACGCAGGGGTCGGCCTTTATAGGTCATTATAGATATAACAGTAAGATAGAGATATAATGAAACAGGGTGATGTTATAAGTACTTATAACGATTGTACAAGAGAAGGTGTAAGGGTGCCAATGAAGAGAAAGGGGTTTGTCAAGAGTTTCAAACGGAGACCCCAGATCTCTGTCTGTATCTCAATAGAAGAATAATCGTGATGTAAATATGTATATGTATGAATGTATGCAGGACCGATGGCCTATGTGGAATCAAAGTGAAAGTACTTCATGAAACGCAGATCGTGCTTACATTAAATGGATGCGGATGCTTGTAAGGGAGGAACAGTGTGTTGAGGGGAGATTTAAAGATAAAAATGTATACTGCATTAGGCATATGATGATGCAAACATTTTATAAATACTAATTGAGGAACTCCAGCTTATCATGGGTAACAACTAAAACGCTAACCGAGTGAATTTATTGTCTGAGACTTGTCCCTTAAGTATTGAGTATTGCATTTCCCATCATGAGCCGTACTGTCATAAGATGGAATTGGAAATTTTGAGGTAAGCTTTCTGTGATTTTGTTTTTTCATAGAACTTTCATTGCTGAACTGCAATAGATTTACCACATGTTTTAGCTTCAGACTATCTGGTAACAAAACGATTACCTATTTAAATGAACAGCCTTTATAGTACTCTAGTCACTGGCTCCCACAACCAATATAATATTTACGTGTATGTGTACTCAATTTAAAAGTCTAAGACCTCTTGTAATTTGCTACAGCATTTGATAGGCTTCCGTATTTGTTAGCGACCACGGGGAAACTTGATATGTTTACTTAAGTTAGACGATACCATGTGAAAATTCATTAAAAGTTAATTGTGTACGCCCATATTATTAGCACGCTGTTTTTAATTAACGTAACAGTTAGTTATTTTCAACGGATATTTTAATATATTTAAAGTATAAAAAATCTAAATCTAATTAAAGTTTGCTTCGGCCCGTATACCTACGCTTCATGTCGAGAAAAGAGACGGCTGGTTTTTTAAAATCAAGTTGGAAACAGAAATAGAACGTTTAAAACAATTTTCTAGTACTTCAGTTCCTACAATAAGCAATGGAAACAATACATCGTTCAATTTACGTTCCAGATTTACATGACAATATCAGACATGCAGATGTATATTCACGTCTCACTCAAATACTACCTTGAACGATACCAAATCTCTATTGCTTTACTCAAACCTCCCAACCAACCCAAACGATAGTTCGTTTCAATTGATCATTATATTGCAATAATAAACAAACGCTTTTAAAAAAGTTTTTCAATTTTAATGAACAATATATTTATTTTCAACCAAAACTCTTCCCATTAAAAACATAATAGTATTCCAATATTGCCGCCACAATAGCTCCTTTAAAAACCTGCCAAACCTTCCAACAAAGGAGGTCCTGACAAAAAAGTTCTCAAATCTTTTGCATCTCCTTGCTTAATTAATCAAGGCTGAATAAAAGGTCCCTTACCTGACTTGATGGCTCTCCCCCAGGAATGGCATGGGAGTGGGGATGCGCCTCCCCCCCTTGTGGGACCCAGTGGCGCTCATTGTTCAGCCAATCTCTTACCCGAGGACCCTGGAAAAGAATAGGCTCTTAGAAAGACGATTTTAAAGGCTTGGCCATTCTTGCTGCATTTTATTCAAATTTGTAATTGAGTATTGAAACCGTTGAGCGCGACGTGTTTTGTTGTTTGGAAAGAATGCGTTTGTTATTTGCTATTTACGAGTAAAATAAAATTATGTATTTTATGTTATGTAACAACTCTTCTTTTAGTCTCATGCTGGGATTTTTATATAATAGAATGAACGGTTTTTATGCCTAATTTCCGTTGATAATACTATGACAATCACATATAGTCGTATCTACTAAAAACCTTGAAAAGCTTGTTTTCAAAGACAGGTTATGTTTTTTGCAGCTGTTTGCCCTGTTTAATAATAACATATTCCTTATATTTAAATTAGAATAAAAAATGTTGTAAACACTGACCGACTGCACTCGTTAGACCTGAGTTATAATCACACGCGAATTTTATAGTATCTGATTACAACGAATTTATAAGCCACAACAATTTTTATTCCCTTCCATACGTATGTTAAAACTTACATCGCGTTTACTGCTGTATTAATATGAATCGTGTCCATAATTCCACTGAACTTCTTACCTATTACTAGGTAGACTTCCCCACAACATTTTCCAATGATGTATATATACATAGATGATGTCATTCGCAAGAAAAGTGAACAAATCTGCATAGAAACATACGTAGAATATTTCATTTTCATAACTAAGATACTAGCTCGGTTTGTATAGGGAAATCTCTCCGTACATCGCACTTGCATGTCTAATTACAGTCCTCGCAGCTTGATTAGGAGATGTGACGTCAACAAAGCGAACTGAGAATGTTTCATCAGTGTACGTGTAGTAAGTGATGTCGTGTCAAAGGACCTACTAGTCTCTCAGAAAGAATAGGAGCGCAGTCTCGAAAGATCCTAGATAGATATACAAAGAGTATTTAGTGTCACGTACGCATTTCGTAAATAAGTTTTAGTTAGTAAATTTTAGTCAAAGTAGAGTTGATTTATTAAGTATTCAGAACTTAGTAGCGAGTATATATTGGAGGCTATCTCTTTTAAGTAGTTAGGTGTTTTATATATAGAGAGAGATATACTCACATTTAAATACACGATAATAAATCATGTAAGTAACAATCAACTGTATCTAAATTTGATAATAATTCTTACTGGTATACATCCATGTTGCAATTTCGTCAGATAAATAAGTAATCTGTATTCCCAGTTATTTTATTACAAAACTCACTCAGAAATGATTTGAGCAAATTCGTAGCGAAGAGGTGCTCTAGGAACAACAAAGAGACTACTCGAAACTAACGAAGGAGTTTGTTACCATCGTGCTTTTTGTAGTTTGCTAGCACGAACAATAAGTGCTGGACTAATTTGAATGTCTAAACTTTGTTATAGTAAATATAAAAATATTTGTTCATGATCCCTTATTTGGATGAAATAAAAGTAGAAAGAATATTTAGAGTAGGTATAAAAAAAAAAGTTTTTAGTAATATTTTGTCTCTTGTTTGGAATAAAGGTTTGTAAAATTCAGTTAAATTGAATTTCAGGCCACACTGTAGTTACAAATAATAGAAACTCATAGTTCCTTAGTTCTGTTGCCAGCAATGACAACTTAGAATATGACGAAAGGTTTATTTTTAAAGGTTTATAGCATACTTATGCATTCTTTCTTCAACGTTAAGAGACTATCGCCTGGAAAATGTTTGATTTATATTTGCAACAGTAAAAATACTAATAATTTAGACTACCAACTTTTGAACTATGAATTGATTCATATTTATAAAAAAAGTGTTTGCTTGATAAAAAAAACATATCGCTAGAGCTTGACTAAAGCGTAAGATTGAATTGAAGGAGCATACTTCAAAAAGTCTAGGGATCGGCCGCAGCGGCAAGCTTACTTACAGGTAAAAGGTGCTTTAAAATGAAATTCGAAATGGATTTCAGCAGCTCTCTCCTCTTTATTCGCAAATGGAAATCTCGAAAAACGTCTCTGGCACAAACTTCGAGGTAAATTCATTCAAACGTTCCTACATGTGTGGTGTACATTTAAATTTATCGCATTTTTTATAAAGACGAATGCTTAATAAAAATAGAGTCAGCATATAATGAAAAGTAAAAAAAAAGTACAATTTTAGTAAATTCCTTGACATGTCTATTCTATTACATACATATACATTCACGTTTTCCAATTCCTTTCGGGGTAGAGAGAATCTTGGAAACGATAATATGTCCAAGGTCACTATTGAGCATGAATATTTGGCTCGTGATGTTATCTGGAACATTGGTGACATTATCGAAATTATATATCGTGTTACTTTTCAGTTCTCCAAAAGTCGAAAGTGAACCTATCTCATGATTTTCACTAAATGAAAATCTCATACCACTTCAGACTACCTTCAAGTATCTCCTCAATGATCACTCAAAGTAATTAATGTTTACCGAGGAACTAGAACGTGGAAATTGAAGCTTACAAGTTTTCCTTACAAGCTTCCTTACCTACGGCCAAGCTTCCGAAGATGTTGGTAGGTAGCCCTGCAGGTTAAGTTTCAACAATGTTATATGGTAATCTACATATTACCTATGTGGCCCGTGGTAATAGAATTACATAATGGGTCAAGAGGCAATCGCATGGGTGATTGGCTTGCAAGCTGTCAAAATTGAACCACAATATACTGTAGTTGTATCTAATGAATGTAATAACAGCCTCATAGTTCTTATAATGAAGGCCAAAAATTAATTCTATATCCAATGATGTGTCTAACTAAGCTCATTATAAGATGATTTTACCGGTGTATGGATGTAAAGAAATTTAGTTTGAACATGTTTAATTAACGAAGTAATTGGGGGTGAAAATGAAAATTTACATAGTTTAGTGTTTCACGGCAGCATCGCTTTGGTAAAAGCTTAATTATTTAAGGATCAGGGCTAGGGAATGTAACTGCCACTTGACTCGTTAAAAACCTCATGAATTATGTATGGTACCGTGTTGGTGCATGCGCTTATTGCATTTATTTATTCATAACATACTGTCACCACTAATTACTTTGCGACGACTTTTATAGTCTTTACATATTTTTCGGTTTGGTTAGCTTTGGCTATTAATGAAATATGTAACGTTTAAAACTCTGAACTTTTATTAAGTTAAGGAAGTATACTTAATTTATATAAATACGTAACACACACATTAACTTAACTCTATCCCTAAATTTTACATATTAAAATAAATCGAACGTCATTCACTTGCTCTACAATTCAAGTAATATATTCAGATAGCATATAATGAAAAATTATATAAATTCGGCACTTCAATGGTAATGAACCTTAAAATAATAATTCATACCTAATCAGTTTACTCCAAATTCCCTAAAGTCTTGAGAATTGGGTAGCGATAGTAAGTTCTTTGTTAGTGGTATCTACTCATAACAGACATCTATTGTATAGATAAATGTTAAAAGGTTTTAAGGAATCCAGTAGTTAGATAAGTATGTTGATTTTTAGTCTTTATCTTAACTTAAATGACTACTGTTACTTCAACTAGATACAAGAAGTATTTTTGTGAATACATCGAATATGAGGGCAGGAATTATTATAAATTAGAACATGTATTCCAAAAACAATTATATCATCAACAATTATATAGTCATTCAGAAATGGCAACATACAAATTAGAAGATATATTAAAAAAACACTTTATACAGTTCATGGAATATTGTTGGAGTATTATTTATATCCTTACCTTTCAATACAAATGAATTACTGGTCTCAATTAGAATTTAACTAGCTTTCCGAAGAATAACCAAATCACTAAAAAAATACTAACAAAACAAAAATACTCAATCCAACATTTTCGAATCGCCAAAAACAAAATACGCTATTCCATCAATTACAAACGAAGCTTTTCTGTAAACATTCGAAATCAGAACGCGAATTCTCGAATTAAATATTGATTCGCCGAGAGCTAAGTCAATATAGGATGGTGCTTTATCGACAACCCCTAGCTTAGTAAACAGGGCAGAACACAGGGGTGTATTATTATTTGTTGGGGCCATAAGTCGCTGCACCCATAGGCAATGAAATGCCACGTTAGAAAATATACTGGCATTGAATGGCCATGTCTATTAATGTAGTAATGGGTATTGAAATCTCACGAGACATTAATATAGTGATATATGACTTCTAAAAGTTGGTTTAATAATTGAGATAAAGGCCTATGAAAGGTATTATTTACTGTTTCTTAAGGTTATTATTTAATGCTTTTTTAATAATATAATTTTGTTTCAGGTAAAACGTTGCTATTGTTAGTTGACCGTCAATAGAGAAATAAATGACAATCATTTGCTATCGTCTGCAGATTGTTACGCGACTGGCTGTAATAAAATACTGCTAGTGTGGCTTAGTGTACAAAAACAATAATAAAATATATTCAGGAACTTTAATATATTTGGATCTCTCAATTAATATATTATATGGTATCGCCAATGTCAATGAAATGACTATACTTATCTTATTTTATGAAAATTAGTGTTCAATGTTTGAAAACCTTAATCCGACTGATTATCGCCTTTAATGTCTCACTCACTCTCAACTCACAGTACATTAATAACGTTCATTCCAGTAATGTATATTTGTTTGGAAATAATAACTACATCAAAAGAGTACCTGGCTCTGACAGAACACAGGATGTTTGTGCGTCTGTTTGTGATTATCCACGACTGAACAACTTAATACCACCAAGCGTTCAACGATGTTACAGCGTCATGAATTTTAGTATTATTCACCTCAGATTGTGTACCGTTCATGAGCAATAAAAGTTTAATATTAAAACCGGCCCAGTGTAATCGTGCTTTAAATTTTATGAATGTTTTAAGTTATTTGATCAAGATCAAAAGATGAGCGTCATTTATCAGAGTTAGTAATCAAGGGGGAGTTAATTGGGACTTCATTTGTTTATATTAAGTTTTTTGAGTGCTTACTTTTCACTTTTTACGACATGCATGCAACTGTAATATACACCCATTGAAATAACGGAGCTTACAACCGAAAAGATCAGGATCTATAATTGTCCAAAAATACGGAACGAATATTTTGGTATTGATAAAAGTTATGATTAATATATGAGGCTTTTATTTTATATGGACATAAGTTGTTTGTAATATTCTAAGTTAAATAGAATGGAAGGTACAAAAATTAATCATAAAATAATAATAATCAGTACATCATTACACCAACTGAACTAGCCATTTAGTAAGTTTATTTAATAATTGTGTAAAGGGTACTAGTCAACGTATATTTTAGAAACTATATATAATCAACAACCAGACTAAAAATCAGAAGAAAAAAGCCTAGTTCTTAACTATTAACTTAGCTATCGATTAGCGATCAGCAGGTAACCCAATCGCGGCGAGTTAGTAAAAAAATTCAAATAGAATTCGACCTATAATCACATCATAGATTTAAATTTATTAATGTTTTATAATTCAATTTTGCACGTATTATTAATTAATATATATTTTATTATTCAAGTATTATTAATTAACTCCTTTAATTTTTAACTCCATCATACGTATTACTACAATGAATGGACGCTCACATACAAAAAATTAAATGAGTACAAATGTTCAAAAGTCCGAGTAAAACACAGTACTAGTTACCAAATAGACTTTGTTTACATCGACTGGCCACAAAGTAACCGCGGTTAATGAACTGCTCTGTTATTCTTTAGCCATCACCTTTGTATGGAATGTGCGGCGATAAAGTAAACAAAGGCGTTTTTATGCCCAAAGCTTGTCTATCAAGGTGTTGTATTCTTAGCACAAGACCCTTTCATTTATAATGAAATGAATTAGTTCCTTATGTTGCTAGAAGTAGTCCTATTATGAAATATATTGAAAAGCTCATCTTATTCATTTTTATCAGAATAATATAGTGCTTTATGAGTTTGGTTGTAAAATTAGCCATATCATGTTTGCATTTCTAGAATTACTACTTGAAAATAAAGCCGATAAATATAACTTTTTAATGATAAACTTATCATTAATGTATTGAAACTCGAAAGTTTAACATTTTCTGCACATAGGTAAGAACAAACTTTAAATTTTGCATTCCAAAAAGCAGGTGAATGAGGAGTTAATTATTACTTACGAGCAAGCCCTCGCTCTTACTGTAAAATGGGAACTCGTATGAAGAAGTTTATACTTACTAAGAAATTTCACTAAAAGCGTTTCACGTAGAGGTGAAGTTCAGGAAATTTCATATACTTGATCTTAGTTAAATGAAGTAAGAATAACTCGAATTAATTTAACATATTAAAAGTTCCATGAGCGAAGTAAGAGAGCTTTTTAAATTTTAAGTGGATTGAGGTTAGTTTAACAATTGTCAAAGAAATTCACTAGAATAAATGGCACCAAATAGTCATTGGTAGCTTTCATTGTATACGACATTTCGTGACTTGTTTATTGTAAAATAAAGAAATAAGTAGTATATTAAAAGCTGATTAGAAAATTATTGAAAGAATCTTTGTGCTATACAATCTTTGTTTACACGCTGATGAATGTTTTAAATACTAAACAGGGTTTTTATGTTAGTGTCTCTAGGACAAGGAAACCTCAAGATAGCAACTATCTTGCAATGTTTATGTATCCAAAGCAATTGAATCGAGAAGAGATACTCGAGTAAAGGCGACCAAGGTTATTACCTGAATAATAAAATACAGTGAAACCGTAGACACGTTTAGATACTAGGTATTTCAGAGGTCGTGTTTAAAGATTCACACTCGAAATAGAAGGGTTTTGAACGTGCTTCAGTGATGTTAAAACAAAAGGCGATTCAGGGATAGTGAAAAAGTACCTTACTTAGAAATACACTTTAAAGAATGAAAATTTATTTAAATTATTATTATATTTTATTATATATTTCTCAAAACTCTAACAAGGTAATATAACAGTAAAGTTAACTCGTTATTTATTATTAAAGTAAGTTAATGTAATGTTTATGCTCAACAAGTTTACTCAATATCTCATATAGAATATTTAAAAGGTTTTCTTAGAAATACCGAGTTCCCACTTCAAAGAAAAAGGGTTCAAGTTAAACAATAATGTTTAAGAAATGCTTAAAATAGCTACTTTATCACAAAAACAGCTTCGGCGTATCAGTAGTGGTTGCTCATAAAGGTTATTCGTTCTGGTAAACATTCGCTATGGATTTCGAGTTTCTAGAGTTTTGAGAAGTGTATTAATATAAGTAAAAATATACTCCTATCTTTTCATCCCTTTTGGAAGCGTCATTAGAGGCTTATTATCATCTATGCCATCTTTATTGCTATTGTGATTGTGATTGAATTAACTTGACTAACTAGATTTTTTCAAATTCCGTAAAAAAATACAGCAAATTTATTCTAGTATAGACTCAGACTATAAAGAAAAAATGTAGAATCCAAGTAACTAATTTAAAATTTTGCATGCATGTATATTACATGTCATGTTAACTTGCGTGCCTCCATTGCAGTGTTGAATAAAATATATGAGATTAGTTAATCGTATCAAAAGCTTTTCTGTTTAAATCAATCCTTGGATTAAAGAATTTTTATGAGAACTCATATCGATATTAGAAAATATACAACAAATGCAATATGCCATTGAACGTAAGAATGATTAAAAGGTTTTATTTTACGTTTAAGTAAGCATATATACAACAGCATGAACACATGCACATTTTAAACTAAAATTATTTTATTTTCTTCTCCAGCCATACATTTTTACACCTGCAAGTAAATAATAAAAAATGCTTTTTAACAAGTTACAGACCAACATGAATTCAAGCTCCCGCATAATCACCGTGTGAGACACGCTTTAAAAGTCTGTAAATAGTGCCTAGGCCCATAAAAAAGTAGTTAAATAAAGCATGGAAATATAAGGTTTACTCTTAGACTCGTAAAAGAGTACTTGCTTTAGTCTTACCTCTGTAACACGTATTATTACTGTACTTTACTGAATACTGCAATTCGTGGTCTTCAAGGTATAGGTAATTACTAGTATTAGTGAATTTTCGTACATTTTGTGTCATACAACAAAAGCTAAAGACATAAAATACATGTTTATGAGCTGCCAACAACCGGACGCACCTCCTAAATTAACGAGCAGTACACAAACCTTTCATTATCACTACTTCTTTTGAATGAAACTTTCTTGCAATAGTGTCTCACGTACTTTGAGTTATTTTGTGTACATTTGTATCTTAAGTTTGTTTATAATAAACTCGTAGTAATTAACAATTCCGATAGAAGACTTTCTAGTAACAAGAATAGTTAATACAAATCTTTGCAAATCAACCTATCTATATATGTATGTAGGTATAAAATAAGGTGCATTATGAAGCCCGCGATCTTCCCTACACACTGGAGCTGAAAAGCCCGTACTAAACTATAAAAAAGTCTATTGAAAAGGAACAATACAGGCATTCAGGCCACGCGAGCGTGCTAACACGTCAATCAGTGGCTGAGGGTTTGAATGAGGGTAGCAAAAAACTCGCCAAAAATCTGAATACGTTCGAATTTGAAAAGTTGCATTGTTTCGCGGGAACCTATTTGACAGATGTTAGGTTTCGAGTAGTCTGCACGCCAATCAGTGCCCATTCTTTGGAACATTCGGGTGGAAGTACTTCGTGTACCAACTGCTATTCGACTTGTTTTTAAGTGTTATGTGTACGTAAGGTGGAAGAAACTATAGAAACATTTGGACTGAAAGAAAGAGTGGCTGCATTTACCTACTTTAACACAGATCATTGATCCAATAGAGCTTATGATACGCAATCAATAATTTTATCGAAAGGAAATTTTTTTCAATATACTAATTTGTCAGCAAAAACAAAAACACTTCAATTATAAGTTTATACTTTCTGAATGTATACATAAATGTATGTCTCCTTATCACCCGGACTGGTTCATTAAAATTTGGTAGGTTCTCCTAATATCTATTGTCATAATTAGCCTGTTTTTAGATATTAAATGTAACGAGGAATACTATTGGTGGTGAGTTGTAGTAGACAATAAAAGTGTTTAGAAATTTTAATGCTGCGTATTATAATAAAACTACACTCTATTCACGTGCTAGAAGACTAACTGATTAAATATAAACAATGCATAACAAAGAGGTAATTCATAAAGAAAACTTTCCGCTAGTGTTTCTGAACTTAGTTTACTACCCTTTTAAACCTTCAAATAAAAACAACACTGTCTACCGCAGCGATAACTCTGATCGTCTCAAGGGAACCTTCCGATAATGCTGCGCACAGATTAATTTTTTATGCTTTCGCACAAAAAGCCTTTGAGAGATTTCGGAATGATTCTCCTATGAATCACTATTATGGAGGAGTATATGATAATAGAATGATTATAATAATATAACTAATATGGAACTATTTATCAATTATTTATAATACAATGGATTAACAAGAGCTGAATAAACCGCACCTTTCGTAATGAGAACGATAACTTCCTGCCGTTTTAAAAAGCATGTGTAATGAGCCAACTAATCCTTCTAGTCATTTGCATACAACTTTTTATACAATAGGCTAGCAATCATCAATATTAATACCTACCTATTCTTAATAATCATTTTCAACTATTACATTGTTAAGAATCAATAAAAAAAAACAGGTATTTTCAAACGTCGTTTCTTTTCTAACATCACAACCCCAATATGCATGCTCTTAATTTACCAGGAAGATGTTTTCATTCAAGAACGTTCACACCGAAAAATATAAAATTACGCAAATATTATATTTATTTGTGTGAGTGAGGATTGAGGGCCACTCCGTCAATCTCTTTGAAAATTTGCTAGGATTTAGTGAACATTCCAAAACAATTGTGCAACTTGGAATCTGAATTTGTGAAAGTCAATTAAGGGAGTAAAAGCCTAAAAAGTCGTATTATTATGTCTATTAGCCTAAAAAGTCAATTAAGGGCTTACCCGTACCAGGCGACTAAGGGCATTAAGAAAAAGTCTTTACGACTAAAATGTAAGTCCCTAAAGTTGTACCTAAGCGTTACGAGAATCGACGCCGTCTTGTTGAAGATGCGAGCCTACTCGGTGCACCGGTGAGCTTATAATAATGCAACACCCTAAGAGCAGGGTTGTTACCCCCGCACTTGTTCCCCACAGACCAAACAACAACTAGTGCTGACAATGGACACGTGACGTCATTTATTTTTTTCATGTGGCGATTGGATTTTAGGAAAAAGATTGGGGTCTTAGATAAATATATGTGTTAACCCAAAGATAATTTATTATAATTTTGCTATTATTTTTTCCAAAACATTGGCATGTATTTTTTGTATTACAAAATAATAATTTTAAGAATCGATAAAACTCTTGTTCAGTAATGAAATATAAAAAAGAAAGAAACAGAAATAGTTTATTCACTGCATATTCCAACTTACATTAGAACACAATACAAACATTCAAATAAAATGGAAACCTTGATGCAGTGAAAAGGTAATATCTCAAATTTTCAAACAAAAATCGTATATTTATGTTAAAATCATCACAGACCCATCAGATTCGCTAAGTGCTGTGTTTAATTGATTAAGCGATGTAAATATATTTGCATAAGCATAATTATTAGACAAACTATACCACACCACACATAATGTCATGCTTAAATCACTTACTATACCTATCCCATTTTATTCCTATGACTCTTCTAAACCATACCTTACTCTACTGGCCGTGTCTATCACAGGCATCAGGGCTCCCCTTAAATTTATCATGTATTTATACGCTATCCTCATGAAGTATCCCTTTGTGGGGCTATTTCAATTTGCCAACTCATTATTCGCTCCGATGCTGTATGCGGTCACCTCTCGTTTGATTTTCCCTCCGATGTTATGTTGATTAAAATGGGCGAATTTTTTAAACATTAGCTGCGGTGTTTATTTGTAATTAATTTGTTTTAACACAGAATCTATGTAAGGTTGAGTATTAAACACAACACGTATAAAAGAAAATAATTAAGTTACATTACATACATACATACTTTCAGCTACAGTGACTACTTTAACTAAAACATCTTCTGAATGACAAGTGACATATAGTCTTTAATGGGAGGTAAAGACACGATAGACACGACACATAACAATGTGAATGTGAAATCTATTAGTTACGGTTAAGACCTTTTATTTAATATTTAGTCCTATGAATGATAAAACAGTTTTCACCAACTTGTTTACTAAACTTGTGTTTTATAGTAGTGTAAAAGATTTCATAAAGCAATCTGTTCATTAATTAACTCATAATATTGTTTTGTTCCTTAAGCTACTCTTGATATATTGAAAGACGCATTCTCTTTTATATTACTTAATAGGCGCGGTAAAAATTAAACAAGTCATTAACGATAACAACAAGTCTAGACTTTAACTAACTTTAATTGCAACAATTGGCAATAATTTATGATGCCGCCAATTATCTTAAGTCACACAACAAATTATGCATAATTTATTAAATAAAAATTTTGTTCCAAAACCAAAAAACTCTATATATGAAAATATCATACTTTCAATTTAAATAAGAACACTCACCTACAGATTAGTCCTACACACGATAACTTCTGTCTAAATACAATAAAACATCACATGTTTACTTTTATCACATTCATCTTATAAAAAAAAACATTTAAAACTAATAAAAGTTTCGAACCGAACGCTATCCCGACGGAACTAGAACACAAAAACGCGAGCATACCCCGGCGCAAACACGGGCTGACTGACTAAACAGGAATACCGGGATAGGATCCTTGTTGAATGCAGTCGGGAGGGCATTTTGCAATAAAATTCCAGCCCCATGCAATTTTTAATATCATCCAGGTTACGAATTAGTCCTCCCTTTTTACAGCTAATGTGCGCACTACACGCGTGTTTTTATTCTTTGACGTGTATTTATATTGTTTAGTTAATGAGTTTTAAAAGGTATACGTTTAAGCCTCTGTTCCCATAACATCCCACAAGAAACATCCCAAATGGGCTATTTTGGGAAAGTCAATAAATTTTTTTTTATTCCCACAATCTCCCACCTTAATATCGCATTCGGGATATTTTGCAACTTCGATTAAATATTTACTTCACTATTCCCAAAATATACCACCCTTCATTTGGAAGAAAATTTATTCAATTGTAGTCTTGTTCAGTAAAAATAGGATGCAAAAATGAAATATAAATTTATTTATTTATAATTGAGTCTCAATAACACGTAATGTACATAACAAACGTATAATTTTTGTTAAACACCGTAAGAATAAACAATTGTAACATCAAAGTCACTCTAAGTTCAGCCACAAGAACAAATGAAATTACTAGATATTAATGTAACAGTAACCATATTAATTTAACAACAAAAACATGAAGTAATATATAATTTATATTTTTACTTACAAATAATAATACTAATAATAATATGCCCATATCAGACCATATAATTAAAAATCACAGAATCAATTTGGTTTTTAGGAGTATAATGTCACTGATAAATAATGTGACTTTTATAATGACTTTAAGTTTAGTTACAGACACAAAAGATGAACAAATTGAGAAAAATATTACTTACTATAGTCTATTCGCGTTAAGTAAATAGTGACGTCATGGTATATAGACGTTAAACTGACCAATGAGACGTTAGTAAATGAGAAAACAATTCACATCGACCAATTGCAGACGACAGTTGTCACGTCTCATTGGTCAAATCGTCGGGAGATGATGACATCACTATTTTCTTAATGCGAATGTACTATAGCATGTAACTTTATAAATATTTCTTGCATATTGATATTTGTTTTTACTTATATTGCAATATATTTCAAGTAATACAAATAATTACGACATGTCCAGCAACAGTATATAATTTATTTAAAAAATATGTATAAGATATGTACTCACTTTACAGGACACTGGGCCTGTCACGTCACACTTCTTAAAAAGAAAATGTTACTACTGCACTCTTGATGAGTAGAAGATATTGCACGGACTAAACTTGTTGACCATTGGCCTGTCCTCGACCCTAGCAACCCATAGAAAGCGATCATGGCCCTTACTCCACTAATTCAGTTTAGCCACAATATTACTTCAGTATCGATACTGTAATACTTTCAGTGGCAGTAATTTGACACTTTTGGCACTCCACTAACAAATTTTGGCAACTGAGCGCTATCGAACTACATCTGAAGTACTTCTGCGTCTGAAGTACAAAAAAGCTACTCCACTAATCAAACGTCCGTCAATGTCAGTTCAATAGCCTTATATTTGGTACTTTTGGTATTTGGTACACTATCGACATTTCTATACTTGAGTTGCCACTGAAGCGCCACTGACTCACTATAGAGGCACAACTGTGGCAGATCAAAATATTAGCAGAGTGCCACTTTTACAGCCGAGACGCAGAAGTAACGCAGTAGCGACGCAGTTGTGTGCCTGTCAAAGTTAATTAGTGGAGTAAAGGCCCATATCCATGATAACGACGCTTAATAGTGTCCATGTTTTTTAAAATCGTGCAAGACTGTATTAAAGTATATTTAATAAAAAAAGATATATTATCGTGGTATATTTTGGGAATAGTGAAGTAAATATTTAATCGAAGTTGCAAAATATCCCGAATGCGATATTAAGGTGGGAGATTGTGGGAATATATAAAAAATATTTTATTGACTTTCCCAAAATAGCCCATTTGGGATGTTTCTTGTGGGATGTTATGGGAACAGAGGCGTTTAAGTGATGTGTACTTGGAAATTAGAAAAGAAATATATTTAGGATTGTACAAAAACATTTATTTGTTTAAATTATATATTCTACTGATATTCAATAAATGGTATTAAAGTTTGATGCTTTGTTATTTTCCAACTTACTATGTTGTAATCACTCTTATTCATAATTCATTAAAATATGGTTATATTAAAATTCCGTTTTAGTTTCATAATCAGGTTCTGGTTCGAAAGCACGAATTATTTGAAGATTTTTAACCGGTTTTACTTTTGGTTCTGAGTCTGAAAAAGGAAAATAAATAAATATATTTATTGCACAAATTTAATAAAAAACAAAACTAAAAAAAAATCTTTATATACAAATGAAAACTATTGTATAAAGTATTCGTAAAATATAAATTAAATTAAAAAGTAGCTTAAGAACATTAAATTAGTATTATTATTTTTTTATTTTATTTTAGTTATCATTTTATTAGTTAATATTATTATTATTAGTATTATTAGTAATTATTCGACACACTAGTTAGTTAGCTATACATGTTTAGCTCTAGTTAATCTCCCATTTATATTTTATAATTAAATCTTTAATATACAATTAATAAATAATATTAATGATCAATTTATAAAACTACGAAAATATTGTTCTTATAATATTAAATTTTACCTGATCTTGTGAACAACAGCTTCACGAGGTTAGCAAAAGGGATGTCGATAAATAGACAAACAACAAACGCAACAAACATTGACAGGCTGAAGAATCCAAAGCTGCGGAAAACCTGGAAGGAATTTACAAAGTTTTATTCAATTTGTATCTTATGAAATACTTTATATCTGGAATGTCGTAGCATTTATAGAAGAAGGGGTTTTATAAGACAACGGGGATAAGACACCATCTCCGATAATAAAAAAATCTTTCATCTTTGCTGTTATAAAGTCTGTTGCTGTTAATAAGTCATACATACATACATACGCTTCACGACTTGTGTATACACACTCCCTTTTTTATTATTGCGGGGTAGTCAGAAGCGTGAATGTCCGAAATTTCGAAGGCATGTTAGGTATGGGTCATTTGAAGCCCGCGTATCATTAGATAGACAGCACCCAACGTGATAGGTAGTGAACCGTATCGCCGTATATATGCACTGAGGGATAGGCAGGTTTTCTCACGATGTTTTCCCTCACCGTTAGCGACTGTAAATTATGTACATAAATGAAAAACACATTTAAATTTTATTCATTGGTACATGCCAGAGTCGGGATTCGAAACTAGGAACTTTCTCAAACGAAGTCCGAGGTCTTACCCAGTGGGCTACAGCCGCTAAAATGTTAATAAGTCATAAACCACACAAGCTTCGCTGCCGGTGTCATGAACATGGGAGGAACTCAGAGGCCATAATTTTTTTTTCTGTTTATTTATTTCAAATGTATTCTAATGTTATGTGATAAGTACTATTTGCCTAAATAAGGCAATTAAAACAAAAAATAAGTAATTAAAATAATTACGCACCGGCGCGAGACTGGCATCGCGAAAGGGATTCTTTCTGTCAGTGCCGGGTTTCGCGCCGGTGCGAGGTCATGATTTTAGCAACATAGGTGTGAAAAAAATCGTTTAGTATGAATAATATTGTAATCATAATGTATATATTGTTTATTTATCAAACTAAAATCTTCCAAATCGTTTAACATGAACATTATACACGTAAAAAATTAAAAATAACTGAATAATTCTAATAAATATTGTGTTCAATGTGGTTTTGATTGAAGCAGTCTGGACAAATTCCTGACTTCTCACTACATGTTTCGTACTGGTAGGACGTGTCTGTGCGTTCTTTGTTTTTATGACATTGGCGACACATTTTTCGTAATATTCTTCCTCTTGCATTAGTCTCCGTAATTATACGGATGCAATGACGGGTCGATATTGCTCTCGATGAGACGCCTGGTCCTGGTTTTGCTTTTGTTGGTAATATTGCATTTATAATATTGAGGCGATAGTCATATAAGGTCATTTTTCTTTGACCCGAATATTGATTATAAATCTTATATGAATTAATAAAAAGAATAATTATAAAAAAGAATAATAATAAATAGTATGGTTTGTATTGCTATTTTTAAATACCATCTCAGGTTTTTCCTGTCACAGGGGTAATATGCAAGAAGTTGATCTTGCCTATCAACTCCAGACATGTACTCGTTATATTTTGCTATAGCTAGTGGTTTCTCTTTTGATTGACCTCGTTTATTCACCACAGGCACCATTTTATTTTCATACTGGTTCGTTATTTACGTTACGGGGCGTTTGTCTTGCCATTTACCTATGTGAACTCTTTCTCGAAATAGAGACACAATTTCCCCTTTTTCAGTTTCCTTGCGGTCACTTCACCAGGATTATCTTTCAAAGCTTTACGTAATGTACCTGTGCAATAAGTGTAATTATCTAGAAGTCGTTTAGCCAGGCCTAAACTGTTGTAGTAATTGTGCATGTATAGTTCATGCCCGTTTCCGAACTTTCCTTGCATCAGATGCATAACGACTTTTTCTGCATGACCTTTCCCAGATACATCAATATCTCTGCCGCGAATATATACACGAAACCTTAATATTAGTCCATCAGGCTGGGTGAGCATGTATAACTTTACACCGTATTTATGGCGTTTAATTTTTATATATTGCTTGAATGCAAGTCGCCCTCTCCAAAGCACCATACTCTCGTCTAAAGATAATTCTTTACATGGGTAATAACAATCGTCCATCTTTTTATTGAAGTAATCAATCATTTTTCGGATTTTGTAAAGAGGATCTTCGCTTTCTGATTCCGAAGTAAAGTGCAAGCATCGCAGGATTAATAAAAATTTATTACGAGACATTTGCTGCCCAAAGACTGGAATGTTAAAAAGTCTTTCAGTTTTTCAGTAATCTTGGAGTCTGTTGAGGTTTATAGTACCCATATGAAGCAGTAAACCAAGGAAAATTTTCAGTTCTGAGATACTCAGCTGTTTCCAGTCTTTTATTCTGCCCTTTACTGATTCATTTGCCGTTTTAAATCTTTCAGCCTGAGCATTAGTTTCAATACAAATCATCGAAAGTAATTCTTGGTCGAAAAAGAAATCAAAATAATTAATAGGGTCATGACCATTAACCACGCCGGAAAAGGCGTTGATTTTGTTGAAATGCAAGTCTTTCATATCACCTGTGGTTTTTATAATCCATTTTGATGTAGATCCCCTAGTAGATGGTTCACTCGGCTTTACTAGAGGGATTTGCTTGAACGTCAAGCTCTGATTATGGTCCTTGTGTGAGGAATACTCCTCAGAATCACTACCAGGCTGATAGACATCTTCTTCGTCAGAATTGGTAAATAATTCATCTTCAATATCACTATCTTGTGAGTAAACTGGTTTGGTCAACCTTTGTTTTTTGGCACGTGGCGGACTGTTATTTGAACGCATATTGCACAAAAAATGTAAAAGATAACTAAAAACCAATACTTGGTGAAAATAGTTAGAGCGTTCAAGCGCAGTGCTGACACGAATCAATGTTACTTGGCGCGATGCCGACGCCGAACTGACTCATACAAGTTGGTCGGTAGGCATCTTGCGCCGGTGCGAGACCGGCCCCCCACCTCACACCCCACGTCTCGCGGCGGTGCGAGACCGGCAGCGAAGTTGTTAACTTCTCAGAAGTTTTTGGACGTATTAGTACACAGAGGGACCGAACACCACCTATATGCTTTCGAAGTCATGTTTTAATGTAAAAACTAGTAAAATGTCCAAATTAAAAATGAATTAGATAATGTTCCGTTGTTCCTTGTACTCTAAAGTGACGTATGCAAGCGACGCCATGACACTTTGACGCGTTTTGGTGCAAATTTTAAATTTATGAATCAAAAATCATTTATTAAGTACTAAACCTTAATTTTCCGCAGATATATTATGTTTATTATAATCCGTATATATTTCCAAATATTATAGAACAGTTTTTCAAAATTTGTCATCATGCCTATTTATATTGCGAAATTTATTTCGTTGACTTATTTATTTTCGTTCCTTTCGATAAGAAATTAAGAAAGAAGTGGCTTAAACTTGCAAGACGTGATTTGGAAGAACTATTACCCATTCCACAGCTTTATTTTTGTGAAGATCACTTTGACATAAGTATTTCCTTTTTTATTTTGTAGAATTTTGTTGCCTAAATTCATTATAAGCTTATTTTATGGGAAGAAGTAAACATTGATATACCTACCTACAAAATTTTTGGAGGATATGATTCTCTTACTCACAGTTACTTATTGAAATCAAATCCTCAATGAATGAGCTATTAAAAAGCTATTTTATTTCATTTCATTCAGCTTTTGTAAATCCTTGTTCCATAACTCAATTTAGCGTAATCAATTTACACAAAAGAAATTGAAGTTAATAAAACAACAAAAAAACAAAACAAACCAACGCATTCACGACCATTAACCCTTGCGGGGTAGTCGGAGGTTCAGGTTTCCATCTCCGCAATTGCGAAGGTAGTAATTCTATGGACACCTCGAACCCACGTGTCAACCAGATAGTCAGTACTCAATGTGACAGGTGGTCAGCCATGTCGCCATTTACAAGCACTAACTATTACCTGTTCGACGAACAGGTAGGTTTCCTCACGATATTTTCCCTCACCGTATAATTCGATGCATTTCGTAAATGTGTTTTTATTACGAAAATGTACATAGAAATTCATTAAACTTCATTTCCATTGGTACATGCTCAAACGGGATTTGAACCCTGTACCCACTGATACAGAGACAAGCCTCAAACAACTGAGCTACGTCGAATTAAAATTAATAAAACATTAGCGGCGTAATTAATTAAAAAAGCGTGCGAGTGTGTAGTAATACAAATGTAAACAAAGAAAAAGTACTCTGACGTGACGTCTTGCGCTCTGATTGGCGTTCAACATGTCATGGCGGATTGCCGTATTTAGCGATTTTATTTTATCGATTATTATATTAATCTTGGTTTTAATTATGAAAAGAATCAGAGTTTAAGAATTAGGAATTTTGTAATAATATACACACAAAATATTTCAATGAAATTCACTTGTTGTCATCATGCCTATTGTAGGCAATTACTTTGAAAATATTAACGTGATTGTGTGTGTGCATACACACATATTCTTTCGGCAAGGACAGAACCTTCGAGAAATATAATCTCCTTATTCACTTTTAGTAGTCATATTGAGGTTGTGATGACATTTAAAACCAATTTCCCATATATTATAATATGAGACATTGATGACAGGTTGCTAGTTCATTGCTCCTTCATGCTCGGAATAAGGACAGTTACATAGTTAGCATGCAAACTTGAATGGGACAAATTATTATCAGTAAGAGTTTATGACGAAGTAGAATTAACTTACCAAGTAAACATGGGAAAAGTAAAGTGGTTCCAAAGCGGTTGAGTTGACCAATATTATGAGTTGATAGTGGAACACGTACATAGCATAGGATAACTTTGACGGTAGCTTCCAAATACTTAGGGACAGAATTCTATTGATAGGACCTGAAAAATGTACAAATATTATAATAGATGTGAGAAAATGTGCCGAATGTGTATGAGAAGATGTATGAGTGTCAATGAAGCAAAAGTGGTCTGTCAGGATCGGGACAAATGGAGATCCGTGATATCGGCGTACCCCGTGGGAATCAGGCGTGATGTGGATGTAAGGTACAAAACTTGGTCGTAAAATGTATTGTCTGTAATAATAATAATAAAAAGCGTTTCGTTTATTCACAGCCACAAAAGATACATATTATTCATATAGATATAATTTTATGGCAGATGATTTGATATCAACCGTGGTTATGACACAAGTTTTAGGGAACTTAAAGACCACTTTATTTAGTTTTATTAGACAGGTGATTCCCATTGTGATAATTGATGACTTTTACACCATTTACAAACGCTCACTATCTAGAGTGTTAGATTGGTTTTCCACTATACTTTTCACACTACAACAGCATATGATCACGCTAATACCACTTCGAAAACTGGCCTTCGGTTATATGACAACGGTCACTATGCATTATATGACCCGTAAGAATAAACTGCCACTAGCTGTATGTATGTTATTCACCTATTACTGTGGCAGTACCCTTTCAATGCGCTATACTAATTCATTATTTAGTACATTTTAGTATCTAAAAAGGCAAACGCGTTCACGACCATTAACCCTTGCGGGGTAGTCAGAGGTTCAGATTTCTATCTCTGTATTTGCGCAAGTAATATTCGTATGGCAATAAAGCAACAAACCCACGTGTTGAACAGATAGTCAGTACTCAATGTGACAGGTGGTAATCCATATCGCCATTTACAAGCACTGACTAGTACCTGTTCGGGGAATAGCAAAGTTTCTTCACGGTGTTTTCCCTCATTTTATTATCTACTTGTAGAGAACATCTTTGTTTCTTTGTAAGTCCTTACCTCCAAACCCATGATGGCAAGCAAATATCATCCAAGCAATAGCAAAGCCCCACGCAGGTCTCATGAAGCTATTGACAAACAAATCCGCTACTCGGTTGTCCCAATCAGCTTGTTGTAGTGGATAGGGCGTGTATAAAATGACACCTACCAGTCCTATCCATAACAACCATGAGGCTGCTACTACTGACTGAAAAGAAAATGTCCATTGAGATTAAAGATTAAAGGATATATATGTGTAATTTAAAAGAGAGGTAAATGGGAGACATTTGCTGTACTGGAAATTCATTTGCTACTATAGTTTTAAGATGGTTAGTATTATTATTGTTAAAGTGGCCTTCTCCGTAGAATAGTGTGAAAGAGAATTAACCACGTCAGGTTTTTGGAAGGGCCGTGACACTATGAACATTTTTATAAATTCTTGACACCTTTTATCACATTAACTGTATTACAGGGCTATGATATGACATAATAATACATTAAGGATACATAATAATATAGACATAATAATATAGCAAGGAAGTCAAGAAAAGACACCAAAACTTCCTCATTAAATAATTTTCCTCATGTCACTGAAGATAATGGTAGTAAGTCAATAATTGTAAAATTTATGACGTATGGATTTGCTATCATGGCTGATTTTTATTTATGATAGATAAAGAATTACTCTAATGTGAACGACCGACTATCACTATATCGTTATATCGCAGTGTGTTAAAGGATATCTATTCAAATCGATTAATGATATATTAAAAATAATTGGTTTATTAGTGGTGTAAAGTGACAAATTAAATTTGATTACTTAAAACTACGATATTATAGCTGTAATACTTCTAGCATGTCGTAAATGGTTATTAAGGGTTACAATGGTTGGTTTTTTATACATTTACGTCTCTTGCTTCATAAAAAAGAGGCTCCAGCCCAGTGGGGAAATCTTTCTGGTTCAGGCATTTACCAATTAATTAAATTAAAAATATATGTTTTTTATATGTTTAATTGCTAACAGTGAAGGGAAACATCGTGGGAAAACCTGCATATCGTTCGGGTTCACTACCTATCACGTTGGGTGGCCCATACTTAACGGACCTTCAAAATTTCATAAATAGGCATTCAAGCCTCTAACTACCCCACCACAATAAAAAGGGAGTGTGTATACACAAGACGTGAAATGTCTGTTGTTGTTGATCGTGCTTCATTAAATAAAATTATTTGTTTATTACCTTATTTAAATGAACCTTTTTACCCTGGTTCACGTGCAGAATATAACCGAAGAGCATGCCAACTAGAAATGGTGAGGCCCTAGTCAATGGGTTCATATAGTATCTGACATAATATTTTCTGGAATTTTCTAGGTCATCTAGGAATCTGAAAATAAAGTGAGTATCGATATAGTATTCAAAATGAGCCCTAGACCTCTCATGGCCCTAGAACTAAAAGAACGTAAGTTATTGCATAAACACCTATGTATTAAACTTAAATATTTCTAAAAGGTAATATAAGCAGGTCGCGCATCTTAATTATGGAATTTATATTAAAAAGTATTTATTCAGAATAAAATCTTTATAGGGGGGTTTAAAGAGTCATTTTTTACTACGAGTCAATAAAAAAATAGAAGGAACAGTTAATCTTTGAATCTCACCTCAATGATAAAGAGGATGCTCTATCGACCAAAAAACCGTTGAAGATTGTGGCACTAGTCAAGGAAATAAAAATAGCTAGCATAAGAGATAGTATAGCCGTTCTTTGCCCCTTAAACAGCCATAGCAAAACCAAAGGCGATACTATATGAAGCTGCGTATCTACTGCAAGATACCACGTATGTGAAACACACTGAAATATAAAAAAATATAATTATATAATAATTATTATTGCCTGTTGCCATTTGGAATACTATTTTTTTGATTATTTTTGTATTAGAGATACGATATAAAATTTAGATTTTTTTGCAACCTGACAACTTAAGTACTAAATGTCTGGTATGAACGAACTGCATGAGTTAAGAGCATATATAATTTGAATATTTAATTAACGATTTGGAAATAATTATGTAATACCCTGACTAAACCTTGGGACATAAAATAGACTATGTTTTCGTATAAAAGCACTTAATCATCCATTCACGATTTAAAGGCGAAGGTTTAAGCAATTATTGTGACAATAAACCACCAAATAAAGAAAATTATACATATAAATACTAGCGACCCGCTCCGGCTTCGCATTAATTTAATGAACCCATTTAATGGATGTTATTATACGTATAAACCTTCTCTTAAATCACTCTATCTATTAAAAAAAACCGCATCAAAATCCGTTGCGTAGTTTCAAAGATTTAAGCATACAATGGGACATAGGGACAAAGAAAGCGACTTTGTTTTATATTATGTAGTGAAAAACATACGCAATAAGTCCCGTTAGTCATTAATCATGAGTATAAATCGCGAATCTCTTAAAACTATAACTCACACTATGATAAGGATTCATATAAATCTGAATATGCAGGAGGGTTGACCACCAGAACCTCCTACACCTTTCCACTTCCACTGCAAATGGCTGCCAGTAAGGTCCATCTGCCACTCTGTTGAACCATGAGACTTGCAGCAGGACGCAAGCAGCCAGAATGGGGAACATCCTCAAAATGCGAAGAAGATAGAAGAAGTGGATGTTCTTGAGGAATGTCGCTGGAATATTATATGAACATGTATCTTACTTGTACATTTATGTCTTTTAGGGTGGGCAGTGAGATGTAATAGCTAGTCGGTATGTATGTATGTAAAGAGTTAGTTGTGCTTTTTTTGTGTAAAGTAATTTATTATATACGACGAGGGAACGGACCCACCTAACACAGGAGAACTGCTTAAAAGGAGGTTTTAAGTGACTATTTATTAATAAACTATATATTAATGAAATAAAAAAAATATAGTCCATCATTAAAGCATTCGTTATTGAATTGTAATGGATTTGTTCTCAAGAACATGAATATCTTTAATATGCTTTTAGACAAACGTATACCTATAGTAAGTTACAAATAAAAGTTATTAAGTCATTTTAATGAAATGCAAAGCAAACTTCAAGTTACTTAGTTCTCTATTTCGGTATGTAAAGAAAGTACTTGATAAGGTGCTATATAAAAAAATATGGCGGCAAGCTTACCTCTTCTAAATTTTCCAATGGTGGTATACACTACGAGAATACCACTTAACAGAAAGAATGTATCAACAGAAATGGGCGCTGCCGTTAACGATATAGATGTCAGAGATTCTAACCACTGTAAGAAAATAATATTTTTATTACAATATAAGATATTGAGAAGATACTAAATATCCTTGGTTAAGTCAAAGATAGGAAATCATTTATAAAAGTGTGTCGGGGATCAATGTATAAGTACATTTAGTCAAAGAAATTGACCTTTATAAGATTATTTTTGATATATTCTTAGATATGCAAAACGACTATTCATCCCTTTCGAGACTGTTACCTTAAGTGACTTTAGACATAGTCTTAATAGAGATAGCGTCTCATTAACTGTATATTTATTTTAATGATTTAAGTAGTTGTTGTTTCTAACACGATAAGCAGAGACTATCGATCGCCACTTTGAACGTACCTGACCAATCTCTCTCGCTTGATACATACTTTTTTTGTTATACGGCTACGTAGCGTCCTTCGTCAAGAATATCGCAAATTATACATCTTTTTATAGTATTTCTTACCTGTACAGGGTCCATAGGATTCCGCACAGGATGATCTAACAGCGTTGAGTATGTATGTCCGGTTATGATCCATACCATGGCCAAAGTTCTAATACCATCGAGACATTGAATCACTTTTGGGTTGGAACTATTGTGAGTCAGGATTTTGTAGTTGGTAGACAAGGAAAATGATTGTAATATTTTGTTGGGTATTAGTCCTGAAAAAGTATATGTTCTTAGTAACCTTTATCTAAAGGTCAGAAGCTAATTATCTAATATTGTTTTAATCTGCTCAATAATTTCTTAAAATAGAAGAGATGTTCTTTACAATTTTATAAAATATCGTAACGGTCTAGGAATTATTTCAGTTATTTTCGGGCTAGATATAATAACTAAGGAGCCTCTAATACTGGCCATATACGTCCTTGGCACTTACACTCCTAGTAAAGACTTACTTAAGTTAAAAATAAATTTGTGTATGTCATGCTTACCTTTTTGTTGTACATTAATGTCATAGATCGTACTAATAAGAGTTAGTAAACCTATTAATCCAAATACAACTCTGTAATATTAAAAAAACATTTTATTTTAATAACATAAGAAATGGACAGTTAATGTATTCCATTTAGTTAAGGATTGGTAATTCTAGCATAATAGATAATTAGATAACGTATAGTTGAATACCGATTAGGTTTACTAAATACGGACTTTATAATTCGAGTAGGTAGTTGAAAAGTTTTCAGCGATGACCGACTTTTAGGACTTTGGTTATACTGTTACAGTCAGTAGATTGTTCTTATTTCATCCTACAAATAGTCAGTCGCCGATTGTCGAACCTGGAAAGTCCCAAAGTGGCAAAAGATAACCCGTTTTTAAACATTGACTTTTGTTTGCTTCATCCTCAAGGATAACTAAGTTTTCTTTAGGAGCAACGGCTTAACGCACTATCTGTTATCTCCTAAATAATTGTCTAGTTATTTATTAATTAGTAACATTAATGTTGATAAGACTTTATAACTCATATATATTTATTAGTAGGCTCAATTAAATTTAAAGCCCTTTTTGTTGTCTATCAGTCCTTGTAAATTTTGTGGTACAATTGAAATTACTGATAACAATAAGTAACATATTGCTATACGGTAAACATTTTATCTGATTAAAGGTGGAGTTTTAACATAACTAAGTGCATATTTGTATCTTTATCAGTTTGCCAAATCAAGATGAGATCGGACTAAATTGATAAATGCACATTATCAGGTTAATGAACCTATACGTCAGTTTAACGTCATTCAATTCGACCTTTCCCTAATTACAAACACACATACAATACTCACGTTTCTCTGTACTTCTTTTAAGATGACAAAAACTAGGAGACATGATCTTAAAGGAAATATCCGAGTTTGTCTCGGTCGTTCAATGACAATCTTCTTTATATATCATAGCATGCTATTGGGCGATGGTTTGGTAACCTGTCACCTTAAAATAGTACAACCCAATTCATGCTAAAAAGTGGCCTATGAGGTATTATCGTGTCTCCAAGGTTCTGTCCACCCCAAAAGTATTAACATGGGCACAGATCATGGAGTAATTAATCACAGGAGTGGGCCTTACGCAATATTTGTATGGAAACTAGCGTGGCATCACGCAGGGTGAAACGAGGTACGCGTGATGGAGGGGGGATATTACAATCAATCAAAACACGGCATTGGCCAATCAAATTAGGTATCCACTTTCTACTACACATTTTTAGGGCGGTTTTCACAAAACTTACTAAACACGATTAAGACACGCTAATGTGAGTTAAAGAGCTTAATCACGGTTTTCTGATTTCATCGTTGCAAAAATAATCATGTTTAGGCTTAAACGTGGTTAAGGCTTAATTGGCCGATTTTCGTCAATTAAAGTGACTAACCCGGGTTAGGGCAGATGTCAAAATATTGGGCGAATAGATTAAAAAAAATTAAAATAAACGGTTTTTTTTAATGTACCATTTTTTTATTATGCGTTTTTTGACATTTGCCAATGTCAAATCGCGTAAACAAAACGAAAAGTGACGATTTCTTAACCACGATTAAATACATCACCGTGAAATCCATTTTGCGAAAATCACAATTAACTACGAAAATTGATTGGGATTAAGTTTAATTCTGTTTAACTAATCAGACTTTGCAATGCATTCGGTGAAATCCAACCTTAGACTCCGCACCAATTAAAACACGCCTTTTAACCTCCGCACCGCGTAACGGGGACCGCTCCTTACGCCGGGTCCTCTTTATATTTGGTTCGTGAGTAAGGATATAAGAATACTTACTATTGATCTGAGTTAAGAAATACTTATACTTACGAAGCCACAGTGTCACCAGCAACCCACGGCTTATCATTTGACACACGACAATAGCTCTCAGAGTATTGAATCCCCAGGGCGGTTAAGTTGAAGAACAGTCTGTCTAAAGCCTCTGAACTTTCACAAGTCTTAGGCACGCATATAGCCAAAGACAAGGATTGTGATGCATACACACTGTCTGGAGTTACCCTATAGGCATAAAAATACATATAACGTTAGTACATATGACCGCCGAGTGTGTATGAGATGTATGAAGGTCAATGAAGCGAAATGGTTTGTCAGGATCGAGACGAATGGAAATCCGTGATCTATGCCTACCTCTCTGTAGATCTCTCTGTGATATGTATGTATGTTCAATACATACATATACATACGCACTAAGACCTTTCGAAGCAGTCAAAGATACGATCATGAGCGTTGTGATGGTCTATCGTCCCTTGAAACCTTCTCTTTAGGTGTAAATCGGTATCTAACATGACATATGATAATCCATGCCACCGTATACAAATACTGACTATTACCTTCTTAGAGACATGCTGTCGCACTCTAGTCCAAAAATAAATGTGAGTTAAAGAGAAATCTAAAATACACACGAGACTGTCATTACTTCTAATTATATCTAAAAATAATCTGCTTAAGCTCTTTTCATTGCGTAGTGCAGTGGCATGAATTGGATATTTTACAGACCATTTAACTAAAGAGGAATGGTAATAAAGATGATGATTTACACCCGTTTGTTATAATTAAGTTAGTTTATGTTGAATCATTATTGGTATCAGTTACGGTGAGATGATTCATACTTGAATAAAGTGTTCTATGAACTACGCAAAGCATTCGTCATATTCTAATTAAAAATTGTTAAAGTCAGATAAGGTAAGTCTTTTTGACATATCAAAAATATTGAGTAAACCTTGGCACAATTAGACAAATATAATATGAAGTTTCGAAATATTGATATTGGTGGCCAGGCTATTACACAAAACTAGCTTAACTCATTTTATTACTTTCCTATATGAAGACAGTTAATTCGATCACACGTATAAGAAATAAAAAAATACCTTGAAACAATCCGGTGGTTTATACTATCCAGAGCGATTTGATTCGAAATATTCAATGGACTCTGATACTTGCTAAGCATGTCAAGCCACGAATACTGAGATCGCATTAATTCTGGAATAACACTTGCATCCTGCAGCAGAGGTACGTCAATAGAACAGAATTTCCCTTCAATCACGCTACTCCCAGTATCTTCTCTTATGTTCAAGCATTGGAAATAATCGCCCAAGTGGACTAAATTTCCTGACGTGATACCTACAGGTACTCGTAAGCCGGAATCTAAAACTGTGAGCATAAAAATGAGCATTAAATTAAATAAATTAAAAATTTTGCTAACCCTTGGTAGGGCCTGACTGAAATAAATATATTGTTATAGCACAGTTGAGGTCTCATAGATTATAGAACATTTTTCAACTACTAGTACTAAGATTCGAGTATAAGTGATATTATATTATAATACTTTTAATAATTTCATTAGAACTAGGTGAAATTACAAACAGCATCTCATTGCATCAACAGACAAGCAAAACAACGCTGTATGTACATATATTTTTCTAAGTATAATCAAATCATTAAAGTTTTACTTACATCTGTACTGAAGATCCGTGTTCTGACTAATATACACCAATTGTTCCTCACATAACTCAGGGTCCAAACTAGTTTCAATTATCGTAGCATCAATCGACGTGTTCTTCGGAAACAAATCTAAGTAACCCCTGACATCTTTCACACTGAATAATATCAATAAATAAAAGGACTTCATCATCATGTTCAACATTTTCTGATTCCTATTGGTACCTTACCTAAGGTGTCATTTTTCGCTAGTGAGTGAAGAACGATTAAATCCACAATGGATACAGCCGTAATCTGTCGTAAACTAAAGTTAATGTTCGATTATTTATCGTCACTATCGTTTTTTGTAGATAATAAGGCACGGTTTACTTATAAGTACTTACTATATTGTTATGCATTCTAGCTATATTATCGAAAGATAAATTTACTTACTCATGAATTACCAATAAATTAAATACTATACTAAATCTCTAAGGACATACTCACTTGTAAGTGCGTGATGAAACGCACGGGTTTGCTGAAAGCAGTGTACAGTTTATTTTCTGCTTATTCCTCGCAGAATAATATAGAAGATCATGCATGAAAAGACGCGTGTGAATGAAGCAAGGGAGATTTGTCAGGATCGTTCCAGGGGACGGTCGATAGTTTTTTGCATATCTCCTTAGGGACGTAAATATGTATATGTATATGTATATATCATTTGCATCAAATGCTGGGTACCTTTAGCCCAAACCGATAGTGTTATGTGATAACTTTGACGCTGTGTGTATGCAAATTAAGAAACATATAAATGTATAGTGTTGTCGTAACTGATGTGAGGTAATACGGGGTTAAATCGAATTTATTTCTTTTATTATACGAATTCTTATTTTAATATATCTATACTAAATTATCAATACAAGCTCCTACAATTTTTTCGTCTTTCTCCTTTTCGATATTTTAAATCGTAACTATATAAATATAAGATTATAGCTTCGTTTTCATTTCTTTCTCATGTATATTATGTGGCAGATCTGCACTTTTATTCTTATGATTTTGTTTTGCTGGTTCAACTGGATCTTTTCTCGGCGTTGGTCCTGAAAAGCATACGTCATAATGAAATACTGCTTGATACTAAATTAAATGTTATATACTGACTTAATTGGACTAGAAATATTTGATTTATAAATATATTTAACTTTTTATTTTATTTTATGATTATTAGGTAACTTTAATCTTTATTTATTTAGTCTAATTATTTTGATTTATTACTTCATGTAAATTGATTAAATAAATGTATAAAAGAGACATAAATATGTATATGTTACTATTGGACTAAATTTAAATGCTTGTCCTGTCTTCATATTTAGAGGTATCCAGGAGATAGTTAGAGGTAACATATAAAGAATTATAATTTTATCACGCCCTACGTTAATAGAATTATAATAATTCTTTATAATATGTTACCTCTAACTATCTAACTAATGCTCGATTAGTATAAGCTTTCATCGTTTGTAATCATTATTGTTATAGGTTGTTTACATCGAGATATGGTTGCAGAATAATGGGGTAAGGTTGGATGATAATTGAACCAAACATACCTTTTCCTATGATGAATATTTTGATTAAATTGGCAAAAGGTGCATCAATTAGTAGACAAGCAAAGAATGCTACAAACATAGACAGAGCGAAGAAGCCAAAGAAAAGGAATATCTGTAAAGGAAAAGGAAATTTAATATAGTATTTATGGGATCAGGCTATAATGAGACATCTTTATTGTAACATTTTTACATATACAAACATTTATATTTTATTAATACCTTTCAAGGTAGACTTTTGATCAATTTTTCATAGACATAAATATCTCGTTCTCTTAACATGAGTACTAGATTGTTATACTATTAATATGAAACCATGGTGGCAGGTTACTAGCCCTTCCCCAATAGACTCCAAATTCTTAAAGGGTCTGTTTTATGTTATAGTAATTCGTTTTAATATGTTTACTTACCACGTGACTGTCCGAAAAATAAACAGGCTCTACAATAGTGGAGCAGACCAAGATTATTAGTTGGTAATGAAATATGTACATTGCGTAGGATAACTTAGAGGTCAATTTCCAAATATCCAGAGAGAGTATCGCGTTTATTGGACCTGAAATTATATGGAAAGTATATTTAACAAGCTATTGGCGAAAATTTTGTTATAGCGTAATTAAAATGTAAAAATCTTTAAACAAATAATTTTAATGTATGGAAACTGAGTGTTATTAATATATGCATATAAAAATGATCAATTACATCTTATACCTTAGGTATGGGGAGGTGTATAAGTGATAATGCATATAAAAAAGTGATTAATTAGATGTTATACCACCTGTAACCACCGAGTGTGTATGAGTGTAAATGAAGCGAAAGTGATTTGTAACGATCGAGATAGATAGAGAACCTCGATCAATGCCTATCCCTCTGGAGAAAATCGGAACTTATGTGGATATATCTAAAACTTAAATCACCTACTTAATATTTCTCTAATTCACGTGGAACCCTTTTACTACTATACAAAGTACGAAAATCTAGCCTTTTGTTTATGCGTAACCATAGTTACCTCCAAAGCCGTGATGGCAGGCGAATATCATCCACGCTATAGCTAATCCCCACAAAGGTCGCATGAAGCTGTTGATGAGCCAGTCCACTGTAGAATTGTCCCAATCTGCTTGTTGGATCGGATAAGTCGTGTACATTATAAGGGCAACAACACCTGCCCATAATATCCAGATGAGAGAAAGTAGAGCCTGAAATTGATATTTTTTATTAGTTGCTTATGTGTATCACTATCACTACATAGTATAAAACAAAGTCGCTTTCTCTGTCCCTATGTCCCTTTGTATGCTTCAATCTTTGAAACTGCGCAACGGATTTTGATGTGGTTTTTTTAATAGGAGTGATTCAAGAGGAAGGTTTATACGTATAATAACATCCATTCATTAGCCAGAAGTGCGAATCCGGAGCGGGTCCCTAGTTATATATATATATATATATATATATATATATATATATATATATATATATATATATATATATATATATTCCTGAAAAGGACTATAGTCCTTCAAGGATATTCCCGAAAAGGCCTATCGTCCTTCAAACGTGGTCGTGAAAAGGACTATCGTCCTTCAAGGATATTCCTGAAAAGGACTATCATCCTTCAAACGTGGTCCCGAAATGGACTTTCGTCCTTCAAGGATATTCCTGAAAAGGACTATCGTCCTTCAAGGATATTTTAAAAAAGGACTATAGTCCTTCAAGGATATTCCTGAAAAGGACTACCGTCCTTCAAGGATATTTCTGAAAAGGACTATCGTCCTTCAAGGTTATTTCTGAAAAATATTTTCGTCCTTCAAGGATATAAGAGATATGTATATATATATATATATATATATATATATATATATATATATATATATATAGGACGAAAGTCCTTCAAGGATATAAGAGATATATCGTCCTTCAAGGATATTCCTGAAAAGGACTATCGTCCTTCAAGGATATTCCTGAAAAGGACTATAGTCCTTCAAGGATATTCCTGAAAAGGACTATCATCCTTCAAACGTGGTCCTGAAATGGACTATCATCCTTCAAGGATATTCCCGAAAAAGACTTTCGTCCTTCAAGGATATTCTTGCAAAAGGCCTATCGTCCTTCAAGGATATTCCTGAAAAGGACTATAGTCCTTCAAGGATATTCCTGAAAAGGACTATATTCCTTCATCAAGGATATTCCTGAAAAGGACTATCGTCCTTCAAGGATGTTTCTGAAAAGGACTACCGTCCTTCAAGGATTTTCCTGAAAAGGACTATCGTCCTTCAAGAATATTCCTGAAAAGGACTATAGTCCTTCAAGGATATTTCTGAAAAGGATTATCGTCCTTCAAGGATGTTTCTGAAAAGGACTGCCGTCCTTCAAGGATATTCCTGAAAAGGACTATAGTCCTTCAAGGATATTCCTGAAAAGGACTATCATCCTTCAAACGTGGTCCTGAAAAGGACTATCATCCTTCAAGAATATTCCTGAAAAAGACTTTCGTCCTTCAAGGATATTCTTGCAAAAGGCCTATCGTCCTTCAAGGATATTCCTGAAAAGGACTATAGTCCTTCAAGGATATTCCTGAAAAGGACTATATTCCTTCATCAAGGATATTCCTGAAAAGGACTATCGTCCTTCAAGGATGTTTCTGAAAAGGACTACCGTCCTTCAAGGATTTTCCTGAAAAGGACTATCGTCCTTCAAGAATATTCCTGAAAAGGACTATAGTCCTTCAAGGATATTTCTGAAAAGGATTATCGTCCTTCAAGGATGTTTCTGAAAAGGACTGCCGTCCTTCAAGGATATTCCTGAAAAGGACTATAGTCCTTCAAGGATATTCCTGAAAAGGACTATCATCCTTCAAACGTGGTCCTGAAAAGGACTATCATCCTTCAAGAATATTCCTGAAAAAGACTTTCGTCCTTCAAGGATATTCTTGCAAAAGGCCTATCGTCCTTCAAGGATATTCCTGAAAAGGACTATAGTCCTTCAAGGATATTCCTGAAAAGGACTATATTCCTTCATCAAGGATATTCCTGAAAAGGACTATCGTCCTTCAAGGATGTTTCTGAAAAGGACTACCGTCCTTCAAGGATTTTCCTGAAAAGGACTATCGTCCTTCAAGAATATTCCTGAAAAGGACTCTCGACCTTCAAGGATATTTCTGAAATGGACTCTCGTCCTTCAAGGATATTCCTGAAAAGGACAATCATCTTTCAAGGATATTCCTGGAAAGGACTACCGTCATTCAAGGATATTCCCGAAAAGGACTATCGTCCTTCAAGGATATTCCCGAAAAGGACTATCGTCCTTCAAACGTGGTCATGAAAAGGACTCTCGTCCTTCAAGGATATTCCTGAAAAGGACTATCGTCCTTCAAGGATATTCCTGAAAAGGACTATCGTCCTTCAAGGATATTCCTGAAAAGGACTATAGTCCTTCAAGGATATTCCTGAAGAGGACTATATTCCTTCATCAAGGATATTCCTGAAAAGGACTATCGTCCTTCAAGGATGTTTCTGAAAAGGACTACCGTCCTTCAAGGATTTTCCTGAAAAGGACTATCGTCCTTCAAGAATATTCCTGGAAAGGACTATAGTCCTTCAAGGATATTTCTGAAAAGGACTATCGTCCTTCAAGGATGTTTCTGAAAAGGACTACCGTCCTTCAAGGATATTCCTGAAAAGGACTATAGTCCTTCAAGGATATTCCTGAAAAGGACTATATTCCTTCAAGGATATTCCTGAAAAGGACTATCATCCTTCAAGGATATTCCTGAACAGGACTATCATCCTTCAAGGATATTCCTGAAAAGGACTATCATCCTTCAAGGTTATTCCTGAAAAAGACTTTCGTCCTTCAAGGATTTCCCTGAAAAGGACTATCGTCCTTCAAGGATATTCCTGAAAAGGACTATCGTCCTTCAAGGATATTTCTGAAAAGGACTATCGTCTTTCAAGGATATTTCTGAAAAGGACTATCGTCCTTCAAGGATATTCCTGAAAAGCACTATCATCTTTCAAGGATATTCCTGAAAAGGACTCTCGTCCTTCAAGGTTATTCCTGAAAAAGACTTTCGTCCTTCAAGGATTTTCCTGAAAAGGACTATCGTCCTTCAAGAATATTCCTGAAAAGGACTATCGTCCTTCAAGGATATTTCTGAAAAGGAGTATCGTCCTTCAAGAATATTCTTGAAAAGACTATCGTCTATACACTATATATACTATATACGTTTGAAGGACGATAGTCCTTTTCAGGATTATCCTTGAAGGAAGAAAGTCCTTTTCAGGAAAATCCTTGAAGGATGATTGTCCTTTTCAGGAATATCCTTGAAGGACGATAGTCCTTTTCAGGAATATCCTTGAAAGATGATAGTGCTTTTCAGGAATGTCCTTGAAGGACGGTAGTCCTTTTCAGAAATATCCTTGAAAGACGATAGTCCTTTTCAGAAATATCCTTGAAGGACGATAGTCCTTTTCAGGAATATCCTTGAAGGACGATAGTCCTTTTCAGGGAAATCCTTGAAGGACGAAAGTCTTTTTCAGGAATAACCTTGAAGGATGATAGTCCTTTTCAGGAATATCCTTGAAGGAATATAGTCCTTTTCAGGAATATCCTTGAAGGACGATAGTCCTTTTCAGGAATATCCTTGAAGGACGATAGTCCTTTTCAGGAATATCCTTGAATGACGAAAGTCTTTTTCAGGACCACGTTTGAAGGATGATAGTCCTTTTCAGGAATATCCTTAAAGGACGATAGTCCATTTCACGACTACGTTTGAAGGATGATAGTCCTTTTCAGGAATATCCTTGAAGGACTATAGTCCTTTTCAGGAATATCCTTGAAGGACTATAGTCCTTTTCAGGAATATCCTTGAATGACGAAAGTCTTTTTCAGGACCACGTTTGAAGGATGATAGTCCTTTTCACGACTACTTTTGAGGGACGATAGTCCTTTTCAGGATTATCCTTGAAGGATGAAAGCCCTTTTCACGAAAATCCTTGAAGTATGATAGTCCTTTTCAGGAATATCCTTGAAGGATGATAGTCCTGTTCAGGAATATCCTTGAAGGGCGGAATATCCTTGAAGGATCCTTTCAGGAATATCAGGAATAGGAATATACTTGAAGGAATATAGTCCTTTCCAGGAATATCCTTGAAGGACTATAGTCCTTTTCTGGAATATCCTTGAAGGACGATAGTCCTTTTCAGGAATATCCTTGAAGGACGAAAGACTTTTTCAGGAATATCCTTGATGGACGATAGTCCTTTTCAGGACCACGTTTGACGGATGATAGTCCTTTTCAGGAATATTCCTAAAAAGGATTATCGTCTTTCAAGGATATTTCTGAAAAGGACTACCGTCCTTCAAGGATATTCCTAAAAAGGACTATCATCTTTCAAGGATATTCCTGAAAAGGACTCTCGTCCTTCAAGGATATTCCTGAAAAGGACAATCATCCTTCAAGGATTTTCCTGAAAAGGACTTTCGTCCTTTAAGGATAATCCTGAAAAGGACTATCGTCCTTCAAACGTTCATAGTATATGTAGTGTATAGACGATAGTCCTGTTCAGGAATATCCTTAAAGGGATAGTCCTTTTCAGGAATATCCTTGAAGGATGATAGTCCTGTTCAGGCATATCCTTGAAGGGCGATAGTCCTTTTCAGGAATATACTTGAAGGACGATAGTTCATTTCAGGACCATGTTTGAAGGATGATATATTTATATATATATATATATACATATTCCATTAAGGATATTCCTGAAAAGGACTGTTTTCCTTCAAGGATATTCCTGAAAAGGACTATCGCCCTTCAAGGATATTCCTGAACAGGACTATCATCCTTCAAGGATATTCCTGAAAAGGACTATCGTCCTTCAAGAATATTCCTGAACAGGACTATATTCCTTCAAGGATATTCCTGAAAAGACTATCGTCTATACACTATTTATACTATATACGTTTGAAGGACGATAGTCCTTTTCAGGATTATCCTTGAAGGATGAAAGTCCTTTTCAGGAAAATCCTTGAAGGATGATTGTCCTTTTCAGGAATATCCTTGAAGGACGAGAGTCCTTTTCAGGAATATCCTTGAAAGATGATAGTCCTTTTTAGGAATATCCTTGAAGGACGGTAGTCCTTTTCAGAAATATCCTTGAAGGACGATAGTCCTTTTCAGGAAAATCCTTGAAGGACGAAAGTCTTTTCTAGGAATATCCTTGAAGGATGATAGTCCTGTTCAGGAATATCCTTGAAGGGCGATAGTCCCTTTCAGGAATATACTTGAAGGACGATAGTCCATTTCAGGACCACGTTTGAAGGATGATGTTGATATATATATCCCTAGTTATAGTGAGATAAAAATTAGAGAGGTTTTTCTCTAGGCGGATGTGCGTAGTGTGAAGAAGAGAAGAGCATGTATGAGAAAGTTATTGGGTGTAAGTGACCCGTTCCAGGTAGCGCTTGATAGTCTCTCGGTAAGTAAGAATAAAGTAGTAATTATAAGCAAAACATTAGTATCTCCTTCACATTACTAGTATGGTTAACAGCTATGTAAGTGACTCCTGGAGAATCGTAGGTTCAAAATTGAACAACGCCTTCGCAATTGAGATTAGCAATTAAGTTTTCTTCTTCATCTTTATTTGTGTAATGAGCTTCATCGAAGGCGTAAATACTTTAGATAGAACCATGTACAATTCTTTGCAATAGTATTTATCCGTTAATGATTTAGATACTTAATATTTTCTGTTCTATAAGTATATAATATATTTGGACATAATTACACCAATTGAACTAGCCCCTTACTAAGTGCATTTAAGACTTGTGTTAAGGGTACTAGTCAACGTAAATTTAAAAAATAAATACTTATTATATATAGAATACATATATAGCATATATAATCAACGACCAGACTGGAAAGCAGAAGAAAGCGTAGTTCTTAACTCTGCCTCCACCGGGAATCGAACCCGGGAACTCACGATTAGCGTTTAGGCGGCTAATCGATCGCGCCACGGAGGTCGTCAAAGTGATAATGATATTATTATGTTTGAAAGCCAATCTGTATGTATCATCTGTATGTATATCATGAAACCCGTTTTGTGATATCTCAAAAGAATACCAACATAGCTTTTTCCGCTATGTATCGTTCAAACAAAAATCCGCGTCCTAAAATACGTAACAAACAGTTTTTTGTCTTGTATCAAAAGTTACGGATTTTTCTTTATCGGTTCTTCGAGTCGCAACGACGAAATTGTTTTCTTAAGATTAAGTTTATGATGAGTAATGTTACGAGTTATTCACTTACACCGTGTATGTTTATTCTTCTATCTCTATTTAGGTACAGAATGTATCCAATTAGCATGCCGACCAAAAATGGGGGAGCTCGGGTGAAAGTGTTAAAGTAATATCTGTTATAATATTCCTTAGTGTTCTCTATGTTGCCTAAGTATCTGAAAACAAGATATAAATATGATATTGTTACATAAAGTAATCATCAATAAAAATTTCCTTCGCTTGCAATCGTTTCAGTTCTTCGGAACAGATATTTTCAAGTATCTACCATGGGTAATATGATAATTACTTCTTATGACATCTATTTTTACTATTTTGTAATTTTTTTAAATTAGTTTTGTCAAATTTCAAAACAGAGTCATAAACTAAACAAATGACTATAACAATCTCCTCACGGCAATCAATATTTTTAAAATAGTTAAAGGCATAGACCATATCAAAACATACCTTAGAGTAAACGCAGCAGATCGGTTGACGAGGTAATAATTGTAGATGGCAGTAATGGTAATAGAAAGAAAAGTCACCAAAGAAAGAGCAAACAAAGCCATTCTTCTTCCACCATAAATCCACATCAAAACCAACGGTGAAAGAATGTGTAATTGAGTATCTACCGCCAGATACCAAGATGGAGACAGACACTGTAATCATATAAACATACGTGTTACAAGTCTAATACACCTCAAATTCGACGGCAAAGTCTTACTAACAATATTAGCAATACGAAAGTATCGTAACATAACAACTCCAATACTTTAACTTAGTTTTTAATATTAGACTGTCCCGTAATAATCCGAGACGTAAATAGAATGATAACTAGCAACTGATTTTCCCGGCACTTCGTAGAAGGTGACTAAGGGACTAGGTTTCAATGGAATCTACTGGGCGATAGGCTTACAACCTGTCACCGATGGTTCATATAACATAACGACCCTAATATTATTTATGCTAATAAGTGTCCAAGGAGAGTTTCATGTCTCCAACTTCACGACGTGACGTGAATGTATGATGTGTGATTTATTTGAATGTATTTATATAATATGATGGAAAGTGGTGAAAATCCTTACGAATTTAAATGACTACGGAACATTAACTATCGCACCAGGAGTTTAATCATCATACAATCAATGTAACGCCCGTCTTTTCATATTGGGTTTTATTTAGTTTTACAATAGCTGAATTAAAATATAAGATATCTTTCTTTAGTTTGATAACTAAATAATTTAGTCTTATGTTGTTACAACATACATACGTATCTTACAATTAATTCCACCTTGAACTAATACTTTGAGAAATCCTTCACCTAATTTAATATAATAAATAATATTTTTATATTGTCATACTAATTTACTGTAAATAAAAGATATACTTTCATTCAAGTGTATATTAAAAATCCTTTCGGTTTGGACAGAATCTCGGAGGCAATATCGCCTTGGTATCTTTTAACATGAATATAAAAAACATATATATACAAACATGAATATAAATATCATTCCATATCACTAATATGGAATATTGATGACTGGTTATAAGTCCATCATCCCCTAGTTGCCAACAAATCACAGAGCAACAGTACAGAGAAAATAGTACAGAGCTTCTTAACATTACTAACACACCATCATCAACATATTACATTTTTGACGACCTCCGTGGCGCGATCGGTAAGACACCTGGGCCCTTACTCCACTAATTAACTTTGACAGCCACTCAACTGCGAGGCTATAGCGATAAATCTGCATCTCGGCCGTAAAAGTGGCACTCTGCTAATATTTTGACAGCCACACTAGCGTCATAATAGCGAGTCAATGGCACTTCAGTGGCCACTCAAAGTACAGAAATTATTGTCTATGGATTACAACAATTTAAAAAACTGTTTGCACTGACAATGCAGCAATGTCAATTAATGAATATTGATTTAGCAGTTAAAAGTTTTAAGTTTATAACGTAAACGTAGCTAAAAACGTACCTGAAAAAATATTTTATGTTTTTAATTGAAACTAAAACTACCAACTGAGCGTGTGAGTGTACATTAGAAATTGACCATTGACAAAAAAAGCTGTCATAATAATAGTAGAGTACCAAATGAAGGCTATTGAACTAATATTGAGGGACGTCAGACCCAGAAGTATTTCGATAGCGTTTCAGTGGCCAAAATTTGTTAGTGGAGTGCGAAAAGTGTCAAATTACGGCCATTGAACTGCCACAATGTCGACGCTGAAGTAATATTGTAGTCAATATGAATTAGTGGAGTAAGGGCCCTGAACGTTAATCGTGAGGTCCCGGGTTCGATTTCCTGTGGAGGCAGAGTTAAGAACTACGCTTTTCTACTGATTTCCAGTCTGGTCATTGATTATATATGCTATATATGTATTTATCTATATATAATATGTATACATTTCTTAAATAATACGTTGACTAGTACCCTTAACATAAGTCTTAAATGTACTTACCAAGGGGCTAGTTCAATTGGTGTAATAATGTCCAAATATTATTATTATATTCGTGAACACACTTACGATATGATGCGGAGACAAATAATTCTGAAGATGCAACAATGTGGACCACCAGTATTTCCTGCATCGTTCCACTTCAGTGGCCACAGGTTGCCAGTTAGGCCCATCAGCCACCCGGTTGAACCATGAAGCCTGCAGCAGCACTCCACATGCCAGGATGGGGAACATCCGTAGCAGCCTTAATAGGTAGAATAGGTGGATGTTTTTGACGAATTTCGCTGGAACACAAAGCAATAGTCAATACATGTAGCATACTAAGAGTTATGGTCATATGGAACTTTTTAGCCGGTGATGTTCTCCCTTGCCATATCTAATGCCTTGTCTTGCTATCCGATAAGACAATTATTCTTAAGTTGACTTGTTAAGTTGTTGTCCTTTAACATAGAAGTCACTTAGACAATACAATTACAAAAATATACATTAAAAGTTATCAAGTACGAAAAACGACCATGATTTTATTAAACAATTCCCGAATTAAAATTAATAAGCGATATGAATATAGATATAAATATATGTTGTTTATGTTAATATATGTGAATGTTAAAAGTATTTAGACGTAAAAACAAATTATCAAGATTACTATCTTCTACATAATTTTATGTTTACTTACTTTTTTGGAATTTGCCAACAGTAGTATAAACAACAAGAATTCCGCTCATCAAGAAGAAAGTGTCCACAGAAATCGGGCCAGCTGTCACCCATATTGAAATGTAAGATTCAGCCCACTGGAAAAACATTATACTGGTTAGTAATATTTACGCGATACCTATGTGTGATAGGCTACATTGGCATTGTCAAATTCGTCGGATCTCGGACGGAAAACTAACTAAGGTTGAGATAAGTCTCTAATTTATAACTTCAAAGATATTTTCTTATCATTCTATCTCCTTTCGGGTCAACAGAACCTCGGAGACACAGCATTCTTTCGGCCAAATAGAATAATTATAGGGGATTGTTATGGCGTTTATATGAAACTAAATTACTAGTATTTTACTCATGACGCTAAGCTTTCTTTACATTGTTAGTGCACCAAAATAAAGGTACGAACCTGAACGATGTCAATAGGATTACGCAAATGTTGTCTTTGGACTGCAGTGTATGTATGTCCAGCGATAATCCATGCCATGGCCAGGGTTCGTATCCCGTCGATACATTCAATCGTTTTTGAGTTAGAAACATGTGTTGTTAGTGTCTTGTAATTCTTTTGTAAAGAGAATGATTGGAAAATGGCATTTGGCCTGGACCCTGTAATAAAGGAAAAATACTTAATTAAAATTAACCACAAAATCTAACAAGAACTTATGGGGTATGATTTATAAAGAGAAAAAAAAGTTTAACTATTGCAACGTTTACGTTATTTCTCATATCAGTTTAATAAGATTCTGAAGTGAGGCTTTTGTTGTTGCTGTTCGTTTCAAATCCCATATCTTTAACACATACATATTTCATGCACTAATTTGCTATAGTTAATGCAATACATACTAGAAATACTCACCTTTGCGATTAATAATGGCGTCATAAACAGTACTTAGTATTGTTAAGAGGGCCAGCAGTGAGAAAACAACCCTAAAAAGAGAAATACTTCCTTTATTCTGAATTCAAGATTATTACAGCTATAATCATTTTATTTTGTCTTTATTTGCGGTTTAATAAACTCAAAAGATATCGACAAGAATCGTAATACATTTTTCAATTAAACACCATCATGAAATATTAAGTATTTAATTACCAGATTGTCCGTCATATTCAATGGCATTGACTTTGATTCACATTGCAGATGATAAATCCCACCATATCTTTGGTGCCTAGCGATTCATTTATTGTATCAACAAATCAATACTATTTTACAGGTTCACCAAGTCTTAGAACTAACATACATACACATCACCTGATTCCCTGTGGAGGGGTAGGCAGGTATCACGGATCCCCATTTGTCCCGATCCTGACAGACCATTTTCGCTTCATTGACACTCATACATCTTCTCATACACACTCGGCTGTTATAGGTACTCCTAACGTCACCTTTTTCAATATAGCGTCTATCGGACAATAGCGAAATATATTTCAAACAGCATACTCACGAACTAACTGTATCGGCCGCAACCCACGGCTTATCTCCGTTCACACGACAGTATCTTTCTGGGAACTGGAGATTTGTGGTAGAGTCATTGAAGATTAACCGTCCTAAAGCCTCTGTAGTGGTACAAGATTTCGGTATGCAGACTGCTAAAACTAGAGATTGGGACGCCAAAACACCCTCTCCTGCTATTCTATATGATAAAGTTATAAATGTATTAAAATTAGTTTATTCTATAAATTATAGGTTGCTCTAAAAGACAACAATGTTCCTGATTGGTTTTCTTTATTAGAATAGTTAATGTATTTCATATTGTAAGAAAAGTTTTTAAAAATTATATTAGTGTGTAAGAGGACATATTTTTTCGAACACATTATATAGTTAACAAAATCTTTATACATTCACACTATAATACTAGAGGAGCACGTAGATACGAGTATTATGGGCCTTGAATTATTTTAAAACGCATTCATAACTAAACATATAAGAACAAGAGAAAAATAAAAGATTTCTTTGCCAATTGTTGTTGTTGTAAAAAAATAATCACACTTTATTATTTACCTTGAAAGAAATTCTCGTTGCGTTGCATTTAAAGAACTCATATAATTTTCATTAACAGAGTCCAACCATGGATATTGTGACACCAAAGCATTAGTTGGTTCCAAAGGTATGTTTATGGAACAATATTTCCCTTCTATTGTAGTACCCCCAGTATCATCAGTAATATCTAAGCATTTGAAGTAGTCCCCTAGATGTACCAGGTTGCCTTGTAATATGCCAACAGGTATTCGAATGCCTGTATCGAGAACTGTGAAAGTAATATTTTACCTTAGTATTGTTAGTGACTCAAAGCAAAAATGAAAAGTTATGAATTATATAGTCATAATTAGCTTTAAGTTTTGAATATATATATATAATTCGTTAGTTATTTGAAGGGATTGAACAGTTTTTTAAATTCTTTCTTATGTAATAGACAAAACATCGTTAGTTGTAACTAACTCATTTTTTAATACCTCTAAAAGAAAGGTAAGATTCAAATAAGTGTTGAACAAAACATAATACACACAACTAAACAACTAAAATTTATTTATGTGTAGCCCGTAATATTTACGAAGATATGGTTTGATAAACATATAAGATGAATGATAGCAAATTATCAAAATACTTACATCTATATCGCAGAAGTCCATTACTACGAATATAATCCAATTGCTGTGAACATAATTCTGTATCTAAATATCCGTTAACAATATTTTGATCTATCGATGTGTTTTTAAGAGGCAGGTCTAAATAACAATTCACATTCGTTATATAAATAAATAAAAACCAATAAAATAATTTACTGATCATTTTATAAATGTACTCGGTCAATACAAGGAATATTAGTAAACTACGACAGACATGTCCAAACCTTAGGTACTGACAGAGATAAGAATACAAAGGATTACTATAACCGAATAATTAATCATTGAGTATTAGGGGATTTGGATTTTATTGGCTTTAATCATTAGATAAAAGAATGTACTAAAAATACCACTAGGGAAGTAGATAGGATGCAGAATATAGGTTAGTTCGTGGGAAGTGACCTTAACACCACCAGAACCTCATAGAATAAACATTTTGTACCTTTTACTGTAATTTATTAACATTATATAAGAAGAAAATAAATAGAAGTTAAATGAAGTAATTAAAAAAAAATATCTCTTATAGTAATTCAAGTTAATACCTAAGGAGATGTTTTCATATCTCTGAGGCTCTATCCACTACATCTGTCCATTAAAGGACGTGATTGTATATGATATTGATTAGTAGAAAATCGATGTAGTGAAAAGGTGCTATCTCAGTGTTTAATACAGCTGATCCTCCGACAGCATCCGAACCGAAGTATAGGTATACAATTGCAGTAACTTCAACTAAAATTTAAAAAAAGTGTTGGAGTGTATATAATGTCAAATATTACATAATAAGAGTATTTCTCTGCTCATATATTTTGATCCTTATTTTGTATGTTCTACACGTCTATTTATTATTTTTTTATGATTAAGATTATAGAAATGTATTTTGTTTGTTAAACATACTAACTACGATATAATATTTGCAAATTTATACTATATTGAACTGTTTTTGTTTTTCTACAATGATAATTAACTTCGATGATATCATTCGCATTTTTATACCGGAAATAACATAGCTACTACGCCTAAATTTATTAAGCCTATCTTTTTATTATTAACTTACTATCTAAAAGAATTAGAAAAACCGAATGATTAATGATAGGTGGTGTATAGGTATTATCATTTATCATTATTTACGATGTGACTGATTATACTAAGTTAGGGTATTTCAGTTTTGCTATTCAAAAACAATTTGCTCATTTCTTGGTTGCAGGAGATTAACTTTTGCAAGAGGGTGAAAGAAGCATAAGAAATGGGGATTCGTTATCTCAGCTTACCCCTCTGTAAAGAAACAGAGATGATGTGTCATCTGAATACCAAAATTATCATAATTATAAAAAAATATTACAAAAAAACTTTTGAGGAAAATTAGACGTGTGTATATAAGCCAAGAATCTTTAGAAATGATCTTTAAAAATGTGTTGGAATAAAATTAAAATTTTCTGACATTTAGTACTATTCGGTAGTCTTTCATTATTAGTCTCAATGATTAATACTTCAAGTCAAAGCACCTGCTTCATAATGAGCTGATTACGTTGGGTGTTCATAAGTTCATAATGAATATCATTATCTAAGGTAATCACTCGTATATAGCAATAAATTAGGAAAATAAAAGAAAAAAATAAGAAGATTGAGAATTAATTTTATTTGAAGTATTCATCTTAGTGGGCCTGCATTCGATCATTGTTCATTTCAAAAAGGCCATGTCCGTCCAGTTGTCAGAGCGAAAAGTCCAAATCTGAAATCAAAACAAATATTACTCACCAATATTTAACTTAATACCTATATATGAAACGTTAAACATATTACATAGTTTCAACGACTTTAGTTTTTTAAATTATTAAAAGCGCATATTTATTAAACGCTTAACGATGCCAAACTTAAAATAAGGGTTTAGGCATTTTAAATCCAACAATTAATTTTAACGTTTCTTTAGGATTATCTTTAGAGAATATTAATGTAAGAATATCAAGCGCTTATATTAAGATATCTTTTATCATGTGATCTAACCATTAATCAGAATATATGATATGATAGACTTTTCTTATCTTATCATCTTTAGAAAATCATCGGAAGAAAAAACACGACATAAAAAGGAATCTTACCCTCGTTTACTCAGATCACCGTTGCCCATTCGGAACGTGTAACCAGTACAAGAATTATTCGAAGCATCTGTCAAGCTACTGCACGATTGGGCCAAAAAGTGGTTGTAGATAACTGAGGCAGCGAAGAACTCGTAAGCACGGCTGTGGGAGCAGTTGTTGAGGAGGCATCCTGGCTGAGGGTTCCTTCCACCATTGGGGTAGAAGTTGGCAGCAGCAATGGCGTCCATAATACCCAGGACTCCACCGTCAGTGTGGATGGCTTCTACGTAGAGACCGTCAGTGTAGGTCAAGGCGTTTGCGTTGTTTCCCCAGTTGGGTCCCGCTGGGTCGAGACCTGGAAATAGTGGTAGATTTGTCAGAAACAGATGTTGAAGGTAGACTCTACGTTATTTTAAAATGATATGTTTCATCTTGCTCTTAATAAGCATCTAACTATTATTTTAAAATATTTTTCATTTTCCTCTTAAAAATCATGGTTTATGTTATACATCCAACTTACAAGTGAAATTCATTTTACCCACTTCATTGCAACGATAAAAATGTTAATACTTTACTTGGGTTTAAAAGTTTCGGCAATTACGTTCAATTGCTAATCATGTGGCTCTTCGAAATTTTATTTATGATGTGTAAAAAATACTTTTATTAAATAAAGGCTTAAAATAGGTCTAACCAAATTTCATAATTAATAACATTATCTTACCAGTAATTCTAGCAACCTGTCCGCCGAGCGTACGACCAGCATTGCCAATAACATGGGCACCCAAGCTGTGACCGACTAAATGAACATTGCTGTAGCTGCCCAAAGTAATGGACACCAACCAGGTGAGGAAGAAGCCAAGGTGCTGACCAATGCTGGGTACTTGGGTGACGCAGTACCAGTAGAGGATATTGCCAGCAACATGGCTCCAGTCCACGACGATCACGTTCACGTCATCGGCTTCCAAGAATGCTGGAAAAATGATTATACAGAATTAGTATCTCGAAAGATTGTTTCCTTCTTCCTAAATTTAAGTGTAAACTGTGAACTGTGGGAGTAAATATTTTTAAGTCTATTCTTTTTATAAAGTGCTTGAAAAGTGAATATTAATAAAAAAAAAATTATACGTAAACTGTTTAACTTAATTTAATATAAGAATATTTTTTGTTATCATAATTTAGCTAAACGATCTGTGAAACATTAAAAACCTTAATTTCGTAATAAAAATACATTAACGAAATGCGTTGAATACTACGGTAAGCGACCACAGCGTGAGGAAGCCCACCTGTTCTCCGAACATGTAATAGTGTAGTAAATAGTGCTAGTAAATGGTGACATGGCTGACCACCTGTCATATTGAATACTGACTATCTGGTTAACACGTGGGTTCAAGGTGTCCATAGAATTACTACCTTCGCAATAGCGGAGATGGACACCTGAACCTTTGACTACCCAGGAAGGGTTAATGGTGGTGAATGCGTTAGTCTTTTTTTTTCTCAGTTGATTTTTCTTCCCTTTCCTCTATTCGTTTGACCTCCCACCCAGCAATATTTATCATCCTACACTATTCATTTCATGATTACCTGGTACGATCATGGTGTTAACACTGCTGCTCAAGTCACTCTGCCATCCGTGAACAACAACCTTGACGGGCCTGCCAGACCTCCAGTTGGAATTGTACACGGACGAAACATCACCAAACACAATAGTCTGCGGCGTAGTTGGATTCAGTCTGTAATAGAAATTTGCATGATTAAGTAAATTATGAAAAAATACCAAACAGGTTCATAGTGTATAACACAAACATATTCATTAACTTCCTTTCATCACTTTCGCAGTGGTCATAACGTCGGAAAAATGAAAAAAACCCATGATGAAGATACCTCCTTGGTGAATTTTTAGCAAGAAATAGGTTATGATGTCATGTGGAACAACGGTAAAAGATTATATTTACTGCCGATTCCTTAGTAGCCCACGTGCTGGAAAGTTAGAATTCTTTCTTCATACCAATACTCAGTACCCGGGGCTCACCCAATCAGTATATTTTGAAATAAACATGGTGATAAATGTAATTTGGGGCAAAGAATAGTGTCTTTGCAATCTCACGAAGACTTGACTTTATGGTGGTTTATATTTATGTTGTCCTATTAATACTATTTATCAGGGTGGTTTATCTTCAACGGTGGACTGATATAGGCTGATGACGATGAACTAATTACATACAGAATAAAATGTACCTAGTGTAGAGGTAGTATCGGTTGTTAGCTCCAGTTCTTTGCCCCCTGGTAATAGTTTCTGGATCTCCAGTTTCATGCAGGTCTACCAGGATGTGGTTGCCCTTGGAATCTGGCATCCAGATGTATCTGCTTTCCCCTTCCACATAGTGGCTGTTGTCTCCGGGAACAGTGGGTAATGCGTTGCCGGCGCAAACTGAAATCAAACAAAATTATGCCACAAATATTAAATCCAAATCAAATTGGAAACATTCTTCTCAAGGCTGGTGTACGCAGCGTAAAGAACCGAAGACCTAGTATGAGAAATTCAATGGGTGTTAGTGTATCAAAAGAGATTTGAAAGGATCGTTTAAAAATAGCGAAAGGTGATCTTAGCCTATCCCAATAGGTAAGTAAAGGCATTGATATATATATGTAAGAAATATCTAAATTCGTAGTATAAAACAAAAAAAAATTAAGGTAGAGGAGGATATACCCGTAGTCACCACACCAACCAAAAAACTCACACCAATCATTCAATAAGACCGTAGCAATATTTTAACATTTCTCACAGTAAATATGATTTCATGTCAACTTTTTAAACAGTTTAATTCCTACTACTCTTTGTAACTTTCACAGTTACCACGGAAGTACTTATATGGATTCAAACTTTAAGAGCAAGACCACTTTATTACGTAGATAGGTTGAAGCCTTTAACTTAATAATTATAACTTAAATAAAGAAACTTTCTTCATTCAACCTGACACAAACAGAAATTAGGGATTCCTAAAATCTTTTAACGAATTAATTTCCAAAAGCCCAAAACTCCCTAAGGAGGTTTACGTTCTGAGTAAATAATTCCTAGTAAGTAATAGTTCTTAGTTACTTGTGTTGGTACTTACGGCCAATAACAGCAGCCAAAGCAATGAGCAACTGCATTACGGTAATTAACGCAAACAACTGTTTTGCAAACCACCTGAATTTTTCTATTAAGCAGCTATATATTAATGATCATTATCGCTGATAATGAAACGTAATGCTGATAATAAAGTGATTGACATAAACTTCCTAAAGAACATTTCGCACACATTCGCTGACAAAGTGATATTTTGTATTTGCGTGATTTTGTTTAGCTACTTAATATTGTTTTGCATAAACACACTTCATATATAGTGAGCAAAAACATTGAAAGCAGATGCCTCTTCAAAATATGTGTTATGCAACGGTCAATCATACATGGTCATAGGGACATTATCACATTTATTTTTTTAATTTACACTTTATGGGAAATCTTTAGGTGAAGTACAAATACACACTTACTAATAGTAATGAACATATGAATCTATGGCAAGGTTTAATTATTGGTAAGGGACTTGAATAGTAACCGTAATGTGATCCAAAGAAATATTACTACCAAATTATAGCATCATCCAACTTTATTCTAACCATTCTAAGCAAATTTAAGAAGTTTCACGTAATTTCGTAATGTTTGTCGTATTTAAAGAAATACGTTATTATGAATGTATACCAAATCTTGTTGTTTCTTTCTCATGCAAGATAAGTTCAAAAGCACAAACATTTGTGCGATTAAATCACAAGAACGATAAGCTAATTTATCACATTTGCGATATAAAGGAATCAGCGGAAAAATCTGTTTTCCAGATTATCTCTAATTAATGCATATTACGTATTATCAGTCCATTGTATTGTTTCACATTTCGATAATACCTACGTAACTATGTTTCTTTGACTTACGTTTTTATGATCAATTGTAATCATATCATTTCCGCAAATAATACGTGTGAAATTCCCTTTTGATGTATGTACTCGTATATGGGTAAAATTAGATTCAGTTAGCATGTCATTTTTTTATAGGATGCTCAAGCACTAGAAGCAGTGCAATAAAATCTGTAACCCAACCTTTATATGTTAAATAGAGCCTTTTGTGTTTATATTTACAATAATTAAGGCAAGGCCCTAAGGATAACATAAAAGCCACATTTTGTTAATACGAGACGCTGAATATTTATTTAGGATTTAATGGAATCAAATGTCGAAGTGCCATTTCAGCTATATCCCGTACTATCTAAATTACTCTAGTACCCTTAAGGTTGTCGAAGAAATATAGTTTGTTTAAGATTACCCCGGAAGGGACAGAAGGAGGTGAGTATGTATGTATGTGTTTGAACCTCCTTCACTATATAGTTTGTAATGATTTAAAAAGTATGATGTGTGAAATAAAAGAGGAATTGAAATGAATAAATTACATAAACTTTATTTACACACTCATTAAAATTAAGTCGTAGCTTTATTTACACACTGTTTTTGACAAACTTCGAGTAAACCAGATTGAGGGTGGGTGTTTCATCAGAAAGGCCAAGTTCTTCCAGTGGTCAGAGCGAATAATCCAAATCTGAAACAGAAAATACAGATGTAAGTAATGTTTTTCAAATTTTATAAACAAAAATCCAGAATATGTAATTAGGCTAAGGCTAAATATATTTAAAAAAAAATAGTTTATAGATTTAAAAATTAAGATAAAATGGTTTAGTTCTAATAGTTTAACAGGCAGATGTGATGAATAATTCTTAGGAACTTTGTATTCTATACAAGTTGCTTTGTTTGATTTTAGGGCTAAAATGATGTTTTATAACATTATAAACAATGATAATATGTTTTTTGTATTTAAATTATATTATAGTAAAGCATTAACTGTAAATACATACCCTCGTTTAGTTAAATCACTATTTCCCATGCGGAACGTGTATCCAGTGCAAACATTGTTAGAAGCGTCAGTCAAACTGCTGCAGGATTGAGCCAAGAAGTTGTTGTAGATGACAGAGGCAGCGAAGAATTCATAGGCACGACCGTGGGAACAGGTGCTGATCAGACAACCGGGCTGAGGGTTCCTCCCACCATTGGGGTAGAAGTTAGCAGCAGCAATGGCGTCCATAATACCAAGAGCCCCACCGTCAGTGTGGATGGCTTCTACGTAGAGACCGTCGGAGAAGGTCAAGGCGTTTGCGTTTCCGCCGAAGTTGGGACCGGCTGGGTCGAGACCTGAAAGAATGGGAATGAAATTTTCCTTGTCTCTACATTATTTTAGGGACATGTTGATTGCAGCAATTTAAAACATAAATTTTTTTGGAAAAGATAAAGTGTCGCTAGTCTCTACACATATTCAGGCCTCTACGTCCCTATCGTGATAGGTTGAGACTGCTGATCGCCATCTGGAACGACCCTGACAAGTATTTCTTGCTTCGCTCACATCATTAACCGTCTTATACACGCTCTTCTGTTCGTCACGCTTCAAACACCCACTTTGAAAAGAATATCGCTAATGCTTCACGATAAAAGCAGCTCATTTCAAACAATTTACTTTTAACTTACCAGTAACTCTGGCAACCTGTCCACCGAGAGTACGACCAGCGTTGCCAACAACATGAGCACCCAAGCTGTGCCCAACTAAGTGGACGTTGGTGTAGCTGCCCAAAGTGATGGTGATCAACCAGGTGAGGAAGAAACCGACGTGTTGACCAATGCTAGGCACTTGGGTGACGCAGTACCAGTAGAGGATATTGCCAGCAACGTGGTTCCAGTCCACGACGATGACGTTCACGTCTTCGGCTTCGAGGAAAGCTACAAAAAATATTTATTTATATTAAACATTTAGAAATCATTTCCGATATTGACAGAGTGAGATGGGCCATTCTTAGGAGTGGAACCAACGCCTTTGTTTTTTATTTTATTAATTAAATTTTCTGTTCACGTTAAAGAAATCAAAATGAATATTATTACGTCGGACATTGATAGAAGATGGGGAGTACATGAACTTGAAGTGAATGAAGTTGAAAGACTCGTTTGTGCTCGGAGGAAGACCATTCTTCGAACTCTATATCCATTATTAAAAATGTTTACTATAATAATAAATCTTATACTTTATGTAATGAAACAAAATGTAATATGCAAAATAAAAACAGATCCCATTATTTTTACCTTAGGTTAAAAACAATGATTGTATTTGCAATAACTCTATTAGTTTTATTACAGAATATTAATTCAAATTACCTGATGTGATCAAAGTGTTCACTTCGCTAGTGTAGTCGTTTTGCCAGCCGTGGACAATGACTTTGGTGGGCCTCGAAGATTGGAAGTTGGAATTGAAAACTGAATTAACATCAGCAAACACCAGTCTCTGGGGTGTGGTTGGGTTCTGCCTGTAAACAAATATTATTAAAACAACAAAAACAAAAAACAAACGCATTCACGACCATTAACCCTTGCGGGGAAGTCAGAGGTTCAGGTTTCCATCTCCGCAATTGCGAAGGTAGTAATTCTATGGACACCTCGAATCCACGTGTTGACCCGAAAGTCAGTACTCAATGTGACAGGGTGACAGGTGGTCAGCCATGTTGCCATTTACAAGCTCTAACTATTACCTATTCGACGAACAGGTAGGTTTCCGCACGATGTTTTCCCTCACCGTATAATTCGATGCATTTCGTAGATGTGTTTTTTATTACGAAAATGTACAAAGAAATTCATTAAACTTCATTTCCATTGGTACATGCTCAAGCGGGATTTGAACCCTGTACCCACTGACACAGAGCCAAGCCCCAAACAACTGAGCTGCGTCGAATTAATTAATTAGTAACTATAATTATAATTCATCAATATATTTTAAAGGTTTTTTTCTGGTGTTCGTATTTTTATATCTTTACCTAAAATGAGTAAAATACTTTTCACATCTCAACGTGACTTTTACATTTATTAAATTTGTTCCTTCATTTAAGGTACCTAAAATAATTCACTTTAAATTATTCGCTTATTTTCCGCTTAGTAATCTTAATGAAAATCTTCGTCGCTTAATAATAATTAATCTTGTATAGCTTGACTTTAAAACTTTTGATTCTACGTCTGCAATACTAAAAACATACCTAGTGTACAAATAATATTGGTTGTTAGCTCCAGTCCTCTGTCCTTTGGTAATAGCTTCAGCATCTCCACGTTCCCAGAGGTCGACTAATATGGGTTCCCCATTTGACCTTGGCATCCAGATGTACCTACTCTTCCCTTCGACATAGTGGCTGTTGTCCCCAGGAACTGAGGGTATGGCGTTGCCGGCACAAACTGAAAATAGTCAGGAGATAACATAAGTCAAAGTCAAATGTTTTTATTCATCATAAGTACAAGTATAGTACATTCATTGAAAGTCAAAAAATTTGCCTGACACTTGTCTCTTAGCATTGAAATTCTACCGTTGGTTCGGAAGCCCTGGCTCGGAGAAGAACCAACAAGAAACTCCGGCTTTCAAGATAATACTCGTAGTATGCAACTTTATTACACTCCTTTTTGGGTGGACCTCGAAGACATAATATGTTATAGGCACAAATTTCGGCGTTGTAATGACTAAGAAATGACAGAAGAATGAAGAATGACAGAAAAAATAAGAAGAAATAAAGCATATATAGACTAAGACATGTTAGTTGTTAGTTGAAAAAAGTTGTAAGAGGTATTTTTGATGTTTAATTTACTGTAACAATCATTATTTATGAAAACCAAATTATTAATTAAATTATTCCAAGTTTACTACATTCCCCTTAATTATTATTTAATTTATTATTATTATTATCCGAACGAATTTCACAACTTGAGAAAGAATTAAGACGCAATTAGGTACCAGTAACTAAACAATGCCTAAGCGACAATCATAATTTAGCACTGACAATCGTAGCACTCTATTTTTCATTTGGATGCTTTTCCCACGATCACCCAAAAAGAGAATCCCTAATAATAAACACGTCTAAAGAAAGCTTAGGCTGAATTTTAAAATTTTATTTTTGAAGCGAATTTCAATCACTAAACTATTCTGTTTAAATATATTGGATAATACTAAAAGAATTAAAACACTATCTATAAGTATACATTCTCGTCCCTTAATTCCTGTCAGGATGGACTTCCTCTCTTCATCTCGGGGATTTTTCACAAAACTATTAATATTTCACAAAACATCAAAAATTTACTCCAAACCTGGGTATTAGAATTCTAGAAAAATCTAGTACTTACTGCCGATAATTGCAGCCAAGGCTATGAACAACTGCATTGTGACTCAATCTACAGAAACACAAGTTTTGCTGACGTATTTACCGAAGTTTCTTATTTTATATTACTGGCCACTATCACTAGCTTTTAATCGCTGATAATAATGTAAATGATTGACCTGAACATTCGTAAGAAGTGGTCTCACAGATTAAAAGCCTTATCGTATGCTACTACTAAGTAACTACGACGTGACATTGTTATTTTGAAGGATTTGGTTTCTTCCGTAGACTAAAATACGTACTAATGTAAACATTACCTATCTAGATAATGTGTAAGTAGAGTTTGTAGTTCAAGGGTAAATTAAGAGTTAAAATAATATAGCAGAACTGTTCTGATAAAATAATTTTATAGATTTATAAGTTACATTGATCTTTGTTGGTCATTATGAACCGTAAGATCATTGTGTTAATTCTCACGGAGGTATTCACCTGTTAAAATATGTAGATCCTTGTTTTAAGATTCTGGTGTTTTTATACATATTTTATATATACTATCATCACCAATTTTTAATCGAGTTTCAAAAGTTGTGATTATTATTAAACTGGTATCAGACTATCTCATTTTCATTATCAATTAGTTAGTACATGCCATTATTCATTAACAAGTTAACCACCATGAGCATCACCGGTGATCATTGATTTTTATGTGGCGTGGGGGAAAAGAAATGTTATAAGTATGGTTGGCAGGTCAAAGGTTAATACATACATGTTGCAAAAAATAGAAAAGTTTCCTTATTATTACATTTCTCACTGTCTGAAACATGAATTACCATAGATTTAAAAAAAATAATTAAACATGTTTAATTGTTGTTAACCTACATTTTGGTTTCATTAACTTTTGATTGCTCATTTTAATATTACGGTTGAAAGATGTAAACATTTGCTAATTTTAAGTCAGTCACACTCATTTTTTATTATGCAAGAGCAGAAGCAGAGCAAAAGCAAGATATAACGGGAACGTCAAACTTCTATTTACAAAATCTAATGAATACTTTCAAAATGCTAGTTATACGTATATATAAGACAGGCTTCAACCATTTTATTCCCATTAGTGTTAAAGCTTCTTATCTAACTCCAACAGCCATTTACTTTTGTTTCCTTAAAAACTAATCAGTTTTTTTTGTGCATTACATTGAAAAAGAATGATCAGGAAACTAATCGTCAGGAGCTGACTGTTTGCTGAAAAGTGAACTCGTTTTAATCATAAATAAAACAAGAAAATTACGGACATCAGGTTTCCCCAAAGGACATGGTCTAGAAGTATTATGTTATTATATAATTAAGTATATGCAAGATAAGTTAGGGTAGAAAACCCAAGTGTTCTGTAATCAGGCAAATGGGACGAGATATAAAAACCGATAAGTGCCAGAACACAGATTTTTCAGCCGATAAAGGAAAATCAGCGCAAATATCGGTATCTCAAAAGAGTTTCCATTCGTTGATAACTCTCATTAATCGGCTAATTGATTTGCTAGATAAGAGTGAAGAAATCTTAAATCAGTATACTTTAATTTGGTACCTAGATATTTTTATTTAAAATAATTACTTATGCTGACCTAAATCCTAAATTTATGTATAATTGTTTATTAATACATAATGTCATTTAGACTGTTTGACAATATCTGTTTATATAATATTATATAATATAGTTAATTATTATTTACACGAAGGAATAAATGTTAAAAATAAGACTAAATAAATATTGAAAATATAATTGCCCTATTACAGAAACTCGGTTTCCAATGTGATGCGACTAAATGTCAATGTTTAAATTAATAATAATACATTAATGTTAAAAAAATGACTAGATAACGACTGCAGTTCTCAAACTTTTTGGCATAGGTTATGACCTATTCGTACATTGTTGGTTATCCATCGGGGCAACGCTGCTACTGTACTGGGGGCTTTTGCTTCTGGGTGCTAAATTCTGTAGATTTTTTCAATGTTTTAATTTGTTCATATTTAGTTTTATTTTGATTAATAAATATTCGTACATTAACTAATATTTTGTATATCTAGATTTGTTTTACTAAATCATATAGTGATTAAGGCGGTTAGACATTAATAACACAAACAAAAGATAGTAATTTGTTCGTTATCAATTTCTTTGATACAACAAAAACACAAACACACAAATCTCTTTACCAAAAAACAACAACACGAATGCCCTAGATGACCCTCAGATTTAAAAGTTTCTCGTAATATGTAAATTGTAGACATTTCGCTTAGGATCGGTTAACATTTAACATGTCAATAGATTTATTCTTAACTTTAAATGACCAGGCTACCGTAAAGCCAAAGATTATATGAAGGCCATAAATATGTTCAATTTAGAAATATTATACATACATATACATTCACGGCCTTCAATTACTTTCAATCACGGTGGATAGAACCTCGGAGATTTAGAGATTTATTCAGAGAGGGAATCTATAGTCTTGGGAACCCTACCACCCGCCGACAGCGACGACTACGTTCTATATTATTAAATTTTGATTAGTACTTTAAGTTTATAATTTTAATTTGTTAATAAAGAAATGTTTTAGTTTTAGAATGATATTTTTATTCATTATTAAAAAACCATACAAGAATATCTATTAATTCCAATGTTTCACTTTATTTTATATACTAACGGATACCTAGCATCACAGTCATTATGAACGATAAATCTATATTCCTATATCCCTTTCAATCTAAATTCTTTTAATATTTATGCTACGTACTCGCTCTTTAAGATGTCTTTAATTGAATAAAATAATAACTTAGTAACCGTTGTTGTACTTTTTATGTTGTGCCTTTTTATAAAGATTTATAAATCCATTTTAATATTTCGTATTGTCTCAAGTTTAACACCTTGACAGTTTTGTCATGGACATAGGGTTTTTTGGTTTATCTAAGGACTGTATTGATTAAATCAATAACAACTATTACTCAATGGACTGTTACAATAATGATCGATGTGTCTTCTTATCTACATATGCGGTCATTATAATGTATCTTTAGGTAAAGTATATGTACGTATGAATATATACATAGGTCAAAATGCGTGTTGCCCAATTGGGTGTAATATTGTTGACAAGAATTCGGAGACTTAACTTTCTGGGTCCGATCGTTACTTAAAGCATGTATTAGACAGCTAATGACTTTTGAAAAAAAATGTTTATTCATTTTAGAACTGGAATAATTTAAAACATAGTAAGTAAGATTCTCTACACGGTGATTTGAAACACCATTATCAATTTAGGTGGTGGTTATAAAAATCGTGTTCTACGAGGCATATATCATTTTTAAAATATTATTCAATATGCTAAAACTTGGTGACTGACAAAAATTCTGTACAAGTGTGTCCTGCTTCTTCCTAGTATGCGCTGAACGATCAAAACTGGCAATATTGGGACATTTTAGCGTGTACGTGTTGAGTTTTACGTGTTGATTATGTAATGTCTTCAAGATTTTGCATTGTATATTGTCTAGCCATCTTTAGGATTATCAGTACTTATCAATAAAGACATTGATTTGTCAAATCATTGAAATGAATTATTTAAACATGTGGCATCCACTAGGTAATCACTAAGCCAACGTGACGGGAATTATTGCAAGTCATAAATTATCATAATAAATCTACGAGTACAAATACACAATTAGAATATAGGTATGCAGCAACTACATAGACTATAGCTACAAAATACGTACACATAGTATGTTTGTCAGAAATGTTTTCCAAAAAAAAGGGTTGGCAGGGATCATGGGTCCACATTTTTTCTTCCCCTTTTTCATCATCTCTTATTATTAGTGACGTTTATAATACCTACAACCGCTGAGTATGTATGTATAATTGTCGATAAAGTGAAAGTGATTTGCCAAAATCGGGATACAGATGGGATCCGTGAACTATGTCAACCCCTCTACAAGGAAATGGGTGTGATGTGTATGTATGTACGTACTACGTATGTATGTAACGTCATCCTTTATATATATCGTCTATTTGGCATACACATTATTTGTCACAACATTATTGGACTCATGTAGAAACCACACAATTTATCATTAATAATATTTATTATTAATTAATTCGACGAAGCTCAGTTGTTTGGGGATTGGCTCTGTATCAGTGGCTACAAGGTTCAAATCCCGCTTCAGCATTTGCCAATGGAAATGAATTTTAATGAAGTTCTATATACATTTTCGTAATAAAAACACATTTACGAAATGCATCGAATTATACGGTGAGGGAAAACATCGTGAGGAAACCTACCTGTTCGTCGAACAGGTAATAGTTAGTGCTTGTAAATGGCGACATGGCTGACCACCTGTCACATTGAGTACTGACTATCTGGTCAAAAAGTGGGTTCGAGGTCTTCATAGAATTACTACCCTTCGCAATTGCGAAGATGGAAACCTGAACCTCTGACTACCTCGCAAGGGTTAATGGCCGTGAATGCGTTTGTCTTTTTTTTGTTACACAACAAATGCTTTGTTGTTTTTTTCTAAGTAACAGTGACAATGTTAGGTTGGTAATAAATATATAAGTATTAAATCGATATTGAAATCTAAATAGCTCTCGTGCCAACATGATCTGATCAGTCACGCTATCAAGAGTAGTTTCCCGTGTTATGTGAATTGAGAATTTACCAATTCCAAAAGGTTTCATTATTATCTTTAAGGTAATATGGTAAAAATAATCGAAGGGATAAACCTTTATAGTATAATAAAGGTTTATCCCTTCGATATATAATAAAATAAGGTACTGATTAAAAAAAAAACAACAAAGTTGAAATTCATTGATAAAAAAATAAGTTTAATTCGTGTGAGTCAGCATATTTACAGTTTATTTACAATTATAATATCAAGTGAGTTCTTCTTCTTAGTAAGGCCACCTGTTGGAGGTTTCCACGGCGAAGAGGCCAGATCTGGAAAATAATAGAATATTATTAGTAAACAAGCGTCTATAAGATTGAATATGGTAGGTATTGGTAACTTGTGTTTTGTTTTGTAAAGAAATTTCAACGCAGTTGATACAATTAAGCTAGCTAGAATCAATAAGAAATAATGCCACTCCCTTCTACCATCTTATAAACATACATTTTTTCTGAAGGCCAATTTTAACAAGGCAGAGTTTATATGAAACTTTAAGGAGTTTTGATCCATATTTTTTTGGTTACACTAAGTGCATTCATTGCTAACTTTGATTGTTACAAAATCTTTTTCAAGATCGTTAACTCTATTTGCCAAACTACTACTCAGAAAATAAAAATTAAAAAAAACCATCTTGTTACTGCATCATGCCACTTACCCTACTTTAGTGAGATCCCCGTTACCCATGTTGAATTCCTGACCAGTGCACCTCATTCTACGGGCATCCCTCAGGGTTTCACACTCGTTAGCCACAAAGTGGTTGCTATAGAGCGAAGAAGCGAAGAGCTCATAGGCACGGCTGTGAGAGCACGTGTTCAGCCAGCAGCCAGGTTGACGGTTCCTGCCTCCGTTAGGGTAGAAGTTCACAGCACCGATGGGGTCGAAGATACCAAGAGCTCCGCCGTCAGTGTGGATGGCTTCGACGTAGATGGCGTCGTCGGCTTTTAGGGCGAGACTGTTGCCTCCCCATCTGGGACCAGCGGGGTCCAGACCTGAAAAAGGATTTCGATGTTAAATGTTTATCCATGTAATTTTTTTTAAATTAGTAATGGTAATGATGATGTTATAAATTATTACGATGGTAATTTCATTAGAAAATGAATAGGCTTCTTATATTGGTGGATCGCATTTGTAAAATATTGTCTTTATTAATGAATGGATTTATTAATAATATTTTTATTTAAATGGAACAAAATATTTAAAATATTGGAAATAAAAATTTCAAAATATTTAGGCACATTGGAAGCACATCTAAATACAAAATTGAGTTTTTAAGTTGATTTGATAATTGTTATTATCAAATCAACTTAACGCAACTATATAGGTACCTAACTATTATTACGTCCTTATCATATAGATATAAAAATTACATAGCTCAATTCTAAAGAAGCCTCTGTTAGTACGATATTGTTACTTCCGCATCTCTCTATACACATTCAAATATGTTTTAAACTACATTATGTCTTTACATTTTGTGTTATTATGATAGTGATATAATTTTAGAGATATATGAAAAGAAAAATACTTCTTATTACACAGACTATTAATCAAATGCGATAATAAACGTAAATAAACGTAAATATTTCAATTTACCTGTAATCCTAGCGAATTGTCCATTGGCAGTGCGGCCGGCGTTACCAACAATATGAGCGCCCAGACTGAACCCAACCAAGTGGACGTCATTCAGGCTGATGTTAGTGAGGTTGGTGAGCCACAGTAAGAAGTGACCAAGGTGGATTCCGACACTTGGGACGCGGGCTACGGCGAGGTTGTACAGGCTGTTTGCGGCTCTGCGCCAGTCCACGACGATCACGTTCACGTCTCCATTGGCGAGGAAAGCTGGAAGAAAATGGTAAATGGTGTGATGAAATAGTACGTAGGTAAGAAAATAGTATAGTGATATAAAACGTAATGTACAATGCTTTTGGGTCTTTTAACCAAAAATAATTACTAGACATGTTTATAATAATAATAATATTGTAGGACGTTATTACACCAATTGAACTAGCCCCTTGCTAAGTACAATTAAGACTTGTGTTAAGGGTACTAGCCAACGTATATTTAAGAAATATATACTTATTATATATAGATAAATACATTTATAGCATATATAATCAACGAGCAGACTGGAATGCCGAAGAAAAGCGTAGTTCTTGACTGTGCCTCCATCGCGAATCGAACCCGGGACCTAGTCAGTCAGGTCGTCAATATTTAGATGACTTATAGTAGTCATATGTCTAAATATCGTAAATCTGTCTTGCTTTCAGTATGTCGTAGGAGGATCTCTAACAAAATTGAGTAAATAAATTTCAAACAAAGTATTTGTAAATTTCAAAAACGATTTTCTTGGAATTGATGTCTATAAATCAATATTCACGTAACATTTTTTTCATGAATCCTTAAGTTTCTAGGAATCATTTTAAAATTACCTTCAGTGATGAGGGGGTTGATGTCGCTGTTTCCGTTGCTGTTCCAGCCGTGTACGATGACCTTTATGGGGGCTCCGAAGCGGAAGTTGGATCCGTACACCGAGGAAGCGTCATTCACCACCAGGATTTGGGAGGTGGTTGGGTTTTCCCTGAAATATAAGAAAAATAGATAAATATCAACTTAGAATAAGAATAATGAACACGTGCGTAATTTTTAGAGGTGTAGAGAAGTAAATCTTTTTTAATCTTTTGATTGCTATTAAGGTCATATTATTATAAGAATACAGAAATGTTGTTTAGTTTAATAAAAATGTCAACTATTTCAAGTGATTCAAGTTTGTATTAAGTGATATCTACCATCCTTATATTTTGACCTTTATATTGAATTAAAAAAAAAAATATATTTTTATTTTATTTTTTATATCAGGTGGTATCTTTGTGCTGTACACCAAAACTTTTTCTCTTAAACAATCTTGGGGTTTTATAGCACGATTCACCTACCTAGTGTAAAGCCAGTAAGCGTTGTTGGCACCAGCTCCGTTCCTCGAAGCCAGTTCATCAGCAGGCACTGGTTCCTCCAGGTCCACCAGATGGGGTATACCCTCGCCATCTGGCATCCAGATGTAGCGGCTCTCTCCCTCTACATAGTCGCTGTTGTCACCAGGAACCTTAGGGATGGCGCTGCTTAAGCACACTGGAATGAAGGGATGATGATGTTATAAGAAATGTATGAGATTGGAAAGAAGTTAGGTTGAGAATACTAAAATTAATCAAAGTAACATATTTGGCTTTTAATTTTAAACTAAAAATACTATAATAATAAATAAGAGTAATTAATAATAAATTTATTCACAGATAACATATGATGTAATGAAATGTAAAGTTATAATGTAATGATATAAATTAATACGTGTTTTATAAAATTGTAATTATAAATACGTATAATGTAACCTGTTAGTACTTTTGGGTTTTACGATCGACCTACCCTAAAAGGTATTAAGGGACGTGAATGGACATAAGAATGTATTTGTACGTGCATGTAAAAAGCATGTACTTATAAATAAAAGGTGTGTGTATTTACCAGCAACCAAAGCAGCTAACACAACGATCACCTTCATGTTTGTTGGCCCAAACGAATAACAACAACATCACGAATTTTCTACTAGATCCTTTTTATTCAAAACCTTATCTCAGCAACCTTACGCAAGCAATTAGTAAACTGATAAGGTGGTCATTATCGAAGTATCAGATTAGAAAATCTATAGGAGTCAAAGCACTTCTTCACAGGCCGAGTTGACATTGATCTAGAATTTCAAGAAGGTTACGTATCCTTTGTAAACAAACATCATGATAGACATACATACAGGCTTCTAGAAAAGATGAGGTCGGTTTAGTTAACCTAAGAAGTACTTATAATCGCCGAAGCTGTGTGAGAAGGTGTATGAATGGTAATAAAGCAGAAGTGCTTTGTCAGGATAAGGGAAAATGGAGATATGTGATCTCCTTACAGAGGGTGTAAGGAAACGAAACTGATGAGTATGTATGAATGTATGTATGAAAATACACCTAGCTACATTTGTGTAGGAAATAACATAAGCCCAAAATTTTATAAAAGAAAGAAATCGTTGAACGATTTCCCTATAGTTCCTATTTTTAATCATTTGTAGTTACCGTATTTGGGAATATACTATCTAGACCATTTTTTATCAACGCAAGTTCATTACAAAAATGGAAAGTACCTAACTGATTATCACAGATCTTTATCAATTACACATGTTTTTAAAATCTTTATGCATGTTTCATACAGGTTCTGATAATTGGAAAAATAATTAAATAAAATCATTATTACTATGTACACTATTCCAATACTTTTGAAAAACCTTATTTCTTAGGGAGGGAAAACTCTAGAGGAAACCACCTCTTTAATGGAATAGACAATAAATTGAACGCTACCTCCACGTAGGCTAGATATCTTGTGAAAAGAGGGATGTAGCCATATATCAGCACTTCGCAATTGTGGAATTACTCCCGAACCTCTGCTTCTCCTACAAGGCATACTGACCATGACGTTTATGTATATGTATGTAACTAAATGTGTTAAGCTAGTTGCCCATTAGGGTGAAATCCATAAGTAATAGTTTAAAACTGACCATGGTATGAAATAAAATAGAACGATGGAATTACCTAAAATGTTATAAAAAATAATTTTGTATGACGCGGCTTTACTCGCAAAAATTTTCACTATCAAGCACGAGAGCCTGAAAATGAATCATAATTAATTAATTTGGCTGATAATTTAATGTCACAAGGCAACAAACTGCTGCGAAGTTTATCAAGCAATTGTTATTGTTTTTGCTGGAAATTTAATCAGTTCAAAGTAACAAATTATTTCGTCGCATTTAGCCTGTTAGGAACACAGATATGAATAAATATTATTCACAATAGCCAGCCCACTTATCTAAAAATAAAGTAAAAACCTTTGACTGTAATATTGTGGTACATGACAAGCATGGGTAAGTAATTTCTTATTTAAATCATTATCAGCCTATCTGACTCCATCGTTGGACATAGGTGTTAATACAATATACTATTTATTATTGTTAATCAATAAACAAACATACGAAGTTATGTTTTCTATATGTTTGTTACTTTATATAGATAACAAGCGTGTTGCTCAATTCATCAATTACGAAATTTCCCATGACCTTAACGCATGAAAATCAACAACTGTAACACATTTCAATTACGTAAAAACATGAATTTTGTGACGCTTTCAGTAATTATCGAACAATAGATTGGTATCAGATCTGATAAGTAAAAATATATTGTTGAACTCGAACCACTAAGTTTTATCTACGCATTACAACGCATTAATCCGGAACAAAGAATTGAGTAGGTGGTTACACTATATAGGCGGCAAATGGTATACTCGTAATTATTTATTGAAGTCTAATGTTCATTAAAAAAAAAACTTAAAAAAAAATGTTTTCTCTTACTCATAGATCTAAATTATTATTATATCTTGTAATTTACAAAGAAACATATTTACATAAGATACATACATACACATCACGCCTGATTCCCTGTAGAGGGGTAGGCAGAGATCATGGATCCCCATTTGTCCCGATCCTGACAAACCACTTTCGCTTCATTGACACTCATACATCTTCTCAATATCTAATATTATTTAATAAGACAAATTTACATAAGATCCTTATTGAATATTCGTATAAATTTCTGTGCTAACTGGGACGTGAATGGGATGCAAACTAGCTGACTCTCTTGTCGCAACTTCGTAAGAATTGACTAAGCCTTAGTCACTAAGGACAGAATTGTAATAATGGAACGGGGAGTTACTAGCTAGTAATTATAATTTCCAATTTATTCAATAACAATGGTTCCACTCGCCTAATATTTATGCTAAAGATGACTAAGAATAATAAAATTAAATCTCTGAAATTCTGTCATATATTATGTTTACAGTTTTTATTAAGAGCAGATTTTTTTCGCAGCAACACCTAAAGCAAATAGAATTAAATTACAATATTCACGTTATCATCTTAAAATAACATACATACCTACAAGTTAGTTAGAACCCTACATAAGTGTTGGCAGGATTACGGTATCCCATTTGTTTCAATTATAAAAAACTATTTCTTTCTTTAAACAAATCTTGTCCATATAATAATATATTTATGTCGTTGTATGTTTTTTAAATTTATTAGCAAACAATATTCTATATGGTGTTGAGTTTCTTCAAAGTGAACAGATAAGAATTAGATATGATCCCAAGTTTTCACACACACTTTTATCGGTTCGGCTTAAAACGATTCTAAGAAAGTGACGTTAGGGTGAAAATCCGATGCTAATAATTCGGTAAAAAGTAGGTTTGTTGTAACAATAAATGAAAATTATTTGCAATTGCACAGACTGCCCTGCAAATCCCTATTTACCTCGCAGGAGATAATGATCTTCAAGTAGATTCTTTAAAGTTAAAATATCTTAATCAAAAAGTCTCTTATCTCTTGCAGGAATGTAGCAATACACGAAACTGTTACTTGTTGCTAATGATTAACGCCAAGGAGTAATTCCTATAAGTACATAAAAGTTTACTTGAAAATCAGACAATATTGAAAGTAAGTTGTAGCAGTAGTTTGTTTCATTTTATTCCTTGTACTTATGCAACTATATTCAGTCACGTTAAGTACATCACTAGATATCAAGTAAGACTCATGCGATATTCATACTTCAGATACATATCTCTCAGAATGGACATAAATCCAAAATAAACATTTTCTCAGTGATGTGATGGTATTGATATGGAATGTTGATAACAGGTTAAGTCTAATACAATTGTAAATTTATTTATTCATCTATATGACCACGTTTTACGACTACATACTTACTGAGCCGAAAAGCATTATGATTGAAGGTATGTGTACTTACTTACTAAATAACATTGATGTAATAAAACTCATGTTTATTATATATTATTGTATCTCCAATTTATTCATAGTAAATCGGTTAAGTTGACATAAATAAATAAATTAAAACTCTATACAAGTTTAAGAGTTTTTTTCCGAAGTATGTAGAGTTATCATCTGCTTGGTCATAGTCCTTCAATTTTCCCAATAAATTGACATCAGGGCTTTAATTTAGTAAGGCCATGTGCTGCCAGTTGTGAGAGCGAAGATACCAAATCTAGAAATAAAAACACATAGATAAATATATTAGTAATATATCTCATACAAATATAATTACTTTGGGCTCTTTCCTCAAAACAGTAGGATTTTTATGAAATAGTATAACATGTTCCTAAAACATAGTCAATCAGTTCCATTCACACCTAGAACCTTTTACTCTAGCTTCTTCGACATGCCATGAAGAAACTCTGTATATAAGCACTTGAGACGAGAATATTACGCGTAAGTAATGTAGCACTCCTTTTATATCTCATTCGTATATAATGCGTACATAATATATATGTATTCACGCCTCCACCCACTAAGGTTAGGCAGAGACTATAAATCGCCTGCTGGAACGTTCCTGACAAATCTCCCTTGCTTCACTAACACCCATTAACCTTCTATTACATCTACTTTTATTCTTCACGCTGCTTACACCCGTCATGAGAAAAATATTCGCAATTTGATCTGTATATGTTTTACGCGGCCTACCCTGTCTAACTCTGCTTTTCATTTACAAGAACATTCACGAATCACATTACTCCGTACCCTATCACACAATCTTACATACACATTTCGTATATAATATGTAATAAAAGCAAAATTATATAGAACCTCACCCTCGTTTCGTCAAATCATTGTTTCCCATACGGAACGAGTATCCAGTGCAAGAGTTGCTAGCGGCTTGGTTCAAACTGCTGCAAGATTGAGCCAAGAAGTGGTTATTAATCACTGAGGCAGCAAACAGCTGATATGCCCGGCCGTGAGAGCAGGAACTGTTAGAGCATCCTGGTTGAGGGTTTCTGCCTCCGTTAGGGTAGAAGTTGGCGGCGGCGATAGCGTTCATGATACCCAGGGAGCCTCCGTCAGTGTGGATGGCTTCTACGTAGATGCCGTCGGTGAAGGTTAAAGCGTTTGAGCTGCTTGCGAAACTTGGGCCGGCTGGGTCCAAACCTGGAAGTGGAATTGGTGATTTGTTGTTGTAGAAAGGGGTTCACTATTTGTGAGGTGTTGTTCGGCGGGCTTGTGGACTGTGTTGTGTCGATGATAGTTTAAGTAAGATATTTAAAGACTATCTAAATCCTGTCTAACCTACATAAAAGGCGTATATAAGTAATCTACCACAGTTACGTAATAATTTGTATAAGCAACTGCAGTGATGTCATTTTTATAAACAATAATATTTATAATTTACTAACCGTTGATGGTTCGTATTGGCAAGCAAATAAACAATTTTACTTTTATTTCATTGGTAAAAAAATAAGAAACTGTAACCAACCTTTAAATCTTTCTTAAAAGTATTAAAAGCATGTCGTAAAAGAATTCTACAATACGCTGTTTATTAAGTTCCTTCTGAGCATTGCATGTAGTTTAAATTCCTAATGTTAATATGACTAAAAATTTTGCCAAGATTCCTAGATCAGAAATCATATTATTATTTAACTACTATAAACATATATTCCTCAACACCACATTAACAATACAACTCACCAGTAATCCTCGAAATCTGTCCATTGACGGACCTGCCAGCGTTACCAACAATATGGGCTCCCAGACTATGTCCCACTAAGTGCACGTTGCTGAAGCTGCCAAATGTGGCGCTGATGAGCCATGATACGAAGGTGCCGATGTGCTGGCCAACGCTGGGGACCTGTGCGACGGCGGTGAAGTAGAAGCTGTTGGCTACAGAGCTCCAGTCTACCACGATTACGTTCACGTCTTCCGCTTGGAGAAGAGCTGGTGAGATTGAGAAGATGGGGTTTAAATTAATGGAGTGGTTGATGTGCTTTTGCTTGTTATCATCATCAGCCTGTATCAATCCACTGTTGGACATAGGCCTCCCCTTATTTTGCTTGTTATGAGGTAAATTATTTATTATAATTTATCTCATTGTTAAATGGTTTGATTTGATTAGATAACAATTATTTCCTTTGATTTCCCAGCATCGTAATAACAATTATATTTATAGTGTTTATTTTAGTAAGTATTAGTTTTGTATCTGTTCAGTAAATTAACGATTAATTAATTCATACATAGTAATACATACATACACATCACGCCTGATTCTCTGTAGAGAAATTTGTAATTCAGTCATTCATATAATATTTTGCTTGTGACACTTAGATTATTGTATTATGAAACTTATATTATCATACTCGTATTAAGTTATTTTTAAACCAATTATTACCTGATCTGATCTGCACATTGACATCACTGTTTCCGTTGTTATTCCACCCGTGGACCACCACCACGATGGGACGTCCGAATCGGAAGTTGGAGCTGTATATTGTGTTGATGTTGTTGATAGTTATGACTTGAGGAGTGTTTGGGTTCAGTCTGCAAGCAGATAAAAAAGTATCGCTAATGTATTCCCTTTCATTAAAGATTGAGTAAATTAACAAGACGCATGGGTCGACTTATTTCAACGAAAATTATTATATTCAAAGAAACTTAAAATCAAATATTTTTATTATTATTAAGGTTTTATGTCCCCTAGATGGGGCAGAGGGCATCCACAATGCTCCGCCATCTCGATCGGTCTTGGGCGTCGCGCTTGACATCAAAATATAACAAAATCAAATAGATGAGTGCAATATAAATAAGGGTTACGTTAGAAGTATAAATGTTAATGGAACGAACATGGTTTGCCTTGATTGGGAAAAATGAGGTTATATGAATATGGGCGTCATGAGTATATCTGTTTGTGTGAATTAGTTGAACATTACATTGTTTTTTGATCACTTGAAAACAAAGCTTTATTAGACCATTGGCTTACATCATATTCGGTGGTAGTCTTTGTTACTACTATAAACAGATTACGATCCTAAAACGAGGCTAGAATTCAAAATTTACTCCGCCTCTAAAACACACCGCGTCTATTAACCCATTTATTTAGGAGGCAAAAGACATAAAACATTTAATATGTAACTAAGAAAAGATTGACATGAAATTCCAATAACACAGTACATAAACATATAAAACAGCACGTCAATATGCTGTAACTGTAACTGGCATTCAGTTTTAAACTTCTCTGAGTCTTAAATCCCTTTCAGGTCGGACAAAACTTCTCTGTCCCTTTAACAAAACCACCATAGTTATGATAGCGTTGAAATAAAATATTCATGACAGATTGCAAGCCTATCGCCCAATCGATTCAATTGTCCTCCAATCCTTTATTTATCTCCAATAAGTTCCCGGGATGAATGGCAGCTAGTTACCATTTCAATTGCGTCCTAGACTAGCATGGGGTGTCATATACGAGTACATATCATACACGCTCTTTGTTAAACATTGTTTCCTTTGTAAGCTTTCTATGTGAGTGAGTTTGATAATAAATATTTTTCTATACTATATCTACAATTATTACTTTATGACGGTTCTTGTATGCTGTAGCAATTTTTATTTATTGTAAAACAAGAACAGTTATTTCTTTATAAATAAATTAAATCTCTATACTATATAACTATATATAAACTTAAATAAAACAAAAATAGCTACTAATAAAAACTAAATACTCTAAAAAATATCTTTATAAATCACTACTTAGCTGAAAAATCCTTACCTAGTATACAACCAGTATGAGTTGAGCGCTCCATTCCTTTGCATCTGTTCAGCGCTGAGGTCTACTTTTTCTTCCAAGTCCACCAAAACTGGGTTACCACTGCCATCTGGCATCCAGATGTATCGGCTCTCACCTTCTACGTAGTTGCTGTTGTCACCAGGAATCGTAGGAATAGCACTGCCCAAGGCAACTGAAAATGAAGTAATGTAAGCATCATCGTTGTAATAGTTTTGGAATGATAAATACTTTTGGCTGTGGTAAACTCCTAATCTAACTTTTTCGTGGTAAAATTTTACTAGTAAAATAATATATATACGTAACATATTTCTAGCAGTCTAGTAAGAAGTTAGCAATAAGCTTTTCATTGTATATAAAGGTCCAATATAAATCTGACTGAAGCACCATCCTGTAAACGCGCCAAATAGTAATAATGGAATCTCGAACAATTAGCTTACTTATATAAACACTACAGCCGCTTATACTCACTGATACAAGTTAAACTATGCTGTATTAAAGGATTTTAATAAATACACCATAATATACACGTTATACTTACTGCATATAGCAGCGGCAAAAGGTACAAGGAACTTCATCTTAATGCGTGGTGTTACGCGAAATACTCGTAACCCTCTCAACAAATGTCGTCGCGATGTAGTTTATATTTGGCATTTATCAGATATAACAAATAATCAATCACGTATGATAATTAATGATAAAATATAACTTTATTTTGTCATTATGAGATTAAAATTTGGACATAACAAATAAAATAATAGTTTATGAATAATAATAATAATTTCCAGCACGTGTACATTATGTTTTTAAAACTCAAACTAAACACACAGTTTCAAAATCTAAGAATATGTAAACAAAATTACTAACATTTGTATAGCTAAGGTTCTACTATATGACTAATATTCTATCATCTGCATGATCCTGATAACTAGATTAGACGCGACATCATATTTATTTGTCGATTTTAACCAATCTGATATCTATCATAAGGAAATACAATAATACATCACTATTTCTAGGGGTAAACCATATTCAGTGCCTTAACACCGTGACATGAAACACGATCTGTCTATCTATACAATAGCTTGTATATGGCCATAAATGAACTACTTCGCCATTGCATAGAATTTCTAACTATGCCATAAACAAAAACAAACGTGTACACGATTATTACCCCTTGCGGGGTAGTCAAAGGGTCAGGTGTCCATCTCTGCAATTGCGAAGGTAGTCATTCTATGGCAACCTCGAACCCACGTGTTGACAACATAGTCAGTAGTCAATGTGACAGGTCGTAAGCCATGTCGGCATAAGTATGTATGTATAACTATGTAGGTACTTCAAAGGTATTCGATACTCACCGTGAAATCTGATAAGCTAATCATGCGTAAAGACACCCCATAGAGCAGAATTAAAGGTGATAAATCATATTCAAATCTTTATATTATCGCTTATCATTAGATATTAAGCAGGAAATATACTCATTGAATCACAAAGGCGCGTCAAAGTATGAAATCGTTTTGGCAAACAAACACGCCTTGTTTTGAGATAACGAGATTTAAATAATTTTATTAATCGAGGTGGCCTGAGAATTTAGATTGTGTTAGCTGCATTCTGATTGGCAACAAGATTGACGATAATACATCACTTATATGTCAATATTTACTTATAAATCAGTATGTGCAAAAACTCACATCTCTCCCTTCTTAATTCTAATAATAGTTTTTCTCTTGGGAACATGATGTCAAACGATGTCATGACATGAGCATTAACCAGCGGCGTAGTTAGAGGTTCAGGTATCTATCTCCGCAATTCGGGAGGTAGTAATCTAAGGACACCTCAAACTTACATTTAAAAGCCAATACTAAATTTGATAGATTTTAAATCGTGTCACCATTTACAAACTCTAATTTTATTAACTGTACAAGAATTCTTCACAATATATTGGATGCATTTTGCCAAAGTATTTTATTAAAGTATATATTAAGTTCATACCATCTTCTAAACTACTAATAAATTATCCGGGTTACATGCTCTTTGACCAACAAATTCCATGAATCCGTAGCTCCTTAATCAGTTCATAGAACAAGGAAGTTTTACAACTATTCAGGAAGCATTCTATTTACGTCACAGGAACTGCAGCGTAACAAAACCGCACGGATTTAGCCATGGACCAATTATACAGAGGAATCATGAACGATATACATATTTGGTTAAGGAACCAATGGGAATGAAAACAGTCACCACGGTGCACGATGCTACCGGTATCGATTGATGACTGTAATATAACAAGGAAATCTTATAAACCATAAAACAATAACTTCACGATGCTCCACCATTGCAACATAAACATGATAAATTACTAATTTATCTGGTTATTGCGAGAGAATAGATAGAAATGTGTATCGAGTTTAGTCCATTCTATAGTAACGCGTAAGTATTGAAATATTGTTTTGAAAGTCGGACCATATTATTAAGGGTTAAATCATAAATTTAAATTACAGAGAGTGTGTTTTACGTTCTTACATAGTCTAATAATACATATCGGGTACATTGTGAAATACTATAATAAAGCAAAAGACTCTCTGCTACGAATATATTCAACAATGAATGAGTAGGTTAATGATGGAAGCTTAATAGAACGATCATACTTATACACCTTATCGTTTTGATTACTTGTGAATGAATGATGAAAAATCGACTACGAATTAATTCAATGTTTTGAAAGTCGAAAATAATCATGATTAAGAGTTATTTTGGGTTTTCTGAAATTAAGATAAGATATTTTATCATATTTTTTTGGGTGTGACTACTTGTATATTTCAAAAGACAATTACTTGTGCAGATATATATTTAATTAAAGCGAGGCGAAAGGATGTCAATTCAGCGAAAGTGGTTAATCAGGCTCGGGAAAAATGAGAATCAGTGGTAGCCAGTACAGGAGGGTAGCCAGATCTACCCTTCTGTAACGAAACGGGTGTAATGTATTTTTAACTTAATTTTTATTCTGTACGCATGAATTTTGAAATAATTGGTTCTTTTCCGTTACAGATGTACTAATAAATTACACGTAGCCAAAAATTTCATTGTGATCACTGTCGAGCCATCATCGGTGTTTGACGATTCATTCAATCTCTAATTTAAATCGATGGAAATAATTGAAGATTTTTTATTATAGAAACTTTTTTTTTAAGGTTTTTATCACTACACATAATCAAAACTTCTGAAAATATATTTCGAATATCTACTCCATACACTGCATCTAAGAGTAAAACATTTTTCTTGCAATATCGTATGAGTCGTTACATTTATTTAAGTATTATGTGTTTTACCCATTAGCAATATACATAAATATTTAAGTATTAGAAGTTGAATCCCGAAGAAAAAGATTATTGAATTTTTTATCAACTTCTGACATTTGCCTTTATACGACGCGACAACAAGGCGGCGCAGTCAACTTTAATTAATTAGTGAAAACTGGGAAAGCTCAAGGAAATTTTAATATAAATTTATATTTAAGTTCGTACATATGCACAAATCTACATATATCACCCAACCATAGCTGACTGACAATCTACAAAATCATAAGTGACAGAAGTGTTACTTTAATGGAAATAAATCGACATAACAGGTGGATATTACTATGTGACAGCTAAACACCGCCCAAGCAGTGTATCGCAGTGCAGCGTCTAGAAGTAGTTGCATGCGGCACGTGTCGCCATTCCGAGCGACATGTTTGTTTGCAGGGCCTATTTCGGGAGCGTCGCGTGTCGCAGCGCGCATGAGCGGGAGCCGTCTGCGTGTCTTGGCGCTCCTCGAGGCGGCCGCAGTCGCTCCACTGACGCGACGAGGCTGCGTCGTGCGCGCACCGCGGCACAGGCCGCGCCTCCGACACATGTAAACAATCGCCTCGCAAAATGCGGAGGAACGTGAAAATAGTGACTCTCCTAGGCGCCGCCTGGATCTTATTCCTCTTCTACTACATGCAGCCTGAGGGCAACGCGCTTAAGGTGAGTCTCATCGATTTGGAAGCCAGCCAAAGGCGTCCTCTGATCAGCTGTTCGTACATCCGTAGCGACCCTCCGCCGCTACCCCAATTGCACGACCCTTCACTTGGCTGCTTTATGTACCTAAGGATGGTTGATAAAATCTTTAGTACGGCTTCTGTTTATTCTTTCTGAGAATACTAGTGTAGAAATAACTATATAACGAAACTGGTGTATGAGAACTAAGACTAGGGTAGACAACAATAGCAGTTGAGCTCTGTGTAAGCTTACTTGGCAAGGAGATTCTCTTTCATGAATTGTCTATTCAGCACACGCAAAAGATTTTCCGGGTTTGATATACATAATAGACAATTGAGTAGGGGCGCATGTGTACACTCTATAAACAAATACAGTATTTTCTATGTGCATTCCGCATAATTAGACAATATCTAATCATGAGATACTTTGTAAGGCTAAATGATCCGAGACAACTTACCATTATTTGATGAAATCTGCTATACTTAATCTATTTTCCGTTATTCCATATATAAATTAATAATAATACTTTTAACATATGTGCATAACTCTTTATTCATATACTCGTATAAATAATAACAAACGTTATTTATTGACTTTTTTATTTTTGTAAATCTTTTTTGTTATACATCATTGAAACGTTTTTATCACGGTATGGTTATAACGGAAAGGTCATTAGCATTTAAATAATATTTTTAGTATACGATGTGCAATGACGTGCATTAATAAATCAAGATATTATTTTGTATTCATGATCGTGCTTAATGACTAGGTTTTTCCCTTTATTAAAGTATACGTTACTTGAAATAAACCTCCTATTAACATGATATATATTATTTTGCTGTTAATTTATTGAATATTAGCCAATTATTAACCCTCTATAGAAAAATAGGCGTAACGTACAATTATTGAATCTTATTTCACAATTCATGTATAAGACAAAACCAACATTACGTCAATTAAAACAAACAAAGATATTAACCAACTTCACCCATAATTATTAATAACAATACATTATGAATTCAATATTTAAACAGCTTTATAAAGACAATTTTGATGTCACAGTATATTAATTACTTTATTTTACATACAAATAGCAATTATATAGCCAGTAAACTATGTGTAAAGATTTCAAGGATAACTTTGTAAATAGTTTGAATGGTTTTTATTTATGGACATTTTATAAATTGTTTCATCATAGTTGAACTATTGTTAAAATTATTACAAATTTTTGAAAGGAATTTAATTTTACATTTATTAAATCTGTCATACAATTATTGGCTTCTATAACAAATATCAAGTCAAGTAATATAACGTTTAACTAATCTTCAATTTTGTTGGTGGAATACCTATTTTTATATTCCGATCACTCGTCTTCCATACTTCATTCCAGACTGCCTCATGATAAGAAATGCCTCTTCAATAATGTGGCAGGTTAATTTTTATATTATTTGGAAGTGGCTGTGAGCAATTTTCTGAAACTAACACATTAGATTTATAATAGAGGTCGCGAGAGGTTATCAATAAAGTAGATATTATTATTTTATAAAACTAAACATAGGGAATAAGTGTATTGAGACTCGAATTCATCTTAATCGAAGACTGATCGAATGAAACCTCGGAAACTTACATTACCTTCTAAATAAAATTGGGCATAATCTTATCGGTGACATAACGGATCTCACGTGTTTAGCTAATTTAGGAAGTAACTTGGGTTAAATGAGATTAAAGTTTTGTCTTTAATTTACATCAATTCAACGAAACCTTATATTCATTTCTTATACTATTGTATTGCATAATTATACGTTTATTCACATCTCTACATACCTAACGGCATAGGCAGTGACTATCGATCGCTACCTCGAACGATCCTGACAAATCTCTATGCTTCACTCACTTGCAAAAACAAGGTAAATTAATTCCATTCAAAAGGCAACTCCACGCAACATTTATTACAATTTCTATCCTAATCACGTTTGTCTACAGACGTTACTAAGTAGAACAAGACGTTACTAGAATTCATAACAATCCATGTTTGAACACAAATAAGTTAAGTGCTATCGGAAGCATAGGTCAACGGCCTCATTCTAAAAATGGTCCTGATAAACAGGTCACTAAGTCATCGTGTGTCATGACATTGATTTTCTAGGCAACAAGTGTACTGTACATTTTTGCTACTGTATGTACTACAAAGATGGAATGTAAAAAAAATCATATTAGCCTGTATTTATTCGCTATTTACTACGTGAATAAAGAAACTTAAACTGATACTTCATGTACAAACTTCTAGTATATTAATCAGTATTTATTTATTTATTTATTATTATTAAGTTAAGCCCTACCATTACAGGATAACCCTAATGCGGTAGAGTAACACGATTTTTACAAAAATAAATAAATAATTTATATATGAACAATCAGTATATAGGAACGTTCTTTCAGGTTAAGGACTGTATATCGGGATAAAGTGTAGTACTTTCAAAGACCAGTTAATGATCGGGGAACATCTGCGAATATTAAAATAAAAATGTATCGTTCAAGTTGACAATCAATAGTCTCTGCCCATTCCGTTACAGAGGTAGAGTCATGAATGACATACGGATCACGCCCGTTTCTAGGCAGAGATTACGGATGCCCATTTGTCCCGATCCTGACAAACCACTTTCGCTCCATTGACACTCATATACCTCTTCATACACACTCCGTGGTTTTAAGCATGAATATACATATGTAATAAATAAATATAGATAAATAAATTGAAATAAAAATTGCAGTTCTTATCTTATTAAAAACAATTTACACTCGCATTGAACCATCGTGGTATTAATTGATTCGTTGCAATCGCTATGTAACGCAGATATATTTATTTCCTTATTACCAACCGAGCATGGCATTCCCTTGCGTCATAATCACTATAAAATAGCTAATAAAAAGCCGAGTAACATATCGCAACTGATTATCCGATTGTACACAAAAAGTGGCTATGAAACATCTTTTGAAAGAGCATCAGACAAAAAGTAAAAGTGATAATCAGAGCGTGTTGAACACAATCAATCTCGGACTGCGACGGTGAATTTCGGCAACCGATTAAGTGTAGCCGATTGGAGGAAGTTCCGTAGAATGAGATGAGCCGAAGCTAATGCCTTGTTTACAGAAGTCAATCAGTCAGGTAATGGTGGAATGAATAGGTTTTTAATAGGTTGAAAGTTACTAAATATAAGTTTGGGGTAAAGCTCTTTTCAACGTGGGTCACTATTTAACTTAATTACAATTTATAAGTATGGATACATATGAATGTTTAGTAAGTTAATAAGTTTGTAAATCTTAGACTTAATAGTTATTTGAAACAATCATAAATTTTTATATTTCATTTTAGCTGCGTGAAATAAACGTCTTATTAATTCTTAGATTCTTGCTTTATAACTGGAAAAATTTGCAACTCATGGAAAACTATTTTCTATGGCATTGAGAAAAAAGTACCAGTTTTAGTTTTCTTGCTGACATTGCACATGAGAACTAAAGGTAACTGTGCTTGACAGGTATCTAATTAGCATAATATGAAACATTCTACTATTTGTATTGCCATAATCTAGTCATTAGCGTATGTGAACAATCGCATAGCTTACATAGATTTTCCTTTTCAATTTCTTCATAAATCATAGCGGGGGATGAAGCAAAAAGTGTCTATGGCTCTTTCCCACGCTGCATTCCATTATCAAGTGCAGACGGCGAATAATGAAGACATGGGCTTTCAATTGTTTCGTTTCAATGAAAGCGAAATGCTCATGGGAAAGTGTGGAAATTGAATTGGTTGAACTTCAATGCAAAAAGTTTTTACCAATACAATTGAGTCATCTAGATCGTGCAAATATCCAACAGGAAAGTTTTAGATTCAAGTAAAAGTCTGATGAGGCGTGAAACTGCGATACTAGAATGTCGTTATGTAAGATTCAGTGTCAAGTTTCGTTTCGATTTCAATGGTACGATGTCTTGGCCTGTTTTACTTAGGAACAAGATCCATCGTATTTATATCAGTATATACGTCATTAGGTTCTACAAATACATAATTCACACTATCTTGGGATGAAGGGAACAGTTTTAAGAAGATGTAAACAACTTAGAATTGTCGTTAAGTATGGCAGTTGTCACACTACAAACCTAAGAAATTCCCTTGTCTTATCGTTTCCTTTATGATTCTTCGATGCGTTTGCTTTTTGTAGACCGATGGTTACGATTTATTTTATTCTGATTTCATTCTGAAAGCTCAAACAAAATGACACTATGTTAGACCACGTATACATGGAAATATCATTAAAACAAATGCCTTACTCAACTCTTACTAATTCAACATGTCAGCAATTCCCACATTATTTTTTTATTGCATTCTTTTAATTATACTTTTGGTGCACTTGATTTTAGAACGCCATCTGTGAAGCAGGTTAATGTGTTTTTCGAGCAAATGGCTCTACCTCTATTGTGTGGATGAACTACAATCTTTCAATACCGTATTGAGAAACCCACGATCTGGTTTGCCATTATAATGCAAAGCTTATTAAGTTATTCTTGCATTTTATAAATTGGTTTTTACGTAAATGTAGAGATATAGACTTTCATTGTATTGCAAAAGTTTAATTTGTACCGGAAACCATAGTCAGAACACCGCAAATAGTTATGAAATTAGTATCATGTGTTTCAAAATAAGAAGTAAATGGTAAAATTACATAAATATCAAGCAATAAAAAAATCTCATAGTTATAATACTAAATTAAAATAAAATTAATTTATATAACAAAATTTAAATATCAAACAATCCGAGTCGGAAGTTCAAGTTCTCCGAACTAGAGCAACCAACTGGTCCAGTTTCGTTATTACACAACAAATGGTCGAATCAGAACAACAAGATAATCTACACGAAGACTTCACTTTCTAAGAGCCTATGTTTGAGTAATTGCTGTTGTTAATGTTTTTATTACATAAGTACGATTGATCACTAGTGACAAGATGTAATGTTGAGGAACAAAAAATGTACATATCCGGTTCAGTTTGGTCAATTAATTACCCTTTGTTCGTGCAAAATTTATCAATTAGATTTGAGTTCTGACTGTCAATTGTTACTTAATAGACAAATTATATAGGCCTTAAGGCGGTTTTGGAAAATTTGGTATGAAATAAAATACATTATGTTTGTCCTTCTTTTACGATGGTGAAAACCTGTAAAATTTACTGATTTATATATTTTTTTACATAAACCATCATTGTTTCATACCAACATACTTATCATTTTATTATTTCTTTAAAGAATCGGTTTTCATGTAACAATTTTCTATTGGAAGTTGCAACATTATAATAGATGTACATATTTTAGGTCCATTTACTTCAGTGTATCACCTAATCATGTGTCATAGATGTAACAGAGACTAAAATTATAATAATTATATGTTTACAATATTTTATTAGCATAATAATTACTCGTAGTATCATAATCATACGGTGTATTTTATATGGTAATTATAATCATAGTTATACGTCATCATTTGATGCGAGCATTGACTCGGTTTGTTTTTATTTTTATTAAGTGTTTACTGTTATGTTGGTCAAAACACAAACACAATGATGTAACTGAAATAATTGTTTACCTGACTTACGTAATTGCACAGTGAATATTAACTGAATTTAATAAAAAAAATGATTTGAGTGTCAGAACTCTATTTTTTTCCAATATCAAGTTGTCATTTTAATTTATTTTGTTAGGTCGTAGTGTTCTGTCTGTATCTTGTCTGTATTAAATAGTCCTACAATATTATTTTGAAAGCAACGAATAAAAATAATAAAGTAAAGATAGGATAGGATAGTAGAAAGCATATATTTGTTATGATTAATAACTAACGAGACTTAACGCGTAAGTGTTTATATAATAAAGTCATAGTTATTAATCATGAGTATAAATCGCAAATCTCAACTATGTATTTTACAGCCAATTCTTCCTCATAGTGATTCACAAAACTGAAACTGGACTGGATAAATAAATGGATCACAATAATGTTAGAAAGTCCAGTACCATGTCAACGCGTACCGCTAACTGGTGAAACTTGGTTAGAACCAAAATGTTGATTGAATAAGTACACTGTTCTCGATAAGACAGTAAGACAGAGGACTCTGAAATCGTCACAAAAGGCGTACGAGTAGTTAACATATTTGTACGTAGGAATCATACATGTGACAAACTAAACACCTGTAAGCTTGTTATGTGGTGAAACGTAGAGTTTGGTCAAAACCCTCGCAGAGATGAACTATTTTGAATAATATTATTCTTACGTAGTATGTAATGTGCAACAATAGTAGTAGAAGTTTTTAGTTCCGTTAAATGTTAGCCTTTAAAATCAAATAAATCTTGAGCATATCGAAAACACCGTAAACGACGACAAAATCGGAAACAAGAGAAAAGTTTCGTCTTAACCTTACCCGAAACCTCATGATTAGCGTTCAAGTGTTTAACCATCGTGACACTGAGGTCACCGCCAACAAAAAGTATTTTTTAGAATTTTCTATTTTCACTTCGGAGAAATGTGTTAATCAATATTTTTATGTCCTTGCCGTAAAACGTCATAAACCAATGCAATAATCAATTAATCAAAATCAATGTTATTGACTATTGGATTATAAACGTAAATAAGCATTGATAAGGAATTATTAACGCTTACAATTTCCAATACCGAATGCTGGAATAAATCGAAATAACTGTTATGCGACCTACCTTGAAAAACCGTTCATTTCGCATCGAAATGAAATAGATTAAAGTGAACTCAATAAAACCTTAAAGTTGCAATAGATTGCGTCCTACTCGGTACTTATACGATCAAGGTTGACTTGCTACACCATCGCATATTGCAACTGAAGCAATAAAACGTCGAAAAATTAGTGATCTAATCTTATTTCATTTAATTTTGCATACAGTAGGCGAAAAACAGATTGTCTTAATTGATTTCGTCAGATGAAGTCGCTTGCCAGCCGTTGTTAGACAATATTTATCTGATAGATTACTTCTAGTGGAATGAAAATATAGTAAGAAAACGAACCCATTTCTCGATAAATACATTAGCGCTAATTAAGCTACATTTTGTTTAAAAATTATCCGTTTGTAATTAAAAGAGCTACAGTATCAAATAATGATTAATAACTAATCTCTTAAAACTATAAGTATCAAATAAATTTATATCTACCTTTCAAGCGCACATACACTTAACCAAATATTCTAAAGACAAAAAACCTCATAAAAAACTTAGTAGAAAGATTGGCGTCTCCATTTATCGCCATATAAACCAACCAAGCAACCGTGGCAACCATTAATCGTGTATAGCCTTCAATAAAGGTCCCTTACTAATTAATTTCCTCTATGATTGCACTGTGCAACTGCCTGGTTAATAGCTAGTTCCCTATCCATGGGCAAATTAAACACCATAGTATGGGCATCACTTTCACTTGAACTATGGAAAAATTCACTCACGAATTAGTTCCAGCAGAATAGTGATTTCACTTAGTTAATTAGCTGCATGTGACACGGACCTTTTGATTAAATAACAGAAGTGTACATGTTTAATTAAAATGATCATACACCAAGTTATTCACTTAGAAACACAGATATTTGGTCGAGATATTTAATTATGAATACGCCTTCAAAATTTTGGAGGTAGCAGTCATTCCTCACTCAATCTTGAGGCGTATGTGATGATATTTGCATATGTTTATTTATATAAAAAAATGAAAGTTAAATGACAAAGTTGTGGTATTCAACAGATTTTTATCATCCTCATTATAACTTGTTACAATTGTGTTATCAATTAAATTATCTTTTCAACATTATCACATTCAAAATACAGTATTAAGTTTTATTCTAATTTTCCATTTTTCTTCTTTACTTATAAATATGGGAAGCTAATTCACGTGAACACTTTATTCTAAACGGATTTAGTTTCTCAATGTAGCTTACTTAAGTTAATCTAGAAAAGGCATTTAAAATCGGAATCTAATTAAAACGGCTGTCTTTGTGCGGACCGCGAGTTTTGCTCACATTTAGTGGCGCAACTAACCTATTGTTATTCGCAAACAATGCACTGCATAATCCACAATAGGATAGTGCAACCAGTATCTAATAGGCAAAAGTATAAGCCATACACTGGATTAATTAAGCAACTTTAGATTAGAACGAAATAGGCTCAATTATCTGGAATATAATAGCATTTTGTCTGCCATAAACCAATTGTTCAGTTCCTTTATACCAGTGGTAAGCACATTTCTTAATTTTCATCTTAATATTTTGGTACACACCACATTCTAAATAATTAGTTAAATATATTTAACGAAAATAATAAATGATTATACGAGACCGCGTGAGCATTTCAATTTCTGTTATACGTTTTACTTTGTATGTAAAACATTTATTTTGTATATTTAAAATTATGACATTATTAGTTAATTTTTTACTCCCATATATTTTCTATACTTATCTAGAAAATACTTATTCAATATAACTATTTACACCGTAAAGAAATATCTGTAACATTTTTTGAAATATTTAGTAACATCTTTCACATCTGAATTAAACATTGAATAGCGAAACTGGTATAGTTTTAACACAAGATCTTACACCTAATTGTAACTATATAGACCCATTGAGTAATCGTAAGTTAACTGGCTGAGCTTAAGTCATGGTAGCAATCCGCCGTGTAACTACTTCCCATATTAGATATATTATCTTTCCCCACTTTGCGACGTCGAGTTGTGACGCAACTAGAATCTCAAACTGCCATGCATTATTTCAAGATACCCGGCCTATGAATTCCAGATTGCAAGACTTATCGCGATTGCCTATTGCCTATTGCCCAAGCCCTTTGCTGTACGACCTGAGATCTAGACTCTAATTAGTGTAATTTAACTACGCGTGAAGGCTGACTCAGTGCTAGAGTAAAAAGATGTAGGAATAAGGTTTTGCAACGCACAGGTTGTTTTGTCAAAGGTCGAGTAATTGTATACTTTTCATGCTAAGTGCATTTTAGTGGTAGTGCAGTACAGTAGCTGGTTGAAAAAGTTATTTAAAAATGTTTTGTTATGGAGTTAGAAAATAGATGACTATGTATTCGTGTAAAGTGTTGTTTTAAGTATTTGAAAGCCTGAGTTATTAGAAACTAAAGATATGAAAAAAATGCGACAAAGTTAGTTACTTTCTTGGAGCTACTAAACAAAACAGAAAATACTAATTAACTAATATCTAGACACTTAAAATACTTCCTGCATGAAACTGCATTGTATACCTATTATAGTAAATGAACTAATTCCAATTATAAAGTAAGAAAAATGCTAAGGTTCAACAAACCGTAAACAAAAGGCTTGCAACAAAGTGGAAACAATGGCTCTAATTTTGCACATTTCATTCCCCATGAGTTTATGTAATCGGCGTAACATTGCCTTGAGAATCCAACCTTTTGACAGTTGTATACTAGATGAATATTTGCTTAAAGCTCCTCAGCTTAAAGCCCTTTAATACCCTAGTAATAAAGGTTATAGTTACGTATCAGGATGTAATGTTCGTAGGGTTCAAATCGTGACTAGCACCTCCGTTAGTAACTTAGCTTTCTAAACTCGTTCTTTAGCAAAGTCTTTTCTAATAAAACAGGATTGAAAGCGATATAAATTATAATTATAGGAAGCACTGAGATTCATAGGCACGGTACAACAATTGTGATAGCTTTGCAATCTCGTAAAAAATCATTCGTGAAAGTTTAACTATAGCGAAAAAACATTTATCTAATGGCTATTCTTGCAATATAACTTAATAATACTGTGAGGGAAAACATAATGAAAAAAGCTACCTGTTTCCCGTAAAGGTAATTTAGTCATTGCTTGTAAATGGCGACATGACTTACCACCTGTCGCATTGATGACTGACTATCTGGTCAACACGTGCGTTCGAGGTGGCCATATAATTAATATCTTCACAATTGCAGAGATGAACACACAAACTTCTGACTACCCCACAAGGAACAATGATCGTATGGATAATAGAAAACATTAGTGTAAATATGGAATAAGTACCTTTTTTAATATAGATTTTAATATCTAGTAAGTTGGTGATGATATCCCATCTGATTGGCTTGTTACTGTCTTTGTCTTGCGAAAATCATACATCATTTACTCTGCAACTTTGAGTTTGAGAATACATAAGAGATGTTCGTAATCTAGATTTACACACTACTAAGTTTCATACCGGGTAGTGAGGCTAAAAATATCTTGCATATATTGAACGGGGTCCCTAAGGTAGCGCCCTTTGCTGTAATGGCAAATGCAGTATGACGCTGCGAAATGCGATGCTTTACTATTATTTAGATAAAAGTAATTTTCTGCTTTAGTATTTATTTTAATATGTTTTTGTTTATTTGTTCTCAAAGTAACAGGCAATGTTGCCTTTTATATGTATAATATTATTTAATACGTTTCCCTGTAGAATATGCATGCATTTTTAAATTTATTTTCGATACGAGCGAAGCAGTATTTTTCACAGAAATTTTCTCTTTATGTTTTTAATATTATGTCTTTGATACATTTATGTTATGTCTCTTCATGATTCTTTAGACTATTATAAAACTAAGCTTCTTAAAAATTTTACATAAGGCAATGTAGTATTTACAAAGTTGGTTTGTAAATAATAATAGGTTTGTGTGGCCCACCGCAGTTTGAGTGAAGCTCAAACCAGCGGTTTGATGTTAGTAAACATTATTTATTTAAACGGCTTACAAGCGTACCTTTTGAAATCATAATTAATTTTCAACCTCATCAAATTTAATTTACAACATTTTTACTCATACGACTTTACATCATCAAATAACCAATGAGTTTTTTGTCATTCGATAGAATTTAGACATGTTTCATACATACATACATATTATACGTGATTCCCTGTAGAGGGGTAAGCAGAGATCACGGATCGCCATTTGTTCCGATCCTGACCACTTTCGCTTCATTGACACTCATACACCTCCTAATACACACTCAGCGGTTATAGGTAGTTCAAAGATCACCCTTTTCAGATATGTTTCATTCAGTTAGGAATATATAGAAATTTATACAATACATATACCAGTTATAGTGGTTGTCTACTGCTTATATCTATAGATTAAGAACGCATGGTGCGTCAGTTACATTTTTTCCGATACAGGTTACATAAATATAAAGCGACAAAACAACTTACACTCACGGCCGTGTTTTGATCAAATGTTGCTCAATCGTCAAGGAATTTGTGATGAAATCCGATATTTTCGCTTAATATATGCATCTGAGTATCAAATACCGGATCTACAACACTTAGAATAACACGACCTCTAGAATTAATGAACATAACACGTACATAGCGACTGCATAATCAGTGCCTATTTGGGTTAATATTCTTCTTAATAACTGACAAAAGATTCAATTTTATATGTTTGTCTAACGGTAACGATAGATAATTATCACAATTGCGTAGAGTAAAGTTTTCAAATAATAATGTAAGCTGTAAGTTTCCGTTCATGTGAAATCAATTAATTATACTTTTTAATCAAGTTTTGCTACTGTGAAGCAATCATTTTGCGTATTTGTTGGGGTTATTAGTAGTCGTATAAGTTTTACCACTTGGCTGTTAAATAGCAAATCGTTTCTTAAATCATTTTAAAGAAATTAATATGTGACAGTGATCGTCAAAATAGTATTTTTTCTTCGTCAATTTGTTTCCCTTCACATGAAATTCTCGACCTATCACGTAGAGACTAACTATGTGGTGAAAAGTGGTATTCAAGGGTTAAAGATCGAAAACGCTATTTGATATGATTACTCCAAAATGCTGTACAGCCGTTTCTATTTTATTGTTCTCCAATATTTGCGAATTGCTCGCCTATTGCTTATAAAATATTTACGTTGGCCCAATAGAACCTTATTACTAGTCTATTCAACAAAAGACTAGAAAAACAACTTTAGAATTGAAATAATTTAAATTTATTCCGCTACAGTATATGCTTTAAATTGTAAACACACCAACTTTGTTTTCGTAAACCACTTTCCACAATAAAAATGCAAGTGGGTTTTGTCGAACATAAAATTCTGTGACGTCATGATCGCAATGTGTGCCGGAACTTACGGCGCCATCGTAGAATATACAATCACTTGCTCCACCTAACCACAGTAACCTTCTCTGTAGTTTAGGTATATATACCTACTTACAATACTCGTGTATAACATTGTATGTATCTTTCAAATCTACAAGGAAACGTGACCTTAGTCTTTGTGAAAGTTATTGTACCAAAATTTTAGTAAGGACGTAATTTGACGACCTCCGTGGCGCGATCGGTTAGACGCCTGAACGCTAATCCTGAGGTCCCGGGTTCGATTCCCGGTGGAGGCACAGTTAAGAACTACGCTTTTCTTCTGCTTTCCAGTCTGGTCGTTGATTATATATGCTATATATGTATTTATCTATATATAATAAGTATATATTTCTTAAATATACTTTGACTAGTACCCTTAACACAAGTCTTAAATGTACTTACCAAGGGGCTAGTTCAATTGGTGTAATAACTTCCTACAACGTCCTACAATATTATTAATTATATAGTTCATTTTGAAAGGCCACAAATGACATGTGTAAAATTATTTTTCGCCTTCGTTATTATTGTTCGTAGTGTTGACTTTATCATTTGATATATTTAATCATTAAAACAGGTGTGAGGGCTAAAGTTTCATAATATACGCAAATATTGAATGTTTACACTTTTGTACTTAAATGGTGCCAGAATCTAAAACAACGCGGCACAAAAACAAACATGTTTTATAGTCTCTTACGCTAACTCGGATTTTAGATAGAATACCTTTTGTTCTTGGTATATATTAGTTACAAAAGTATGACCAAGTATGATAGGTATTTTTATAATTCTAAATTATATTACATAATATTTAGGAGTGCGTAAATATTTTCCGATAATGCCACATTTGTGTACACATTAAAAACATGCGTAAGTAGTGTAAACTCTACAATGATATAATAATATAATTTGCGTCAATACAACTATAGTGATTAATTAGAACAAGGCCTTAAATTGACGTATTACCTATTAATATACAGTTGTTGCGAAATAACATACGTAATTATCTTGTACATTTGTAACAGTTTGTAAATGTCTGAATAACTTTTTATGTCAAACACGAACCAATAATCTTATCATGTTAAATCACGATCTCAATTACGTTTGCGTCGAGGAAGCAGATGTAATATAGATTGACTTGTAATCTAGATCCGATGCGCCTGTCATGAATTTAGGCATTGACATAATGAGTCACGGACGGATAAAACCTAGCATATACATGTCGTATAATTCAAATAGTTAACAAATCTAACAAATACATACATTTCAATTCGAGTCATTTGATCCCTTTCGTGGTACGTACAGTACGATATAAATCCTAGGTTACTTTATAGCATGATAGGGTTGTGAAGAACTTTGGAGACAGGTTGCTAGGCAATTATTTGTATTTAAATAGTCACCTCTTACAACATGACGAGAAAACGGAATTTAGTCAACTTTTTTATGTCCCAAACTAGCATAGAAATGACTATCCTTTATAGCCTTTCAGGTTAGTTAGAAACGCGGATACATAATATGTCCTCGTTCTCTTTGACCAATAATATCCATTTTCTAATAGTCACTCTTTATAGAATCATGATAATATAGGCATTAATTACAGGCGATATTGGCAAATATAGCTTTATTTAATTTAACCAGTTTAAGCTTCCGGTTAGTAAAATAAAAAATTAAATAAATGGTGATACAGTCTGCATGTCCTTAGTTAGTGTTATAGATAAATGATACCAATTTCTTTAATTAGAAAGTTATACTCATATTTCACGCTTAGACTTAATTTCCCAACATATACCGTAAATAGCCTGCTATTAACTATCGATATGCTTTGAAAGACATTTTAAAAAATAGCTAGTATTTAAACGATCATCAGAAATACTAAATTACACACCAAAAATACTGAATTGTACACCAAAATAAAACTCCAAACTCTAACTTCACTTTTTCTGTATATTAAGCTTTATTTATGGTGTATATTTCGGTATTTTTATGTGCATTTAATTTTTTTTCTTTTAAATTATATTTGTGTTCACTAGTCACCACACGCTGAATTCAAATGCTTAATTTGTAAGTAGCAATGCTAAATGTGATCGAGGAGTATATTTATAGTTTTTGTAAAAATAAATATGTAGATATCCACACTATATGCTCACTCCTAATGTGGGTTGAGCAGATACTTTAAAACTTACCTTACACTTATCATTGCTGCTTACATTAAGCATAACCATAATATTACCACTGATCATAATTATTAAATACTTTAAATAAATGTGCAATTTAGTCAAAACTGTTTGTTGTATTCAAAATCAAAAACGGTAAGAAAACTTAACCACAAGTTTCAGACCTAGATCATTAGGTTAAAAGCCAAGCGTTTTACGATTGTTTTAAATAAGGCAACTCCTAAATAAGTATAAGTTTTAACATGGCAACTTTGAATATTGTTCCGGCCAATTAAATGTGAGCTCGTGACCATACCTAACGAACGTGGGTGTTGAAATATCTCGACACTGCCAAGGACATTACTATGGTCAAGCACTTTCACTATGGCGCCTTTACACTTGCAAGTTGACTTGACTCGAACAGCTGTTGCTAGTCTGGCAAATAATGGCATGAAACTATCTGCCTTTCATATGGCTATAAGTAATTTAGAAACATGTGAGTGTATCTCAAGATGTTATTGAAAAATGTGATGAGATTAACTGACATTTAGGATTATACGAAATAAAATTTAATCAATATTTACATGAAGTAATAAATTATATTACAGACAAGTACAGATATTATCTAAGGTCGGACGTATACATATTCCAGAACGAAAATAAATATTTAAAATTATTCAGCAGTTCTATAGATAATAAATTTGAACTCAAAAATATTGGCGCTAAATTCATCACTATTATTCATTTGTTTTTTACGAAATCGGACATCCATCACCTGATATATTTGGTGTTTTATAAATACAAATATATTTTTGACACAATCTGGACTGAACAATAGAAAATTTTCCATAGAAACGAACCCAGAAAGCATTTCTATTGGCCCTAGGAGGCGGTCGCCCGGACGACGGCGAAAAGCGGCGCAGCTGTCTGCGCACAAACGAACATTTTGTACATATTGTTTATATTTTTATATGTTTTTGTGATATTTTAAGGTGTAAGTGTTTATATGTTGATCATGTGGTGCTTGGACTATTTAAGGTAATTTTTTATAACTGCATATTGTAAATATATGATTGTATGAGTAGCCTGCCGCCGGATGCATACGGGGATGCGTCGTCGCAGGGGCTTTTGGCATCATCGCGCTTGATTTGCCCTCAATGCGGACCACCACGCTCTTTCAAGGGCACCAGGGGTCTCAATATTCATCATTCGAAATGCCACAAAAATGTTGTATTTTTATCACAACCGGTTGTGAACGACATCGGTGTCGGGACCTCCGAGGCACTCTGGACTAGAGTGGCGCATTGGAAGGCCAATGTGCCCGTGGCCAAGAGAGTTCCTCGGGGGGCCCGCATCTCTGTGGCGAGATCCCTGGCTGCCATTGTGGGGAACGTGGTCGGTTTCAATAATGTTGAATGTTGGGAAAAAATGTTTGGCTTTGTTTATAAAATTTTAGGCACAGGGGAGGGGTTAGACACAGTTTCGGCACCTAACAACTCTTTCACACAAAAAATTAAAAATAGATGTAAAAATTTCCATTCAGAAAAATTTCAAATTGAAAGAAACAATTTAAAAAGGAGCGATAGCAAAAATTATTTACTCAACAAAGTTACTGAGAAAATAGGAGCTGGCGATGTGAAAGGTGCGGCTCAACTCCTATTCTCAAGTGATGCCATTGCCCCTGATTGCCCTCGGACCTTGGAGGCGTTGGAGTCGAAGCACCCGGCTGGAGCTGCCTGTACGGCGCCACCTCCGGGGGGCGCGGCGACTCCTGTGCTGACCGCCTCGGTGGATGATGTGTTGGCCGCGATAATGTCCTTCAAGAGTGGATCCGCTGGGGGTTTGGACGGCTTGACACCACAGCATCTGAAGGATTTGGTGGGAGGGACTGTAGGTGATGCTGGAAGGGCCCTCTTGGAGGAATTAACGCGGCTCGTGAATCTGATGCTCGCAGGGAGTGTGTGCAAGGATGTTCGAGAGGTTTTGTTCGGCGCCAATTTGTGCGCCCTAAAGAAGAAAGATGGCGGCATCAGGCCAATTGCCGTGGGGAGCACTCTTCGTCGTTTGGTGTCCAAAATCAGTTGCAGAAAGGTCTCAACGGAACTTTCACAGTTGTTTGCGCCGGTGCAGCTGGGTTTTGGGACCAAAGGCGGATGTGAGGCGGCTGTCCACGCGGCTAGGTCTTTTGTCGCGGCCGGGGCGGGCGAGGTCTTGCTTAAGGTTGACGTGAAGAACGCTTTTAACTCCGTCGATAGGACCGCCTTGTTGACTGAAATTCATGACAAATTACCAGCTTTATATCCGTATCTTCATCAAAGCTATAGCAGTCCATCAGCTTTGATGTACAAACAAAACCATCTTCTATCGAGTATGGGCTGCCAGCAAGGTGATCCTCTTGGGCCAGCCATTTTTAGTTTGGCAATTCATCCACTCATTCAAAATTTAAAATCAAAATTGAACATTTGGTATTTGGATGATGGAACCTTGGGAGGAGATGCAGAGACCGTTATTCAAGATTTGATATATATTATTTCAAAATTTCAATCAATCGGTTTAGAGCTCAATTTTTCTAAATGTGAAATTTATTTAGACAACAATTTATGTTTTAATAAAAAACAAGAAATATTAGCTAAATTTGAAAATGTGACACCGGGCATTAAAGTAATAGATGACGGTTCTCTTTTCCTCCTAGGGGCTCCAATCAATGACGCTTCCATAGAACAATTCATTTCCAACGTCGTTACAAAATTTAAAGAAACATCTCATCTTTTAGGCAACATGAATCCTCATTTAGCATATGTCATTATCAAATATTGTTTATTTGTTCCAAAATTTATTTATTACTTAAGATGCACTAACCTTTGGAAACACCCATCTCATTTAGCTCAATTGGATAATTTAATTAGGCAAACATTGTGCGAAATTCTGAATTGTCCAATTGAGGATCATTCTTGGATTCAAGCCTCCTTACCTATTAGATTTGGAGGTTTAGGCATACGTAGTGCATCAAGTGTGGCTTTGCCAGCTTTTTTGTCTTCTTCACATAGTGTGGCCAACTTGTTTGCTCAAATTTTGAGTAATTCTACCGGAGCATCGGGGGTCGCTGAGGTGGAAGAAGCCAAAAAAGTCAAAAAAGCTTAGAATGGCTGGTGATGGGTCTGGTTTGCCCGACTCTTTGGTTTCGCAGCGTCAATGGGATGACGCTCTCTGTAGGCAGGTTCATACAAACCTACTTAATTCTGCTCTTTTGCCTACAGAGAGAGCCCGCTTGTTGGCGGTCGCTGAACCGGAGTCAGGGCACTGGTTAAAAGCGTGTCCTTCTGTTCACACGGGCACTCTTCTTGACAGGACGTCTTTCTCTGTATGCGTGGGGTTGCGGTTAGGCGCCAAGATCTATGTGCCACATCACTGTCGTTGTGGGAAGTGGGTGGATCAGCTGGGATACCACGGGCTATCGTGCCAGAAGAGCGCCGGGCGCCTCCCTCGGCATGCTGGGTTGAATGATGTGATCCGCCGGGCTCTTGCCACCATCAGCGTTCCAGCGGTTCTGGAGCCGGTGGGCATCCTCAGGGATGATGGCAAGAGGCCTGATGGGATGACATTGGTTCCTTGGAAGGATGGGAGGGCGTTAGTTTGGGATGCCACCTGCGTCGATACTCTGGCGCCTTCTCATCTTTCCGGTTCAGCTACGAGGGCGGGTGACGCGGCTTCGGGTGCGGAGGCGTTGAAGCAGCGAAAGTACAGCGGTGTTACTACTGAGTATCACTTTGTACCTTTTGCTGTGGAGACCCTGGGCCCGTGGGGTCCGAGCACGAAGTCTTTTGTAAAGGAGGTCGCTTCCCGCTTGGTGGAGGCCAGCGGGGACTCAAGGGCAGGTGCGTATTTCGCCCAGCGCATCAGCATAGCTGTGCAACGGGGAAATGCCACCAGCCTTCTTGGGACACTTCCTGCCACTGCCAGTGATTTGGCAGATATATTTTATTTGTAAATATATTTAGCTTTAAGATTTTATTTTATATTTATCAGTTTATTTTCAACTTTATTTTGATTTATTACCTCTTGTAAATATTGTTTAATAATTTAAAAAATTTTTATTTATATAGTAATAATCAGTAGATTAAGTAAGTTATCTTTATTTACTAATATAATCCACCACAACTACAGTATTTCTATGACTGAAAAGTTGGCATTATAACTATGAATCATTTACAATGAAATGACAAATAGGTACTGCAGCCACATCACGAGTACGTAGGTAGTTTATTACTAGCCTCCAGACGATCACAATCATCTTGGTACTCAGCTAATAGTCCGCCAGATGACCTTTAAGTGACATTTTACAAACAATTGCACATTTGGTAAGGCAATTTTGCTACTACAGTCTATTTTAAATAGTAGAGAGTCAACTGTAACGAGATGGTGAAAGAAAGGAAGCTAGTGACATTTTTAACGGCCCACAAACCAAGTTACAACAAGCAATGTCTTCAGTTAATACTCATAAATACATTTAAGCAAGGAGGTTTACGAAAGGCATTTGTAAAGCCAAAGTGGAAGGTAGATTTAGACGGGGCAGGCTGCGTAGAACTTAGACAGATCAGATCAAATTCTTCTCAATGCGGTTGTATGTAGCGTTAAGAACAGAAGTGCCTGTATTAGAAGGTTAATGGGTGTGATTGAAGCAAGAGAGATTTATCAGGATCATTCCAAGTGGCGATCGATAGTCTCTGCCTACCCCGTTAGGGACGTATAGACGTAAATATATCTATATTTATATTTTTTATCTATATTTATAAGTACAATTATACAAGCAACACTCACTTAACTCGCTTTCTTTAAACCCAGCATGTTACACTTATGTTGTGTGGATTTGCATTCATCCGTATAATGTCCGGTGCATAATTGAGATAGCCGCTGCCTTAGCCGTTGAGTTAATGTACTTGGCGTATTTCCATTATGCCAATTAAGCCTCAATAAAAAGATAATGGTCATACATTTGTTTTTGCAACACTCTTATGTCACTTCCTCTTGAAATGATACGGGCTTGAGTGACCATATGTAAAATTACTCTATAGTAAAAGTCTGTGGTAAAAGTATTCAGTTTTGATACAGTTGTACCGTTATAGACCATATGATACCAATGTATCAATTGCGTTATACGTGAACTTATATGTTGATAGAGTTTTGGAAATGATCTTCTTTCTGTAATAGTCTTATTTATTACAAGCCTAGATTATAAGTAACTTAAATACATTTTATACAGGTCTATAATAGCCTATTAGATACAAATTTTACTATAAAAAAATTATTCTAAACTGATGTTTATGATCAAATCAAGAATAATAATAGTCTATTCGCCATTCCATGTGAAAATTGTAAATAATTATATCCTTTATGTTGTTAAACCGAAGCCATTGTGTGTCGCAGATTTATTATATGACGTAGGCAGGTACTATTGCAATCTAGAATTATCTAAACAACCTATTGTTGAGCAATTCAAAACATTTTTTATGATTGAATACCTAGTTTACTAGTTGACAAGTATACTTGTTGGGCAAACTAACGTTATATCTAGATAAACTTATGTTGTAATAGGAAACCAAATACATTTATTTAATATATGAATATTGTCTTATCTTATTGTTGATATATTATGCTATTCTCATAAAATTTCCGTAAACAAACGTCTCTGTTACTGTAATCCCATTTGACAAGAAGTTTGAATGACCTCTGTTGTTATAAATATTTGGGTCACCAAAATCCAATTTTTCACCAACAAGTCACGACCAACATGATAAGTTCAACAATCTCATCCATTTGGTTTCTTCTTCAAATTTTTGACTCAAAATCCGTTTACGTCTCGCCACTAATATCAGAATTATAGTATATCCATGAGCATCAATAATTATGTTATTTAGCATGTCATTCCTAAAACTTCCATCATATTCATACTACTTATCTATCATATGCTATAGATAAAATTTTCTTGCCATGTCACAAAGTTCACTAGTTCACCAATAGGCGTCTACAGTTTTTCCGTTACCAAGAACCGTGTCACACACATCAGATAGTGTGCCATAGAAGCCATTCATTAAACGAAGTGACGAAGAGATCTCTTGGCGGCAGATTGAATAGGTGGCTAAACACAGAAGTCACTGCGCGATCAATTTGCTCCCGTGGCGTATCATGTGGCCCAGTTAATCTGCTTAACTGAACAACAACAAATATTTACCTGTACGAGTTACTGGTTTGATTAACAACCTTTTTGCGTGATTTATTGGATGGGTTGGACATATAATGAGTATGAGTATGTAATGTGTAATAAGGCAGTTTCATATTTTATTAAATACGAGCCGCGACCGGTGACTTGTCACCTTTCGATTCAAAATAACTCAGTAAAATTTGTTAATCCTATGCGAGTCCGTGTAGACTCGTACTTATTGTATGCATTCATTCTTAAAGTTTTATTTTGATTGTTCATTTTTATACGACATTATGAGAGTTAAAACTACTAAACGTAACGTAACGTAACGTAACCGTACTAAACGGATCCCAATTTATTTTCAAAATGAAATATAGCCTATGTCACTCAGGGATAATGTAGCTTTCCAAGGGTAAAAGAATTTTTCAAATTGATCCAGTTGTTTCGGAGCCTATTTGCTTCAAACAAACAAAAAATCAAACCTTTCCTCTTTATAATATTGGTATAGATTTGTGATAAGTTAGGCGCGAGGGATTTGTCATGATCTATTAAGATGGTCAACCACAGTTTTGCCCTATCCAGTTAGGGAAGAAGAGGCGTGCATACATGTATATACATAACCAAACAAATGGCCTTAAAAAATCAATAAATAAATTTCTAATCAGAGCACTACTATCTTTTTCGATACAACCTAGTCACCATGAGTTGACAATTTCTTGCTGGCTACCATAATTGCTGAACAATGTAGCTATGATTAGATATTAGGTATGCAATTTTAGCTTACTTATGTATATATGTATAATCATTATAAAATCAAGCTCTTAAAGTACCTTAACAATATCTATTTAAATTGTCAATAAAGTTGTACGACTTATTTAGCAAATATAATTCATTTGAAGTTCAAACTTTTTGAAGTGAGAACGAGCACAGTAAATCTGGAAAAATACCAACTGACCCAACACAAAAGTCCATTCATATTCTGTACACGTATACAACAAAACCTTACATTTTCCTTATTGTTCCCAGGAGGACAATATAGCGCTGCGGCTCGTCAAACCGGCTGAAGTTGAAGAAACCGAAGCCTCCTCAATCAGTCCAGATCTGAACACTCAGCAGCAAGAGACGAAGGCTGTTGCGTACTTCGATGAGACAGCCTACATCGCTGGAGGCAGTAGGGACAAGGACCCGTACCTGAAGAATAGGTTCAACCAAGCTGCTTCTGATGCTATCTCGAGTAACCGGGGTATACCTGACACGAGGAATCCTTTGTGAGTACTAAAATACATATATACATACATATTATTAGTACATATTACTAGTGACCCGCTCCGTCTTTGCACGGGAATAAAATATATAGCTTACTCCACTATTTAATGGATGTTATTATACATATAAAGCTTCCTCTTGAATCACTCTATCTAGTAAAAAAATGGCATCAAAATCCGTTGCGTAGTTTCAAAGATTTAAGCATACAAAGGGACATAGGGACAGAGAAAGCGACTTTGTTTTATATTATGTAGTGATTACATAGATGTTATTCAGGTTCTTTAATCCCTTTTGGGGAGGAATTCGGAAATAAAATAATTCCTAGGTCACTTCTTATCGTGAATTATGGTTGTGATGTTCAATGGAACATTGGTGACAGGTTGCTAGCCTATTGCCAAATAGATTCCATTTACCGCTACTCCCTTAGTCGCCTTACGACATGCCGGGATGAACGGCAGCTAGTAAGCATTATTTTTGTGTACTAGAGTACAAAGAGATTTAATATTATATAAATAACGTTTTAAAATAGTATAAGATATTCTTTGTACGCTTGGGCATAGGAATAGATCGATTAGCATAAACAAAGTGCTAATTAAAAGTATAATGCGGACCTATAAGGCGAAATAAATTAATATTTTAATTGAATACTAATTTATAAGCAATTTTAAGTTGGTTTGTTCTCATAACTGTAAATATTAACTCAGAAGTAATCATAATTTTATTACGTATAAACTACGTTGACGCAGTTAAGTTTCTAATGTTTAATGAAGTTACTTCTAATAAGTTGCGACTCTCACTTTTCAGTTCCGTGACTAGAACGGGCGTCTTATCTAATCTATGGCTATCTCCTTTTAAACAAACTATCCTAACGAAGCATTAATCTAAGTCGAGTTGCTCAAGATCTTGTAACAGCCCATTAACGCATGTTATGAAAATATGATTATTCGAGATGAAAACCTCAATCAATTTGACAAGTGTCTAAACTGAGATAAAACGCGTTTAAACGATAATTTACTGCACAAAATAAAGGTTAATTATGGAAGAGAAATCTTAATGAAATTTAATTTTACAGTCCTGCATATTTTACTAAATAAATAATATGTTTTTTGGTGTTAGATCCAAGATATATTAGATCTTAACAGTGACATTAACGACTGCTTAACCAGTTCCTAAATTGAATAATTAAAACATCTCCAGTTAAAGTTGATGTGTCATAGAGTGTAATTTTAAAGATGTTGTTAGAGTTTCGCATACATAGTAAGAAGCATGTAAAATTAAAGAAAGGGAGGTTACGTAGGGGCCGGCCCAATAAGATTTTTGACAGTCGGATAGACGCCATATTGACAAAGGGTGACATTAGAAGTACCTATAACCGCCAAGAGTGAATGAGTGTCAATAAAGAGAAAGTGATTTGTCAGATCGGGACAGATGGGAACCCGTGATCACTGCCTAACACTATACAGGAATACGGGAGTAATATCTTTTAATGTATTTAAATTGACAGTATGTTTAAAATCTATAAATTGAATTTCTTAGATTTGGAATACATGTTAGTAAATGTACGTGATGAAAAGTACGTATGTTTAATTATTCAAAGATTTCTTTAGGTAACTATGATGAATCAATATTTAACTACCCGGAAGGAGATAATAATCTTGGTTCTATTAAAGTTGTTATCTATCCGTGGAATGCTCTAAAATTCTTAATTAAAATATTATAATTATGCTATTGACATACCTATAAGTGAATTTGTAATAAACAATTATATAAAATTAATGAGAATTTCCTTTATATTTAGTTCATTGTAAGTATAGTAAATTTGTATCAATATTTGCTTATAATCAAAATCAATAGAATGAAATATGATTACGTACATTCAAAGACTCATACAATGAAATTCTAAGGCCTTGTAGATACAAAAAATATTATTGTTGAACTTAGAAATTCGTCAATACAGAACTATTAATTTATACAAGTAATAAAATTCCATTACTTCATTTGTATTCCCATTCAATTACATATAAAATACATTTTACATGTGTAGCATAATAAGTTATTTGGAGCAACCTTGATAATATCGTTTCATTGTTTTGCCAACAGGTGTCGCTTGAAGAAATATGACTCTGATCTGCCAGAAACGAGTGTCATCATCACATTCCATAATGAAGCCCGATCTACATTACTTAGGACTGTAGTAAGGTGAGATGACGTTACATACATACATGTCCTGTAGTTACTTAAATTGTTACCTGTAATATAACTATAAGTTAAGTAAATTATATAATGCCTTAAGAGTAACAGAAACCTAAGTTTCTAAGAATTTATGCAATATATAATCTGTTGTTCTGATTGGAATACGGTCCATATTTTTTCTTAAAATTAAGGGTGTATGATATGGTTCATATTTACAAGGTCCCGTAGCAAAATGTTCTTCAGAAAACCCCTCTCTAAGTCACCTCTTACGACATGCTGGGAAGAAAGCAGCTATCTATCAAGCTGAGAGAATGTAAACTAGTCTTAAGTTACTAAAAATGACCACATGCTGACCAGGGATTCAAAAACAAAGCACCCTGCTGTGTTTCTACTGAGGTGGCGTGTCGTAATAGCTATTTGAAAGTGTTTAGTTGCCATTGGATGAAAGGTTGACAACTCCTCACATATTTCATTTAACATAACAGTCTAAAACATAACCTACTACATTATTCTGAGGCGGGCCGTTGTATCGTTTTGAAATGATAAACAAAAATGATACATATACATACATTACACCCGTTTTCCTACAGAGAAGTAGGCAGATATCTCAGATTCCATTGGCCATTTATCCTAACAAAACACTTTCGATTCCTTGACAACCATAAGGCCACTCCTATACACTTGACAGTTATTCGTGACTCATGGGATTATATGCAGTTTCAATTAGAGATTATAATCTAGAAAATTCTTAAGAACTTGTACTCTAACATACAAACTGATACAATCTCAAATATGAGATACATACATATAACGCCTTGTACAAAACTAAACTGGTAACCCGTCAGACATATTCATAATTATCGTAATTTATTACAGTGTCCTGAATCGGAGTCCTGAGCATCTAATTAAGGAAATTATTCTCGTCGACGACTTCAGTGATAACCGTAAGTACTTGCTTTTGTACTCTTGTTTGAGTTATAAATATGACTGACATTAATTTTATTGATATAAATACGCCTATAAATAGGACGAGATATACCAAAATAACTTCATATGACAGACCTACATATACATATATGTCTTGCCTTTCAAAAAGCCTTCAATATTTTAATTTATACTTTATATACCATGCCAAGCCAAATTTAAATAATGTAATGTAATCAGGATTAGGTATCCATGGTTTACACTCACTATATCCATAAGTAATGTTAATTTAGCTTTATAATAAGATAAAGCCTTTGGAATAAATAAGATAGTAAATGAGAAAAAACAAACCTAGAGTTATTTGGGTGTATTATAGTTTGTATTGTAGTCTTAAAATAAAAAAGTATATACTTAAGTAAAAGGGAATAGTTCCGTTACTTTAATGGTTTTAAAGGCATAACACTACGTTTTGTACATTATAAATAGAATAAGTACAAGCACATACATATCTCTCAATAATACTATTTCCTAGCATCTCTTTAATCTTTTCATAATACTTTTTCCCCATACATAGAACTTTAGACGATGCGTAACCGTTAAGTACTGGGAACTTTAAACAATGAGAGGTTTAATTCTTGGTAACTTTAAGAGAACTAGGCCAATCTGAGCTTTAGATTTTAGATCTAGAATAGAATATAATATTGTACCCGTACTAGCTGAAACGTAAAAAGAATACTCAATAGCTGTCAGACTTGCTAATATGTCGTAGGACGTAAGGTACTAGGGGTCAATTAAGTCTATTTGGCGATTAACTAGCAACCAGTGACTAATGCTTCACACTGACGACCTCCATGGCACGATCGGTTTACCACCTGAGAGCTAATCGTGAGGTTCCGGGTTTGATCTCCGGGGAAGACAGTGTTAAGATATGCTTTTCTTCTGATTTTTGTTTGGTTGTTGATTATATATGCTGTAAAGTAATATATACTTATTATTATAAATAGATACTTATACATTTTATCAAACTAATAATTATATATTTCTTAAATAAATGTTGACTAGTACTCTTAACTTTTTTTTAAAATAACATAGCAATGGGCTAGTTCTATTGATGGAATAGTGTTCAAAACATTACTGTTTTAGTATTATAACATTTCTCTCGTCGAACCCCGATACTTATTCTAAAAATGTTTTTAATGTTAATCTCCACCAAAATGATTGAACGGTGGCAAAGTTTCATCTAGAATAGAAAATGGCTACCTTAGAAGGTATTGCGTGCCTTACTCATTTTAGATAAGGAAGTTATTAGGACAAAAATGCTCAGCCAACTTTATCTGGCTCCTATTTGGGATTACTCACATGTCGTTGACCTCTCCCGTTGATAAAGTCTGCTAATGTTATAATGCACTCGTAATGAAAGGATCTTTTTGTGTTTAGTAGATGCATTCATATTTTTTTATTAAATGAAGATAGTTTGTTGTACAATGACTCCGTAGTTGTTGGAGATTTTAATAAAACTTTTTGACGGTTTTCGTTTGTGTAACTATATAAGAGATTCCATAAAGATTATGAATGGTTTTTTTCAACATTATTTAATATTACTGCTTAGTTACTTTATGGAGTGTTCAAGGTCCTGCGCAGGTCAATTTAACAAAAGGAACAATAACTCTACATAATGCACACATAAATACAAAAAGCCAATTTAACAAAGTAATCTTAAGCTATATTAGTAGTGTAAAGACATTTTGAAGCGAAAAGTAGCTCATCGCATGTTTGCGTGTCGACTTGCAATCTTTGCCAAAACTTTACGAGGTCTCCTTTTAAGCTGTGTTCCGGAGACGCAATAAATTTATCACCCACACGTGGAATGCGAAGGAAATGGAAGTTTTTATTCAAATAAGGAGCGTATTGCTAATTAGTGACTTCTGTTTGAGTAGCGATAAATGTAATTGAACCCTCTTTGATCGTATCGGAAATTCTCATAAAATTATTTTAGTACTTATGGTAATTGAACGTCTAAATGATTAAGAATCAATTTATTTCTCTGAACTTTCATTTCCTTACTTATAATTATTTTATCCATTTCCCTTTTTTGTCTTATTCTCTCTTACTAACCTTTTCTAGTGCCATGTACTGCAACTGTAATGTATATTACTGTAACATATTTTATTGCGTATATTACATATTGCCACCATTAAAACGCCCAAGTTTACCTAATCTTTTAATCCTACATAAACGAACTATAGTCTAATTTATATGCGTATCCAAAGAACTATCAACGACACTAAACACGAAAGATATCACCCATATACCAAACCAACCAACTGTGATCTTAACTTTTAGTTCTACATAAAACGAACTATAGTATAATTTAAATGCGTATCCAAAGTACTATCAACGACACTAAATGAATGAAATGAAATGAATTTACCTTTTTCTAGCGGAAGATGGCGCTTCACTCCGTTCGATACGCAAGGTGCAGGTCATCCGGAATGAAAAGCGACAGGGTTTGATGAGGTCCCGGGTTCGAGGAGCTGATGCTGCAACGGCCCCTGTTCTGACCTTCTTGGATTCCCACGTGGAATGCAATGTACATTGGCTGGAGCCACTACTGCAGAGGATCAAGGAGGTAATTATATTGATAGTACCTTTAATTATTAGATGAATTAAGGTAGGCGAGACTAGTCACGACATAAAAAGCTAATGTGTTTCATAACTTAGTCTTTCAATTATTAGTCTTAATATATTAATTAATTTCTTAAATCAAATATTTATGAATGAATTATTCGAGTCCCGTTATATGTATATAATAATAAAATATATATATAATAATGAATAAAAACGTTGCATTTAAGTGCCCATGGAGTTATAAGTATATGTTACTATCAGAATAACTTACTAACTAATATAACAAGAAACCTAGATGAAATATTTCAATCACCATGCCATACAAAGCTCACACTTTATGGATAACTAATTAATTGAAATTAACTTAGATACATTGTACAGACAATATGCTACAGACAGATAAGAGCTGCATTTATAATCGTGCACATCCTTTCTGTCGGTCACTGGATATCAATTACGCTCATTATTTAATCAGTATGGTTAACATACTTGGTCATAGAAATAATTAGTTGGAGTTATACTGTTTGTGTTTTTAGAAAATACATTAATTTCGTCAAATGGTAGACGATTATTTAGCATAAATATTCTCAATTATATTTAACATTTTATAGTTTAAGTTATAAAACATATACTAGACTAAATTTAAATGTATGTACAAATCATAAAAGTATATATTAAAAATAATAAACTATATACACAAAGTACCAAGTTCTCCAAGAGATAAAAATCAGCCCATCTCAAACACGATAGACGATCTCTATCATTTATTTCTACATCAAAAGTTAAAAAAATACATGTTTTACAACATTTAACTTTAATCCTTTTGCAACATACACCGCAATGCCGTTCACGTGTTGAGCAGAGTCCGTCCTTCATTTGCATTCACTTATTTGCTATTTAATGAGTATCAAGTAACAGACTGGGCAGTCGATATTACGTACCAATGTCTCGCCATTGACTCAGTTATGCAATCCAGCTTTAATATGCACGATACAAGCTCTAGATATACTCGTACTTAATGGATATATGAGGGACAATTGTATATTAATTGGACCAACCCCGCTCTAAGTCGGTATATCGATGTATAATAGACATAGATTACTAAATGAAAGATTTCAGAATGCATGAATTGAGATGATTCATAATAAACTAATAGATGAGGTTTTAATTGATAAGAATATAAATTATTCATTGTATGCTATATCTGATACCGAACGTTTAATTCGGTAGCTTTTTAATAAAGGTTACAGGTTTTATATCCAAACCTAACTTAATCTAACCTCTTGATGAGAAAATAATGAAAACGTTCATTCTTCTGACTATCACGAAAAAATCATGGCGTTTCTGTAGGATGCCGAGTGTATTTAAGTAGCTTCTAACATCGTAATAAAAAACTTTCTGTCAAAATAAACACTATACAGACACAAATATAAATAAAAACATGCATTGATTTCTGAGTGAGTGCTCACGATTATTCTGCTACTAATGATGATTACATAACATCTGTGGTGAGTGAAAGCTGTATAAGTGATTGAATTAGATTAAAATTTGTAATTGATTGTCAACACAGATAAATATTCTATTTAAAATACAAGGTAAATATTAAATATTATGGTAGAATATGTAACAATATTCTACCATACATTTATATGCTTTATTACTATAGCAATCTGTAGATAAACATGAAAAGGGTCACGACCATGATCTCATACAGAGTATAATCGATTTACAATCTGCTAACATGGCAAACTATACCAACCATTGTTTCTTTAGGTTACTACACAGGAATGAAAATAATAAACCAAAGCACTTTTTATATAACGCATAAAAATTTAAATTCTAATAATCATTCTTAATCGTTCATTTCATTCACTAGTTAAGCCATTGAACGAAATCTACGAAAAGGTGCCATTAAAAATGACACAATCTCGTCCATTTAATTCAAACACAAATTGACCATCCGTGAGATTAAAATGAATAGCCGAAACTCTGAAACATTGAAAGTCAAAAACTGGGCCGTGTTATTATGAACGAGCCTATTGCGGCATTGCATAGCCATTATATAGTTTAAACTCATTACTTATTATGTATAATGACTGTTCTTCCTTGTGGGGTAGTCAGTGTCATCTGCTAAACAGTACAGTGACATTTGTGACAGGTGATGAGTCGTATCGTCATGTATAGATGCAAAGAGAACTTTTGAGAACGTCAAAATATACAATGATTTGTCCATATTTTCTTAATTGTAGAATTATGTATGTAAATTATTAATTAGATAGTACCCCTCTAAAATTTAATATTTATTTATTATACAATTAATTTAATATATAACAAAACATTTGTTTATACAAAAATTAAAACTATAAACTTAAAGTACTAATAAAAATTATATTATATAAAAAGAATTTTATAGTCATCGCTGTCGAAAGGCGGTAGGATTCCCAAGACACTGATAGCATTCCCCTTTACATTTACATATATGATTTCCCACCTTACTTGACAATTATCTCTTATTCTATCGCAAATATAGCTAAATTATTTCTAAAATTTGCACCTATAAATCTCTACCCACTCCTCTAAATTAAACAGGCGTGACCAGTACCTACGTATCTGTTTCGCAATTGACTAGCCACGCAACACTCAGCCATTAAAAGTGTATTACATGCACTGACCGATGAGCAGTCATATTGTAATTTGCGTGCAATATTGTGTACTAACTACGTAACGAATAATAACTACTTCCTGCGAGCTTCACTGCTAAGAACACTCCCAGAGTACTTCGATGTTACGTCATCAAATGAGTTTAACATTAACCTCAGAACTGTCAACGTCTGTTATGGTTGCCATGGAAACCGAATTGATTTAATGAATAAAAATTGAATGAGGTAATTAATGATTTAAATGAAAGCTGTTTGCTTTCTATTTAGTAAAGTAAGGACTATGAAACTATGAAAAACAGTAATGTGTTATTTTTACTAATACAAGGGTCATACTTTACATGCTTTCGAAATTTCGAAGATGGGTACTCAAGCTGATTTCCCCGCACAAAAAAAGGGAATGTGTATATACAATTCTAGAAGCGTATGTTATGTATCTTATACGGTAATATTATATTGTGACCTTGACATTGACGTTGACTATTGCTGAATGTACCATGGTTATGATATTATGCAATATTTCCGTTAAGATATGCTCTAGTGATAATTGAAACGAGCTCTCGATCGCATCCTTGATTTTAACGAAATTAAAACTTCTTATCTAGAATCTGTTACATAATATCTAAAACATATGACGAATAGATTGACTTTGTTTCTGTAAATGCATGTGCCTTGAACTCAAAACCCACCTTGACATTATACTAATCATGGCTTCGAATTATTTTTGAAAGTCAACGTTCACTTATAAGCAGATTATCTTAATGGAGATTTATTTTTATATACATATGATTTTCTTTGATTAGACAATTGCAGTGATTGACTAATAGTAATTATGGTCAGACATAACTATATTGTGATTGTACAGTCTAACTGCATTCCAGATAAAATGTAGCAGTTATGATTCAACTAGAACTAAAGGATAACGTATACTCGCATTGATAGTAATATTGAGGATTGTATGTAAATAATAAGAAAAAAAACAAATCCAAAGAAAAATGTAATAATATACTCGTATAAACTGAAATAATATTGCCTTAGACCAAAAATTTGACATTTTTAGGGGCATGTTGTCGTATTTTTAGGTAAGCTTTTCGTTATTTTCCTATAAGCATTTTAACAAAAGCAATTAATTGTTCTAATAAGTTAGACAACGTAGATACATTGGTTTTAATATCATTATGAAGAAAATAGTATACGCTAGATAGCGTCTCCTGCTCCATTTCATTTTATTGCAGCTCTAAAAGGAATAGTTCATTTCCCTTAAAGCTCCCTCATACGATCGCCTATATGACGCCACTATCACCACACATAAATACAAGTATTATAATGAACTTGTATGTATACTTGTGTGTAGTTAGAGGCTTGAGTACCCCCATCTCCGAAATTGCGAAGGAGAGAAACGCTAAGGGAAAACATCGTGAGGAAACCTGCCTGATAGGCAGTGCCTATATACGGCGATACGGTGCACTACCTCACGTTGAATGATGTCCATTTAGTAAAACGCGGGTTTCGAGTTAACCATACCTTGTATACATGTATATTGCACATATATACAAGTTAATTAATCCAAGGAATAGAAAGAGTAAAAAATTGTGAAGAAACTTTTATGTAATATATATGTATTGAATATATAAATTTTAACTTACAACAATTCATCTAATAGTTTACGATTACTATGTAAACATTAAGGAAAAAATGTTATAGACGGTATATAATATACTATAATATTTTGTTTTAGTTCCTTAATTACCTTTTACGTAATACTAAAGAGTCTTTTCACGTTGCAAATCCTTATCACTATCTAAGTTTATTCGTCCATGTAGTAGAAAACTTACAACAGTGAACGTAATACAGTTTGGCTAGTAACATATTATTAAATATTTCACAACCTATTACAAGATACTGGTACTGTATAGAAATCCTTTCACTACATACGCTATCAACGTATAATCTTAGCTCACTGAACCGTAAATCAATCATTTAGCCTGTTACATACATATCAAGAATAATAACTTTAGTTGTTGGTAGTCAGAGATTCAAGTATGAAGGCATACTTTTATATAACATACATATGTGGCAGGATGATTTGATATTTCGGGTTTTAGCAAAAGACCTAGGCATTTTGCGATAACACGGATAATTAGACAATGGTGATCAACTATTACAAAAGCGATACGTTTCACTCGGCTCGTGTGTTGTTTATCATATACTAACGTAACCTAGCCTTCTGTTGATAGGTAACATAAGGATAAGGAATGATCACATATGTATTCACAACCGTACAACCCTTTCGGCGCAGGTCAGAGTTGGAGTGACCACCACGTTTTCGTAATGATCTTTGGTCAAAACTCTTTATTTTATCTTATTAGCAATACCCAAAGACAAAGGTGGTATACCATGTCGCTGTATACAGAGACTGACTGACAACTATGAAGAATAACATAGAAAATGAAATGGCCGTTTTACTAGATAATCATTTCACATTGTGACTGGTCTTTAGATATATTGAGAATACTAGAGATAAAGATATATTATAGATAGAATATTATTATATTGTTTACCGGAGAATGTAAACAATAATTAATTATTAAAACCTCCATAAAATTTCTAAATTTCTTCATCTTTTTGTTCATAAGGCACATGTTGCTCAATGTAACAAAGCAACAATGGTATTAAACTTAATCGAACGTTATTTCGATTTTACGACGAATATAAAATCAGTAGATACTTTGTTACGTATAGCTTTCGCTTTTGATCTTCTTATGTTACTATTATTACGTAAATGTTGTAATCGGATTTTATACGATTTTATATTAACATGAGTACATTAATCCCTTGCGAAGTGGCTTAATTATCATCTCCAAAATTACGGATATATTGACGTCACACAAATATCGAACCTATTTTTCATCAAATACTATTCCCATTGAAATCATACTGAGTAGGCTACGTACTTTTTATCCTTACAACAGTTAAACACCGCCAAGAAAATAAAATAAAAACAAACCAATATATAAATTTTCGGATAAGTATTTATTTGTTTTAACACCAATTTTATTTTAGTACAAAAGACCAAGTGTCAATTTGGCGTGTTCAATGCCATTTAAATCCGGTTTAAAAAGTCATTTTGCTAAATGATAGGTGACGTGCCTGACCTTGACCGACGAAATTCTATCGATGTGTTGTAACATCGGATGCATAATCGATTATTCGAGAACATTCATTAAAAACTGCTATGTGGTGAGGTGTGAAAAATTTTACCTGACTTATTTAGATGCTAGCGTATCCTTTATATACTACTTTCGCTTCATTGACACTCATACACACTCGGCGGTTATAGGTACACTACACTCTATCAGGATCGGGACAAATGGGGATCCGTGATCCCTGCCAACCCCTCTACGGGGAATCAGGCGTGATGTATATGTATTACTACCCCAAAGGGCCAGAAACAGAAATTAAAAAGAACCTTATTAGGGACTAAACACATTAAGCGTTCTTGCGGTTTTCTTCTCGTGCTATAGAACAAATAGTTATTCTGTTTTATCTATATGCTATGGAATGATGTTTAAATAAACAATAATGATTATTTTCTACCATTCCAATAACTAAAACATACTTAGTACAAAGTTAAAATTGTTTCTACATGTTAAAGTTAAACTTGCGATCTTACAAACCATTACATTTATATTTTCTATGTCTTAAGAGCTCTCATAATTATTTCGAGTTTAATTTTAAGCTTTCGTAAGTAGCTATTCTATGCAATATGCCTAAACTTGCATAAAAGTTACTCAAAGTTACTAAGTTAAACTAAATGGTCGAAGTAAAGTAACGGGCTAAGGTTAAAGTATTTTATCCCTCAGCGGCCTTGAGAAGTACGTTACGAAATGCCGCCACGTATTCGAACATTCGTTCTAGTTGCCTATACATCGATATTGACCTAGTCACGGGAACTGCCATTCGAATAGAATGGTACAACTCTGTAAATTGCTTTTCCAATTGATGCATTGACTCAGCCATGTAGCTACATTTGTTTCTATAGGATAGTAGTCCGTTCTAGTCATAATTAAAAATGGAATTAAACCTTGTGTATAGTAATTTTATTAGTATATTGTTTAAATGTTTTATTTGGTAGAAAAAGTTTGCGAATTTTATTTTAGTTAATAAATGGCAGTGATAGAAATATCACGAGTTTTTCCAATATTTGTTTCTAATAACTAACTTAAGGGAGAGTGTAGGTACTGCAAGTTTTGGAAATACATATGTTAATCATGTTTTAAATTAAATACGCACAATTCACAAATCACCGATCCAGACAAACCACTAAAATTAATTAATTTATTGCTCATTACAATAAACATTGTAAACATACAAAGAACTCACACACTCAAATTAATTAAACAGATAAAACGTATCACTTACAATTAATTATAATTTGCTTTTGTATTTTTTCTACCCATGTAATTATATCAACACTAAGTTTTAAGAGAATTAGACGTTCTGTACTATCTTAACTTTCTCCATGAAATGACACTCATTTCACGGCAAATTTAATTCCGTATTGCTAATTAAAACTAAAACGATGGCTTACTAAACACTAGTTATAATTTATGTAGAATTTGAATTATTTGTGAACTGATTAATGGATTTTAGTACCAGAATGCAACCAGGCACTATTTAAAATATCGTTGACTTACATAATATTTATATTTCAAAAATGGAGGGGCAATGAAAAGAGGATTAGATATAATTGCAACCTTCACAGCTTAATTCAACAAAACCAAATTTAATCAAATCTTAGCTGCGGATTTAGGTGACATATAGTGATATGGTCGTCCAAATATTTAATTAGATTCCTGACATCTGGAAATTACTACGCCACCTCATATGTCACCCTGAATACTCTGAAACAGTGGTATCTAATCCAGTATGAGGTGGTTGTATGTGAATGTATGAGTTTTACGATAAACTAGTAGGTGAAGCTGCATCCAATTACGATAAATTTGTTTCAGAATCGCTATTCCAAGTATTTTATTTATAATGTTTTGCTTAGCTAAATCCTCGTAACATGTATACATGTGAACTATGTGGTCTCAAACCAATAGAAAGAAAGAAAGAAAACAGTTTATTCCTTGCATATAAGCACAAATATTACACATTGAAATAAAATAGAAACTTTGATGCAGTGAAAATAAACCAATAATTTTTTCTACTAAATATAAAAAGTTATAGTTATAATGTAAGTATACTAGTCTACATAAATCTCATGCTTTCCTTTCCTTGTCCCCAGGACCCGACGCGCGTGGTGTGCCCAATCATTGACGTCATCAGCATGGATACCTTCCAATACATCGGCGCGTCGGCCGACCTGCGCGGAGGTTTCGACTGGAACCTCGTTTTCAAGGTAAGCCTCCTTGGCGATGACATTTCGAAATGTTGTTCAAAAATATATACAGTATGAGTAATTAAGTAATTCACCCTGCTACTACGGTATTACCAAAAAGTTTTGTAACATTTTTGGGGTTTAGAAAACGAAATTGATTTCTTTGTATTAGTCTGACAATTTAGTATAATACCTCTTCAAAAAGTGTCAAACTACTCCTAAGTCTTATCAAACAATAGTATTTATAAATCAATTATAACTCCATTTTACTCCATGGTATATTGTAAGCATGTTAATATAATTCAAAATTATTATAGATACGAATAACTTTTGCCGCGAATACCGTGCAGTCTGAGTGTTATTTATGAATGAGTATACATAAAATAACTTACCGCTTCTTTAATAATTAAATTGAGATAAATTCTTTTATATAGATATTTTCTGTCCATTCCAACATGATGAACAAATTCCTTCGCGTGATCGGAATATCGATTATTTTAATTATTCGTATCGGGATCGTAAACGGTTAACGTTACGGTATGGGTGACAGGGCACTGGATCTAATTGCATGTTACCTGGGGGGAAGGATCCAGAGTGTTGAATTCGGCGGAGCTAGATCGAGCGGCAGCTCGGCTGCTATGGGTGTTCCGCAGGGTTCCATTCTTGGGCCCTTCCTTTTCTTAGTTTATATAAATGACTTACCTTATTTAAGTCAGGGCCGTTGCCACATGGTGTTGTTTGCGGATGACACTTCTATATTGTTTAAAGTTAACAGAGGAAAAGACGAAACAGGAAGGATATGTAATGTGATTTCAGAGGTGGAACAATGGTTTAGAATAAACAATCTTGCTTTTAATTGTAATAAGACAAAATGTGTACGGTTTACTTTGCCAAATGTTAGGAGCTCAACTACTAGCATCGTAATTAATAATGTGGCTTTAGATATTGCGGGGTCCACTACCTTCTTAGGGGTCACAATGGACTCAAAATTACAGTTTAGTGAGCACATCAGTGGTCTGGCGAAAAGGCTAAGTTCTGCAGCCTATGCGGTTAGGAAAATAAGACACTTGACTGACGTGAATACCGCGAGACTTGTTTATTTTAGTTATTTCCATAGCGTCATGTCATACGGGCTTCTTTTGTGGGGCAATTCTGCTGATATTAATTCAGTATTTGTGCTGCAGAAGAGAGCCATTCGCTCGATCTACCGTATGGGCCCTCGTGAATCTTTAAGAGATGTGTTTAAGACAATAAATATACTCACTGTGGCTTCTCAATATATATATGATAACTTAGTCTATGTTAAAAAAAATATTAATGATTACAGGCTTGTAAGAGACATGCATAATTGTAACACACGCAATAAAAACAAATTGTATTATAGTGGCTCGAGACTAAAAAGAATAAACAATTCGTTTATGGGCCTGGGCATAAAAATGTATAACAAACTTCCAGAGTCTATAAAGTCCTTACCTCTAGACAAATTTAAAGTTTGCACTAAAGCGACGTTGATCGAGAAGGGCTACTACAAAGTGAAAGATTATCTAAATGATGTTATGTGACGTTTCATCTTGGTGTGATTGCAGCCTCACGATGCATGTTCTTATTGGGACACCTTTAATATGTTGCTCATAATATTCGTTGGTTGCTAGTCAGGCTGCAGTCTCATTCTGATGGATTATTTAATTAAGTTGTATTGTATTGAAACATGTCTGCAGAGTTTCTTGGCATTTCTTCTCTGCAGGATTTTGCTTTACGAAATGCCATTAGTTTAATTAGATTTATTTAATATTTTTATTTCAATTGATTAACTGTAATGACAACTTTTCCGATGGAAATGTTTTTTTTTTTTTTTTTGACCTTCAATAAGTGATTTATGATCCTGATATTGAATAAAAAGAATTTCATTTCATTTCATTAAATGCGATTCCGGGAATGACGTCAGTGTTTTACTGAGACCTTGCTATGGTTATTAGTAACCTCCCCGATTGCGAAGATTGAAACCTCAACCTCTGACTACCCCGCAAGGGTTAATGGTCTTCAACTTGTTTGTCTTACTAATATTATTTTGAGTTTCAAGATACCTATTACAGAGAGTAATAAGTATAATATATCGATGAGTATAACTTAATACCTACATATGAAATACTTTTTCTGATTATGTATAAATAATACCAAATTATAAAAAAAAATACTATAACATTATAACTAAAAACTTCTCTTCAGAAACTTTAAATTGCAACCTTAGTTTTTTTCTGACGAAATATTAAATGGAAAGGCATCTGTTTTTACGTAGATATTATTTTGAAATATATCATGCAATTTTATAGCTCTAAGCTTATTTTGCCAAATTTGTAAATTGTAATGAATGATTTCTTATACTAATCATTATTAGTATGTGATCATAATCATACCAAAAAGCCTGATATGTCTCAATGTTGCAAGTTGGAAACTTGGTAGTCATTTCTATTAAAACATCTTTAATTTTAAAAGTAGAGCAAAGGTTAACCTCTTGACAGTTCCGGGTCACTTAATTTCGTCACCGCCTCTTGTGGGGACGACATTAATTTAAGCTATTTGGCTCCTCATTTTGAAGACATTTATAAATAGGTGCTGTATTGGTGCTATGCTGGGTTAAAACCAAATAAAATATGTAACTTTAATACAAGTATATTAAAGGCTCACTCCCCTTTAAGGCAATACATACTGAAACTTTATGAACATCTTGCAATCTGTATACATATACGCATGTAAAAATAAATAATAAACATTTCCTTTCATTTCACTCAAAATATTGTAATCATTTGAAGCTCTGCTTGACATATGATTAAAATGTCTGCTGTTGCTGTCATTTGGTGCAAATAAGTGCCTCAATTCTTTCTTAAAAAATTAAATCGTTCAAGTTCCTTGTCACGGTAAAGAACCTTTACCCCAATTTATATTACAAAAGAGAGGTCTAGGCTAGTCAATATCATCAATTTGCCTAAATTCCTTACATTTTGCACCTTAACAAAAAGCTTAATGTTCTTCGAGACCCTTTGTTCTGCTTATAGGTATAGGTGTGCCTGAATGTATATTAGCATGCCATTTTTAAAGCATTTACCACGAGAAATAAAGTTGTCTGATTTCCTATGTTACATATTTGCAATAAAAATACATTTACCAAATGAGCAGGAAAGACATGGTAAAGAAATTTACTTATTAATTAAATTTACTTATTTAAGTGGCCATAGAATAACTAGCTACACAATTGCAGAGATGGATACTCGAACCCTTGACTACCGCGACGTGAAAACATTTTGTGTATCTATAATACTAATTTTCTATTTCAGTGGGAATACCTGACTCACGCAGAGCAAAGTGCGAGGCTGAATGATCCCACGCAGGTCATAAGGACGCCCATGATTGCTGGTGGGCTGTTCAGCATAGACAGGGAGTACTTCAACAAACTGGGCAAATACGATATGAAGATGGACATATGGGGCGGGGAAAACTTGGAAATTTCATTCAGGTAATCATTTTTCATTGAACCTTTGTTTATATTTTGCTTGCATATACCATTATTCGGGTACACGAAAGGAATTAATTGTCTGAGCCTAATATATTGACTGTGAAAAACTGGAGCCTGTTACAGTTCAATTCTTCATATATACATAGATTCACGCCACTTTGTCCCCAGCAGGATAGGCAGAAACTATCGATCGCAACCTGGTATGATCTTCACAAGTCTCCCTTGCCTCAATCACACCCATTAACCTTCTCAAACATGCTCTCACTTCTACACGTAGAAATTTCTAAGGCTCGCCCCACTAAATATTTACAAGTGACACCTCTACGTTACCTACCACAACATGATCACTCGACCAAATCCAGCCAACAATCCAGCCTCTATAACTTTCCACAATTTTTAGTCTTTTATCGAGCCCCTATCAGCTATTTTCTTCAGTACCTTGGTTAACCTAATTAGGAGGCGTCCTAAACAATGCTACTACATAAATTATACTAATTATTCCAGGGTATGGCAGTGTGGTGGCTCATTGGAAATAGTGCCGTGTTCCCGAGTGGGTCACGTGTTCAGGAAACGTCACCCGTACACTTTCCCAGGAGGATCCGGAGCTGTGTTTGCCAGGAACACGAGAAGGGCTGCAGAAGTGTGGATGGATGATTACAAGAACTTGTACTATGCGTCGCAGCCTCTCGCCAAGCTAGTTGATTTCGGAGAGTAAGTTACTTTTTACTTGTTGTATAACTCGGATATAGTTTTAGTTAAGGAGTGTTTTAATGTCATGTAATATAGAGTTCTTCAATATATGTAAATTGCAATGTACTAACCCGACTTTTTAGAACCTGGTTACCTAGTTTGAAATTACTTTTGAGAGAACAAAAATTGTCGCAGTAATATATGATTTACCCTAAAATCGATGCATGTTTAAGTATTAGGTATTGATGCCAAAACCTGCACATAGCTCCAAAATATCTTAAAGTAATAATTTATTTGCGGTGTAATAAATAAAATTTTACATTAATTTATTGTTAATTAACATTTCAAAAAAACCGCAAATAAAGAGCTATCGCTACTTAGTGAATAAATCGCACATGTATCAAACTTCAGTTTTTAATGAGCTTAGATTAAGGTCAATACGATATGCAAATAACGAAAAACAAACTTTTGAACTGTTACTATCTGTTATACAATTCCACGCAAAGATTTCGCCACTATCAAAAGCTTATGAAACATATTGAAAGCTATACAAACGAAACTCGGTTTAGTAAATGTGATTAATCTTATTCAAGTGATTTATTTAGATGTTGAACTTATTTAATCTTATTTACTTACCTAACAACTTGGGTTATCCATTATAATGAATGATGAGTGTTATAAGTCACTTCTTGGGTTATAATGTGACAAGCGCGTAATATAATTACCATCGGAGATTTACTGCAACATACAATATATGGCTCGACTTATTTGTATTTTGTTAAACCGATCTATTGAAATGTTTTCTTAATAGCTCGCTCGTTAGTATCGCAAGTAATTACTTAATTAACATTTCATTCTAGGGCACAATTAGGAGTTTTTGCAATACTATGGCGAACAATTTTGTGTTTATTGAATTTTTATCATAGGCTCCATTTTACACTTGTTACCGGGAAGTTTGTTTATCAAATCTTTATCAAAGTCTGCCTAAGCATATTTTTTTTACAAAGTTTGCTAAGGTTGTAACATAGTCACAGATACATTGTCTCTATAATTGTGGAATAGTTTAATAATTTTAACATCACCCCTATGTTTCACCAGATACTATAAATGTGACAGCCATGTCCCAAAGAGTAACAGTCGTTTTTAATGCAAATCTTATATATAACACCCTCTCTTTGTAACGGAAGTCTCTAGGTCTCATATATGTATATATATAAATGTATTTTAAATTTTACATACAAACACATCACGCCCGTTTCCCTGTAGAGGGGTAGGCAGAGATCACGGATCTAATCTGTCCCGATCCTGACAAACCACTTTCGTTTCGTGACACTAATAAACCTCCTTATCTACACTCGGCGGTTTAAGATAGTTGTAACATCGTCCTTTTTCAATATTATTACATCTTAATGTCTTATTGGGCCGGCTGTACGTAACCGCCCTTCCACTTTACCCACATATATTCCCTTTATCAATATACTATCATTCATTATATTTTATTTCTGTCTTTTCAGTATATCCGAAAGACTTGCTTTGAGGGATAATTTACACTGCAAACCGTTCAGCTGGTATCTGAAGAACGTGTACCCTGAGCTCAAACTTCCAGCTGCGTCTCGACACACCATTAAGCAGAAGAACTATTGTTTGGACACCATTGGCCACTTGGCCGGAGGTACAGTTGGTGAGTATAAATAGCTGGACTATTGGTGCTATACTATTGGTGGTTGGAACATAAAAATTGTGCTTACTGGCTGCCGTTCCTTTCGGAATGTCGTAGACGGTGACTAAAGCACTAGGGGTAAATAGAATTTATTGGGTAACCTAGCAACCTGTGACTAATGTTCCATTTTGACATCGCAACCCCAATATTCATACTAAAAAGTGACCCAGGAGATATTTCTTTAAAGGATGTGAATGCATATGTATGTATTGGTACTGATCGATAATTTATGTCTATTCCGTTAGGGAAGTAGAGGCGTGAATATATGTATGTATATAATATGTGAACTATCTGGATATGTTTAGTTCTAATAATAGACATTTTAATAACAATAATAAAAAGCTTTTTGGTGATATGATTTTGATAGTGATGTAAAGTGACAATCTGCGTCTAGTGATAACTGGAATGACTGGACTGGAATGTGTCAAGATTCTTAAGGTCAGGTTACATACATACATACACATCACGCCCATTTCCCTATAGAGGGGAAAGCAGAGATCACGGATCCTGACTAACCACTTTAAACACTAACCACGTTTCATTGGCAGTCATCCACACTCGACAATTATAGATACTTCAAAATCATATATTTAAAATATATGTTCCTAGTTGTAATTTAAGATCTAAATATACATAGCTCCAACCAAGTGATTCGTGACGAATCTAACCCTGTTATTAAGTTTGTACGAGTTAATAATAACACGTAATCAACAATTAATTTCAGGAATGTACCCGTGTCACAACACTGGCGGAAACCAAGAATGGAAATTGACGCAAAAGGAAACCGGGCTGATACGGCATCACAACCTTTGCTTATCCTTATCATCAGACTTTAGAACTATTCTTCTCATGGCTTGTGATGACGGCCAGGAACTTCAACTTTGGAGGCGACATGGGACTTTAATAAAACACGGAGTCTATGATGGCTGCATCGACACTAGTGGTTCGGGACCACATCTCGAAGTCTGTGTACCTGAAAAGTCCAGCCAACAATTCAACTTCAGTGAAGCTTAACTTTTTCACGATCTGAGTTAAGGGACGCTATTTTGATCAAGTTTTGGGTTCACTCGAAACGTCATTTGCTAAAGTTTAAAGAGTAATATTTCGCGATATTACTCTGCCCGTTTATAAAGAAACCAGTGCTTAATTTCTGTGATAAATCTGTATGAATGGTCAAAATAGCGATGTCCTATTGTAGATAAAGTTTCTAGTGATATTACTAAAGAACTGAGTCAACTTACCGTTAGTATTAGGCATTAGGTAACTAACTACTTATTCTGCGGGAATAACAATGTGTGCTACTATTTCTTTGTGGTTTGTCAAAGTAAATGTTCTGAAGGAGAAATCTCTAAATTGAATCTAAATATTGGTGTCACTACTTTATTCTTAGGTTTTTGTGTTGTGGTTTTTACATTTAGAATTTTATTAGATCGCTCATTTATTTTTAATATAAAATAGAAGGAATCTATTATGATGTTAATAGTATTGTATTCACGAAGATACTAATAGATTTTTCCTATAAGTAGGAAATCTTTGGAAATTTACATAATATATAAATATACATAATAGGATATTAGTAATATACAATTTAGTATAATATATAGCACCATTCCACTACTTAAACTTGACTAATTGTTGAGATAATTTTATTTAAGTATAGAATAATTATCCCAATTTAGTTACGTATTAAATTAATTAACTTAGCAGCTCAGTGAACTTCTACGAAAGATCTTTAAAATAGTTGGAATAGTTTACTTTCATTAATTTAGTACGTTACGTGAGTGCTCGAATACTTTATTAAATTAGGTACATAATTTTATAGTTTTTGTACATAATTTATAATGTTTAAGTTACCATTTTCATTGTTATTTTATATTATATATAGTCGAATGAAATTCAGTGTCGGGGTCCGTGGAATGATATTTTATAGCTTTGCTTTGTTATACATCAGTTAGCTTTAATAATATTTTACGTATTTTATTCTAAGGTAAGTATGATAAATTTAATAAGTTAGTACTTATCGAAACACAATTAAATTAAGCAGAATCGATGTATATTTTGTTAAATCTTCTTTTCACACTTTATTGAACATGTTTTGTATATATGTATACTTATGTAAGCTAATCGGTTATTGTTTTGTGTTATTGTTTGACTTTATGATTGATTTATTACGTTACAAACATTCTTTATACCTACTATACTGCATTATATAATATGAATAGACTTGCACTGCCAACTCCAAGTTTAGTGTTTAAAACAATACAAGTGTAAATTCACGTGCATACTATGTATATAGGAAATAGACATTAAACTTAAATATAATCTTGCTTCGATGTCATATTATAAAAAACGATTCCTTCAGGAACGGAAACTATTTAGAAACAATTTTTATAATCATTGGAACGTATTAGGCTTTATTAATACCGAAAGGCAATGATTAGTACTTTAATGACTTTTGCGTATGAAAAATATTGCGAGGAAACGTATACATGCTCTTGTAAAGTTAAAATATTACAGTCATCTTCTAAGATGACCTTAATATAAAAGCGTATTATGTGAATTGTCTTGAAATATTCCTAGTAGTTCCCTATAACCATGTCCCGGCTAGACGGGTGAAAGGACAAGATCATTCCCACTTATCACTCAGGGGGACAGGCTAAAATGGGGATACTGGGAATATTTAATTATCAACAACATGAGCCTCGATTGTCGGTTGCTCTGATTTGTTTTATATAGAATGCATTTTTACTTGAACTAAGGAGCGATTTTTATTTGACAAAATAGGCTAAACGATTATTGGACTATACTGTGTGATTAAAATGACAAGTAACTAACTTTATTTTAAATAAGTACCATCTACTAATCTTTTTGTATAACATGATGTCATCTCATCAATATTATCTTATAAATGATAAATAATATAAAACTGGATTTGCTTTGATGTCCATAATGTCACAAAATGACGGTGTCACAGATCTGATGTTAAATGTTATTTTAATCCATAGTATAGTCTGTATATAGTCTGTTTATCTGTATTTTTGTCAAATGTGTAGCTAATAGTGGAAGTTAGTATGTACAAAGTAACAAGGCCTTGATCTAGTCAGTTAATGACTGGGCGAATGAATAAGTGAAATAAAAATATGAAGTATAGTAAAATATCTTTTATTGAAAAACCTTAACTCGAGAAAATATCACATTAGTTATCTACCTTTACCTTCATTTATACAAAAATCACATACTCTTTAATCCTTAGTTAATATCGAAGAATCTTTAACACATTTAAATGATGAAAGAAAGATGACAGTACACTCGACCTCTGACAGTTCTGAAAGGGTTTTACGGTTGTGAAAGCATTTAAATGTATGTAAATAAATCATCATTTAACAGATAACTTATTTTAATGTTATTACTTGGAAGACAAATTCGAATAGTATTACAAGGTTTTTAATTTCTGATCCTTTAAACACGTGTTATTTCACGACATTTACAATGCATGTAAACGACATTTAAAACTACTGCTTGTTTTCAGAAATTATGAAAAAAACTCGTCTTTTACAAAGTATGATAATATGAATAGGCTTTTATAAAACTGGATTATTATAACTTTAGCATTCACAGAAAACTTATACTTATACCTTTAAAGCTACATATATTCTAAAATTTTATTACCTACACAGCTTAAACGAAAAAATATTAACTAATTTTATCCTATTTTTGTTAGTATCTGCCTACCCATCTATAAGGAAACGGGCGAGTCGTGTATGTATATTACTATGTTTGCCCGTATGATAATTAAAATATCATCTTACAGCTCTACCCTCTTTCAATGTTACAGTTGTAAAACCCATCTTATAAGACGTAACAGTATATTGGGCATATAGTATTTGCTCCTGTAACTAAGAGTTTACTAAACATTGCTTTAGAGTTACAGATAGCTAAGTTGTTCAAAACAGGCGTACACTTCTTGCAGTACAAAATTATATTTAAAGCTTTCTATTTAGTGAGGAGTGACACTCATACGCGACTTTACAAATCGACCGATCAATTTGATAGCTCTAAAGGCGTAATTGGGTGACAATCTTTGTCGGAGCATGTAATAACCTATCATATTCATTAAGCACAATATAAAAATAAGTACTCCCAAATCAAGCCAAAATGATACTCCAGACATGCCAATGAGTTTCACGAAATACCTGAAATAAAAAAACCATTAATATGCTGTACATAAAATCTTCGCATAAATGGTTAACACATATTAGGTTTTTACTCCGCATCTTATTTTAGACAAGAAGCGTTTGTGACTAAGAGATTGAATATTAATCAGTCATGTATTAAATTACCTACCACTCGTCTTATTAGAAACTTGTTACGCCAGATATCTAGTTAGCGGCAGATATCTAGTCTTACTATGAATAGAAGAGTATGGTTAAGATAATCCATTCACGAGCATTGAAAAAGGATGACTGGTTGCTATCCCATGGCCCAATAGATTACATTTATCCCTTAGTCCCCTCCTACGACATGCCAAGTAGAATCTACTTCAGCTAGCTAACATTCTGCTTACGTTCCGAAATATATGTATATGAGTACTTAATACCTACCCAACATTCTTATACTCGCAATAATCGATGTTATCCGGGCATATTAAATCGTTTCTCGGAGCTCCGTACACAGCTGACACTAAGCCTTCGAGGCCGTATCTCAAGAAAGAAGTGGCCCTGGCTATCCTCCACACAATGGGAGGGGGGTTGTCACCGTCACCCAAACCATAGACAGCCAGCAACATCAGTGGCACGCTTAACGCTGGACCCATGAATACGGAATTCTGAAAAGATATCACGATTATATGATACATCATTTTATATTTTAATATAAATAACAACCATTCAAATAGTTCCGATTTTTCAAATGACAGAATGGATAAAATGGTAGTTTGAACAAAAAAAATTCAATAACTATACGCAATGGGGCACAATTCTCCGTTTATTTTTCTGATTGCCATGTAAAATCATTTTTAATAATGGCCAGCAAAACATGTGTAAGAAAACATTTGCATAGATTTATATCTGAATGAATACTTTATATGTTCAAATACATCGAATAATGAATGATAAATTACCAATATATAATTGCCATTTTTAGAACCTACTTTTCTTAGTAGATACATAAATACCCCTGTTTCCCTGTAAAGGGGTAAGCAAATATCACGGATCCCAATCTGTCCCAATCCTGACAAGCTACTTCATTGATTCTCATACACCTCATACACACTCGACGGTTATACGTACTTCACACTTACCACAACATTAAGTACAGAAGAAATGACAGTCCCCATAGATTCCGATATCAAAGCGACCAGGATACATATCACAGTGAACATTGTGACTCTAGCCCATTCCAAAGGCTGCGCTGTCAGGGGGTACGTGATGCTTAAGTACATGAGGCTGAAGAATATTGTGGCTGGAGTCCGGGACACCACCAGTGCTGCGTAATAGGGCTTCAAACCGTACCACCGGTTGAAATACTCCCGCTTCACTAGTTGCACTTCGGTTGGGACTGCGACAAGAAATAAACGAGTCATTAGAAACACACGTATACATTCGTCTCGAGTGTGTATGAGTGTCAATGAAGAGAAAATGATTTATCAGGATCGGGACAGATTACAGTGCTTACCCTTATACTAGAAATATCTCTATAAATAAAATAATAATATAATATATAGAGGTGGACCTCAGAGATATAATACCTCCTAAGTCACTTTTTAGTTGAATATTAGATTTGTTATGTCATAATTTTATGGTTTATTGAAATATATTGTTTCATTTCACAGAGACATACACATTACGCCCATTTCCTTGTAGAAGAGTAGGATTTCACGGATCTCCTTCGATCCCGATCGTAACAAATCACTTTAGCTTCATTGAAACTCATACATCTCTTCATACACACACGTCGGTTATAGGTACTATAACCCTCTTGCAATATGGCGTGTATCTGACAGTCATAAGTCTTACTTGGCTGTGCGTAGTTATATAATGTGTATTGAATCGTGTATCAAACTAAAGATAACATAAGCATCATGAACTATAAGAAATAGGATCTAATAAAATTTATACGTACATGCCAAAAGGACAGGCATCATAGGTATGTAGAACATAACAATAGTACAGGCATAGCAGAATCCCAAATTAAAAAGGGTCTTCGACGCATCGTTTCCCATCCGCGTAAATAGTGAACCAATTATAAATCCTAGGAATAAGTGAAGGCTCACTCTCAGCCATAAATAGTTCTGGAACAAAAAATAAATACATTTACAATTTTAAAGTCTTACGTAACTCGTACTACTCGTAACTTACAACTCCCTGAGTCACTGAGGTAGAAAAATAAATATAATAATAAATAGTATTAGAAAAATTCGTGTCTATTTACAATTGAGTTTTATCATTTTTTATTACATTTATACTGATGATTATTGCTATTTTTCAATTATTGGAGAGTTTAAGTTGTGATTGCATTGATATAGAATAAATACAGGAATATATGGTGAGAGAAAGCATCGCGATTTAGTTGTTGCCCCAACAAGCAGCATGGCTAACCACCTGTTTGTTGCATTGAGTACTGACTATCTGGTCAACACGTGGGTTCGATATGGCCACAGAATTACTACCTTCGCAATTGCGGAGAAGGTCACCAGAACCTCTGACTACTCCGCATGGGTTATACAAATATGACCAAAAAGGACGGTTAAAAATTATCAACACTCACTTTATTTCTAAACGTCTGCAGCAACATTCGCTTCAGTAATATCACGAACTGTTGTGTCCCAGTACTGCTGTACAAAGTGTCGTGTTCCTCAGCATTTCCTGTGTTCAGTTCTTCGATTTCAGTGTCCATATTAGAGTCATCGTACACCCCGTCTAATGCGTAATTTCTCCATCGGTGATTGCGCCCATTTTCCACGCTTGACACCATTTTGTCTACGTGGGGACCGTATTCGCCATTTGAGACCTCAATCACTGGAAATTACATTTTATATTTTTTATAAATTAGTCTGGGACTTAAAAAGAATGCTAACTAGCTACCGCTCTTCCCGGTATGTCGTAGGATGCGACTAAGGAACTAGGGGCAAATAGAATCTATTGGTTGATAGGGTAGCTAACTGGAACCAATATAATCAGTGTTCGTAATATAATCAGTGTTCATGCTGAACCTAGGAGATATTATATTTCTGAGGTTCTGTCCACCCCGAAAGGTTATAAAGTATGTGAATGTATATGTATCGTGAATGTATACATTAAATAGGTATGTACATTTGGAAATTTTCGAAATACGTCTCTTGAACGGTAGGTTAGACAAATCGTAAGGACACCAGTCTGTTTTTGGATTAAACAGGAGTTAACCTCTGTACACGGTTACAGGGAAGAATATCTGTCAAGTTAAATGAATACCACCAGAACTATCTCGTGAAAACTGGATGAAAAGTGATCCTAAATCACGGAAATGGACAAATGTATCTCTAACTAACCTCGCCAGGGGCAATGGTCGTCAATTGTATGACATATTTATAAATTCAAGTTTTCCGTATAAATTTTCGGATTAGTTATGCAAACTGTATATTTTGAAGGTCACCCGAAAAGTTTATCTTATGAGGAAATCTTGGAGAAGCTTCAATATTTGTTTTTTATTAGATACTTCTATCAATAAAATTAGAAAATATGGCTATGCAAATTTGTATTCATTTGCATCCATCACAGAAATTTACGTATTAATTAACAATGACAATGCTAGAATGTTCCGACTGACCCCGGACACCAGTTATGAAATAAATCAAGAATATAATGAATAAAAAAATTGTTTCTACTGTAAAAAAAAAACATTTAATAAATTTTGATGTTGCCTACTTGAAGGTTGTAGGTTTCGGTTACATCTTGTGGAAAACTACATATCTATCTAGATCATCAAAGTTAGCTCTGGATGACCTTCGAAGACCATAGTAGATACGAAAAACGGTACATATTCATGCCTCCGGCAACAACAAAACTTTTAATAAATTTAAATTGCGTACGTACTACAATTAAATTTTCACAATAGTAGCTTAGGTGGCCACTCATTAAAATACCTATTAACCACGCCCAGTGTTGCCTCATTTCATTTACCGATCTAGAACTCATGTCGCAACGCTAATACAAGCATAGAAATGCCTACATATATATTACAAAACGACAGCACACGTACCAAAATCAGCCGGATTGTACGTCTTTGGACATGGCAAGTTCAGTTCCTGGAGAAATGGTATGACTCCCGCCGCAGTGCCTTGGTAAGCGCATCTGCCTGCAGCTACTACATACACATGGTCAAACTCCGCGAACAGTCTCGCCGAAGGTGTATGCAGAGAACATATCACAGTTCTTCCTCCTCGCGCCACCCGTTTTAGTAAAGACACACAAGTGGAACAGGCGACATCATCTAGACCTCTGAAATTTGAACAACGTGAGAGTAACACGAAATTTATGGAAACTTATAAAATATAAAAAATGATGATGAACGTTTGTTTAATATGGTTGCAGGAGTTAAAATTATAATGGAAAAAGAAGAGGTCGCTGATGTAGAATAGAAAATACATCATCACACATAGAGGATGAAAGCTATCAAACGTAGAATTAGATATCTAGTGAAGATAGTAGGAAGTGAAGTCTACGAGAGTAAAAGTGAGGATAATGGTTCAGTGATCGTGATTTAATTAGATTCATAATTACGTAGTCGGTTCGTCAAGAAAAATGACAGGAGGGTTGTTCAAGAGCTCTAGAGCTATTGAAAATCTTTTCCTTTCACCTCCTGACAATCTTTCTGACACTGTGTGTCGAGCTTTGTTCAATCGCAGAAGTTGCACTATTTCATCTACCTGAAATGCAGAAAAATATTAGAAAATTTGAAACAACATCTAGCTAATTTGTTATAAAACGCCTTATTGAGGAAGATCATACATAAATAAATTTAGTTAGCGAATCATCAACTGATCTAGTAGATAAACATTAGAGAGTATTTTCATTATGTTTTAAATCTCAAAAGTGAATCTGGCAAATAATGCGGAAATAAAACTATTAAGTAGTTGACAAAGGTGCAAATGAAGTTCAGCGAGTCGCCATTTACTTTTCGTGAAATCATTAGCAGCTCCCCGCTAATTACCATAACAAATACATTTTAACGGAATTTTAAGTGAACAAAGTCACTTCCCTATCGCATAATACAAAACTGTTAATGCAAATAATGTTGTTTGTTTGTTACTTTGTTTCTTTCTACGTCAGCATTTTATTTTAGCGACGACAAGTTTTGTTTGTTCACAAATATAAATATTTGCATTATTCACGATAATTGACATACAGATACCTGTATAACTTTTTAATATGAAAGGTTGCCAATTACGCAAGACTCTATAATCTTTAAATATCTTAATTTTTCTCTGCGCATTACAATTTATAATTTGATTGACGCATGCACATGTCTTAGTCTAGTAAGTGTCACTATTGCACCTACTATTATTTTTTTCTTCTTCGTCGTGACTTCAGTGCCCAGTTTGAGGTTGGCAGCTATCATCATTCCTTCTTGAACTGTTATCAAGGGCTGCAACAGATCCTCCTGCATTATGTACCTGGACATTTTCCTAAACCGTTTCAAATCTCGGGGCTGCCCATTGGTGCATATTGTTCCACTTGAACCTTCTACTCTGAAAAATAAAAAGAATTTTTCAAGTGGCTAATATACTGCCAGTTCATGTTTATTGCTATACAAAGTTTACAATAGATATTTAGCTCGAAGCTGTCTAAATAATATCTTCGTATAAATGAAATTTATTAAGGAAATCAAGTAGATAACCTATCGCCTTAAAGCAAAATTATCTCCTTAATCTTTTTGAAGCCTCCTATGACACAGATAACAAAAAATGTGGTGTGTGTGGGTGAGGAAATGAAGTTTTCACTGTTAGATCAGGGAAAATTATATTTAAAAAATATATATAATAAACACATATTTAGATAGAGAGAGAGTCACCCAATCAAGAGTTCAAGGCTGTTGACCCCTGGTTATGCCAAGGCTGGCCAACAAAAGGTCTTAATCAATTTTACTGACAAGCTTTCAATACAAAATATCATTGCCCTTCGTGTATCAAAAATAAGCTATTATTTTTCTTTTTTTTATTGTATGTTTTGTTTATAGAAGAAATAATTTCATTTATATACCTCTAATGTCTATTCCTAGCAAATAATATGACATAATTTTACATTTTATAATGAACCGCTAAGTTAAAACAAAAACTAATTTATAGTCTAATCTTCAAAAACTTTAGGTCACCTTTAATTATCACGCTATTACTGTGGAATCTATTTGATATTTCATTGTCATACACTTTTGAAGGACTCAAACTTGTGTCTGGCGACAAAGTTGTCAAACAACTCGCATATTTATTTTTATATTATCTCTATCAGCTGATCAACAATTTTGAATGTAGAATCGTAGATATATTGCATCAAACATTCTTTAACTGTTCCGTTACAACTGTGCTTACAAGGAGAAATAAACTTTCAGTACTTTGAACTTTATATATTATTTAATTGAAATGAATTCTTATGTACAGAACAAAGTAATCTAATATTAGTAGAACAGAGTCATGTAGTTGATTTCATCGTACATAAACATACGCTTCACGACTTGTGTATACACACTCCCTTTTTTATTATGGCGGGGTAGTCAGAGGCTTGAATGTCCATCTCCAAAATTTCGAAGGCATGTTAGGTATGGGTCATTCGAAGCCCGCGTATCACTAGATAGACAGCGCCCAACGTGATAGGTAGTGAACCGTATCTACTATTACTATTACCTATCCTGAAGGATAGGCAGGTTTACTCACGATGTTTTTCATCGTACATGTTTTTGTTAATGTAAAAATTAAACATCAGAGCAGCAGAATTCAAATTTAGAACTTTCAATCGATCGTTTACGTCAAGATATACTTAACTGGTAATTAACGACTTATCGAAAAACCCAAAAAAACAGTTCTCACAGATTCGTCACATGTTATGATTCGACATACCAAAGAAAATAATTATTTTCCTCAAAATTGTTGTTGTTTTTTGAGTTCTACCCATTAGCCTTGGAAATGTTTTAGCCTTCCTTAATCTAACTCAACAAACCATAATTGATGTTTTTAATCTTTATACATTAAAAACATTTTAAAGTTCTTGATAATCAAAAGTGCAGTGACATTTGAAATACTCCCGACATGAAACAAAAAATGTTGAAGAAATAAATATGTAATTTAATATTCTTTCCGCACATATAATAGATTTAAATAGCATCAATAATAAGTTAATTAGAATTAATACTACTAGACCTGACATAAGAAACGAGTCAAAACTATGGGCTGTAACTAGATTAGGCGCTATGAAATATGTTCAGTCATACATCTCGAAACCTACATACACATCACACCCTTTTCCCTGTAGAGGGGCAGACAGAGATCCTGAGAAGCCATCCTGAGATACACTCGGCGGCTATGGGTACTCCTAACGTCATCCTTTTCAATATTGCGTATATCTGACTTTTATATGTCTTATTGGGCCGGTCCCTTACGAAAACGCTCTTCCACTTCATACATACTAAACAAGACATAAAATTTTATGTTCTATGCAGTACGAGTAAAAAGTAAAAAAGTTGAGGATCACGTTCACATAAACATATACCTAACCTATAATCACCATAAAAGAATTCCTAAAAATAGAAAACGTGATGGCCAATTAAACTGAGATTTTCAAAGAGGATAATTAAACTTGAAATTCACCTTTGGCTATGATTACGGACGACAAGAGGTTTTCCTACTCGGGTCACAACTTGTTAAGCGTAATTGGCTCTTCGCCTCGAAGATATTATTTATTTTTATACAGTTTCTAACCAAACTAGTTGACTAGAACTAATAGGGAGTTTCAGGCAGAAGAAAGGTTCGTAATTAGGATTTATTTTTTCTATGGAGGCTAATATTAAAATATATCAAACTATTGGCTTATTACTCGAGATAAGTATATTATATAGGACCTTAGCTTGATACAAAAAAAAATAGTATGGGTTAGAATAATACGTTGGTGACAGATTTTTAAAACCATTTTCTAATACATTCTATTTGTCTATTATGTATTTATTTTCTGAAATACATCTTTCCCATAAATATTCATTCACGTTCTTTAAGTCGCTTTTCGGGGTGAACAGAACATGGAGCTCACTTTTTAGCTTTTCGGGCTACCATTCCAGACGTAACATTGGCAACAGGTTGTTAGCCCATCACCCAATAGATTCCATTTACCCCTAGTCCCTTAGTCGCCTTCTACGACAGACAGGCTAGCACGGGACATACGTCCTAGACATACCTTTGAAATATACCTTTTACATAAACTCACCTATATCCCGCTAATATATTGAGCAATGTGCTTTTTCCGGCACCGGAAGGCCCGAGTATAGCCGTGAGTTGACCCGAACGGAAATCCCCATTGATTCCACGCAGGATTATTTTGGAACCTGAAATAAGATAAAGATAAGATATATTATACTACTTACTAAAGACTTATTAAAAAATCAATATCAGTTAGAATTAGTACTAACAATCGTTGATTTCATTAAAATTGTTGGTTAATATAATTAATAATTGATTATGCGTTTAAATATTATGTGTTTCCTATCTGATTTCCCAATAAATTTCTTCTAACGCTAGTCCTTTACTAAACCTTTTCCTCTGATGAAATACAAACACGCAAATAATCTACTAACATAGGTATTAGTCATATCCCAAAACGATACATATAAGAAGATTAAAATTACATTAAAAGGCTTAAGAAAGTAAATGCCTCATTCCATGTACATCTTTTCCTCATAAAAGCCAAATGAGACGATTCTTATTCATGTCGTGTTCTTAGAACACTCAAGAAATGATTGTCTCACATCACAACACAATTTCGGATCCTTGACCCGAATCGTCCTATTTTTGTAATTTATATGCAGGACGACGACAAAAATATGTCATTTTATTACTTTAATAAAACGTGACATAATAAAATAAGACTATGTAACTGTGGTTACTGTAACAGATTTTATTTTCTACGTGTAATGTAAGTTATAGGTATACTAAACTTAGCGAATAAGCATTTCTGCATTAAAACGACTTCTAAACGTATTCACGATCTCTTCTTCACAATTGCAGAGGTAGTCATTCAATGGTCAACTCGAACCAACGTGTTAACCAAATAGTCATAGAGTTCTCCGAGTGACGGTTGGTAAATCTTATCGCCATTATCTCTTAATATTGATTTATTCTACATTAATGCTTACATTGCATGTTTTTATTTAAATCTATATGAACTAAACCAAATTCTAGTCTAATACATACATATAATACTAAGAACACTTTCTTGTTTACTGGAATATTGTTGATGTTGGAAGACTAGTTGTAAAGGGAATTATCATGGTAATTATATATTTGGGATTCCCGACATTTGTTAAGTGAGTTTAGTTTCATTCTAGTATAAAACAACATGGGTTAAACCGTGTCAAATATCTCAAGTGAAATAAAAATATCTATTTTCCATAACTAGCTACAAAGTAGACTTAATTGCTGGCACGTTTCTAATGTCATATTAAGACATCGATGTAATTAGTTTAAATAAGGCATTTTCCACTACAACAATAAAACCATCAACAATCCGATGATAGCACAAAATTATGTATTGCTAGTGACCTAATACCAGTCATTACACTTGAATTCAAGAGAACGTCTATTGTTTTCGAGATTAATCGATTGCAAAGATGCTCTTGCATGCTTGCGATTGCGTCGGTGATCAACTGGAAAAGCGTAAACAACAATTGTAACTAGGCAACCAGTTAAACGGTTTTTCGTAATACTCTAGAAGTCTTTGTTATGTTCTTTTTTTCCACGATACTGAGTGACTTGGAAATACTTGAAACGATAAATCATGATCGTTTTTTCGTAACTAATTTCAAAGATTCTGTAAGAATTATGAAGCCAAATGATTTGAAATCAAATTAATGGTTACAGTGTAAACTAAAACGTTTCTACACTTTATTTTAAGTTTGATATAATACATGCAGTGTAATCATAATATTACTCGTCTTATAATCTTCCAAGGTGTACTAACATTACAAACAAAATTGTTTTTCATAACTAACCGGAACCTTAACGTTCGGAAACCAACGTTTTTGTAACCCTTACGACAGGTGAAGGATTTCAAATTCATAATGACGTTGCTATTTTGAACAACGCCACGCACGTGTTTTTCCACATTACAGTAATACCTTTAAACACCGTATCTTTATAGAATTTTCTTACAGTAATTTCACACGAGACGCTAATTACGCTTATTGCACGCTTTTGACCTCACTTGTGGTGGTTATTAAGTGTACTTGCTCGGAGTGGGCTCAGAATGTTTTCCTTTACGAAACCCACTAGGCTCAGCTTGAACTCTGGTGAAGGATGTGGCAAGATTTCGTCGTATTGCAAGCACAAGCTTTGGGCTGTGAACACATTTAGCCAACCGACATAGTTAATGCCGATGTATCGATAAATAAAAACTCAATATGCTCAGCTATCGATAACTCAGACAGCTGAGTTTTGGTTGGAATGACAGTGCCACTTTTACATACCGTACAGTACCATTATTTCTTTGACAGCGCACAAAACATCATAATGAGTCAACTTATATTATAATGTTAAAAAGTATAAAGAAAAATCTCTTGTTCCTTAGTTACATTCTACATATAGTATCACAAAAGTAAGGTTCATGTTTACATTCATGTTTAAAGCACAAGTTACCTATTGCTCTATATTTCATAAAAATGTATGCATCTAAAATAATAAGTGCATTACTTCGTTATTTCCTTAGCTCCTATTTCTACCGAAGTCAGCCAAATAATTTGGAACAAAACAACAGTTTTATTACATACAAGCGACTTATAATAAAATCGCTCCTTAAGTGTTTTAGCAAAGCGGCTAAAGCCCGTTAATTTCTCTTGCAAAATGGCGTCGGTGCCGGTAAAGTTTCGGAACGAAAGATTGTGAGTGCACGAGAACACGTGAGGTTGGGTCCTTGAGAGCTGCGAATACCTATCTACTACCTGCCACTTAATTATAGGCTGTAGATGAGCCTCTCGTTTTTATTCTTTGGTTTACGTAAGTGTTCTTACTGAAGGGATTATTAGTATGTTGTGTGGTATAGAGATTACGATTTGTTTATTTGATATTAAGTAACAAAAGTTTTCAAAGTAAATAAGTTTACGATTAAGTTGAGATATAAAATAATTATTATCTATTTTATTACGTTCTCAGATGATAATTTAACCAGTATATTATTTTATACTTTTATTTTATTATAATCAGTACTTCATTTGTTTCCTGCTTTCATTCTATAAGGAAATGTTTATTTAAGTTCTCACTGTATCCTACAGTACTCTTTCTAAATAAAAAATAATAATTTTGAAAAGGAGTACCTAAAGATTGAAATCAATAAAGAATACTAGTAATGAAGAAGCTTTATATTATTGAAGATGACTATAAGCTTACTTAATCTTAAGCTTGTATGGCATACATTAAGAAAGTAAATAAATAAGATTACGATATATGATGACTGATTTTTAAAGTAAGGCTTATAGATCTATAAAATACCCTTATTTCATTGGCACAAGAGTGAACAGCGGGTTGCATGAATGACCAGCGCAATACAACATTCGCGAACGGTGCTTTCCCTTGCGATGCTATACCAATACTCTAAAACTTAGCAAATATGCTGAATGATATATGAGTGGAGTGCTGTTATTTGATTTCATACTCATCTATCACAAATCCGTACTATGTAAAATGGGCTATAAAAAATGCAACCAAACGATCTTTTGTTATATTTAACCTTTTTAACGGTAAAATAATTTTCAGGGTTTGTTTTAAAATATATTTTGTTTAATTAAAAATTGAAAATTTCAAAATATACATTTATGTAACCAAACCAAGAGACGGATGATAACATTTTCCATTCAGACTCATACCACCACGAAATGGATTAATCATTGACGTTCATTTAAAAGATTAACACAAATTAAAACGGTGTGAAATTAAACATTTCTGCTATATTTTGTAGTCAGTGAAGTGAAAAATATATAAACCTTTTTTTTATTAAACTCTTTACTATCAAGGCAAAGCCCGAAGTGGTTTCAGCCGTAGGTTGGTGTGCAATCATACCTCTCGCACATCGCAGTCACGTGCAGCCCTTCTATTCCACAAAGCCATGCTTATTAAGAGTAAGCCGTTGCTTATCAACAACTGTCATGGCGATATTTAGTTAAAATGGCGGGGAATTTATTTTATTTTAAAGGACATATCCAAATCAATTGCTATACGAGCATTACATATAAGATGTCAAACATCCATTAATACACTTATCTACTGTCACTATTTATATATCCTGCAACACAATATGTAGAAAGTAGTTTTATTAATAATTGTTCATTATTACATTATGAAAACTTTAATAATGTACAAGTTATTATGTAAATAACATTGTATTATACTTTACTAAAATTGGCGTAATTTGGCGTGTAAAGTGGGCTTAGAATGGCCATATCATGGACGCACGCACCTGCGGTCATAGAAAAAGTATTTTAGTTACGAAAATCAATTTCAATTCTTATAAATAAATTATTTTTATATAATCTTTTTTTACCGACCTTGGTCTTTTCATTAGAGGCGTGATAAGCTTTTTTCTTTGGAGGCAAGTAATTAAAATAATCAGAAATCCGTAATGATATAAAATATAATTATTTCATGATAATACATATTTTATAACGATTATATTAAAGATCAAATTAAACAATAAAATTCATCTCTAAAAGTTATCTCTGGGCACATGGTATTATGTCATAAGTGAATGATGTAAGATTTATCCTTGACTCTCATTTAAATTATTTATCATAGTATTTTAGAAATTTTCAAACAAACAAACAAAATCTAACAATATTTGAAATATTTGATCATTGTTTTTGATTAAATAAGACAATACGCGGAAATAGGCACTAGTCAGTTAAATTTGGGTGTTACGTAGAATTCATATTCTACCAGCTATTGTTTTAAAAATCTTTTGTTACTTTTTTATCCAATAGTCTTTGCAATTTGTCACTGACAACACATCGTAGATGATTAGGTTTTAAATTCGCAAAGAACAAGTTTTCAAAATGTAAATACCAATAACAACAACCTGTTTATTTAAATTGCTAGGCTGTCAATTTATTCCTAAATCTTTTTTCCCAATATTTGACAAATAATAAATCTTATAGGTTATAACGTTTAAAGATTCCATCCTTCTTGTCAGTGTTAGCGAGATAAATATATGCATCAATTCGGCGAAATCAAATCAAATGCTTCATGCTAAAAAGTGACCTAGGAGATATTATCGAGTCTACGAGGTTCTGTCGACCCCGAAAGGACGTGAATGTATATGTATGTACATATGTACGTATATAGGCTAAATAATGTTGAGTTTCACCATGCTTATCAACAACAAAAAAAGGTTTGTCAAGACTCATTTATGTTGCGTATTGGAAAACATTACAAGAAGGTTCATAATACAAGTACCTCTTTACGACATCAATCAATATTCTCTACGAGTATCCATTGGGTCGTATCAAAAGAGTATTGTGACAGCATTTAGTAAGAGCACAAGTGGATAGCTTGCTTTAACATCAAATGCATGCGTAACACAAATCGTTTTTTATTTTGTAACCATCGCCTATTATTGCTGTTTACGAAAAGATATTTTTGCGTAAATAGGTCTTAGTAGTTACTTGTATTGATTTGAAGAAGGCATTTATTTCTATAAGTCAAATAAGAATCTAAAGCAATATAAAAATTAAATCATTTTAATTAAGACTATTGTTAATAGCTAAAGGTGAGTCTTTCATAATTTTGCAAAACAGACTATATAAATCTCATTTTAACGATAAGTATGACAATAATCGAATTTTTGGCGCTAAGTGGGTCGGTTATTCAATAGTAATTCAACTGCGTTTAACGTTGCCAAATTTTGTATTAAATTCATGCTGTGAAACATAAATTGTGATAATGTGAAAAATGTCTAATGTGTCATGATTGCAGCTACAATAGGGAAGTATGGTTAATATATCGTAAATATTTATATCCACCTAGATTAATAACGATCCCGTAAAAGTCATACACCATTTTAAAAAATTAAATCTTTCTTTTACAAAATTCCCTGGAATTATAAAGGACTACCTGCATAAATTCAGACTCAATAATCATGACGTATTCGCGCCCTTAAAGCTCTCTTACACATAACATTCCACAGTCCCCAGCTATACCTATAGTACAATAATAACGTAGGTCTTTAATAGCTAATTTCGACTTGAAATCCGTGCTAAGAGTATGCAAACAGCATTTTGGCATGATATATCTAGAAGTTTCTAGACGCAGGTCACAGTGCAGTACTAGTCGTGCCCTAGATTAGCTCCAAGGTCTGCCTAACGTTGGAGGAGGCTTCGACGCACTGCGAAACTGCCTTATGCCGAATTAACGCACACGATTTAATAAGGCACGGGTTTGTGGAGGTAGCACGACGTATTATTATATGCACCGCAATTGTGCGTTATGGACTGATAGAAATACATATAGTACATTAAGACACATATCCGTAATGTGAAAAAAGCGAATAGAATTACAGGTTCCATCCATCCATCCATTCTGTGGTAGGGCCTTTCGTTACAGAATATAATTTAAACTCCTTAAAAAAATTAATTGTTTCAGGGAAAACGGTATTTATTGTTTATTTATTATAAATTTTAATTAGCATCTTTCGGATAAGAATCAATACCGGAACTTAAGTATAGCAACGATATTCATCGGACCAAGGTACTAAGGAAGTCGTTTACTGAATAATTTAATGTCTGTGGAATTGGAAACTAAAATGAATATTTTTAAAATCCATTGTAGAAGAATGTCAAATGTTTTATATCTTCTAGAGGAAATACTAACGTTTGTTTATAAAAAACAACTACGAAGTCTTCTTAGAATATCGTCAGAGGCTACTAAGGACTAGCAACCTTAACCAATATGTATTTCTTACTTAAATTTAATGAAACAAACGGCCCCATGTAGCCTTTCACTCTGTCCGTCCATTCGAGGATTAAGGACGTGCATGTTTATGTATGGAATGCAACGACTCAGTCGCTGTTCCCAATTAGGTCCGTTGATACGTTATCTGTACAGGAAATTAGGGCAGAACTATCATAACCAGAGTCTGTTTTTTACTATTACTCTCGTATATAACTCTATGATTTACTGTAAACTTTATTAACTGTATAAAACGCAAATGAAACCTACATTTTAGCTGATAATCAATAATCAACGATACAGGTAGTAAAGCATGTTCACGAATACAGGTTACATTGAATATTTCTCGAAATAGGTGTCCAGATCTGGGTTTCCAAGGACCTTAGACCATTACAATGCTACATTCGTGAACGCTAAAAAGCAAATTAAGTTGCGAACCATATAGTACCAAATAAAGAAAAGGGAATTATTTTTTCAAATTATCTACAATTGTTTGGATGCGTAAAGTAAAAATATATGATTGTTATATTATCTATAGCATTCTGGCAAATTTGTATAATAATAGCATCGCACAAACACTAATCAATAAAAACCGTCTTGTTTGGTAAACTATGAAATAAAAGTTCTCATTTACGGTACATCATTTGAATAAACAGTACCTTTAAGTACAGAGTTCATTGTATTAATTCAAAGTCTATTGTGTGTATTTGAACTCAGTATTATACTCTTTGTCTTATGTTAATTGTGTGATTTAAAATATTTGTGAAACTCTTGTTAGAAAGGGCTAGATTACACCAAAAAGGATTAATGTCGTCTTACTTATCTATGATAAAGTGTGTCAAGCTGTGAATGACCTATGGAACAGTCTATGCCTACTAAACAGCTGAGGTTGACGGGGAAATCTTTCGTCTTTTAACTACAACTCTAACTTCAGTTTCATAGGTGAAGATAGACTATACTACAGAACCTATATTGTTCCATGGAACCTTCAAAGTTTTCCAATATCCATTCTCTAATTATTAACTCTTGCATACCCATCTACAGGGAAATGGCAGTGATATATCTTTATTCATAGTTATTTATAATGAAATTATATCTCACTATTCTTTTTGGGATGTATATAAACTCGGAGATCACCTTTAAAAGCTATGATAGCACTATCATCGAATATTAGTTACATCTAATTATATTTAGCTATGAAAATAACCTAGGATACCTCCCCCAAGTATTTAATATTCTATTTACGGTCTAGATTAGAATAGTTCAGTTATAAATTAGGAATGTCGCGTAAGTACGAGTTTAGACTAAAATAAGAATACTATTGAAGTACTAAATTAGCCTAAAATTACATTGTACAACTAGCACATGGCTAGACTATCTGGGATAAGTGTCAGTCAAGGTGACAGGAAACTGTTGATTACCTTCCCAAACCACTTGCGAATTTGAAAGGATTGGTCTTGAGCTTTGTGTCTACGAGCTGGTGTGAGCAAGAATCTTTATCGAATACTTTACACGCAATATAAATACATACATTTCCCTGCAATCATATTTATTGTAGGCAAAAGCTTGCAAATATGTGAATTATTATGACTAAGATATATGAAGCTTGCTTTTGCAAAATCTATCCGAAAATGACATGATATGCCTTTACCTGATAATAAATGACACTTCCGATTATTTCTTTCCTTTTATTTAACTCCAAACACACAAGCATTAAGAAACTAGGTAAAGTCCACTAAGCTATGCCAATGGAAAAAGTAACGTCCATTAGTCTGGGTTAATACCCTAATAAATAAAAACAAATCGACTTCATATCGTTTATTAAGCAAATTTAAATATAGACATTACACTCTAACTCTAAAATACTAGTACTTTCATTCCTAAATCGCGTGCCAAGAAACAGTAAAAACAAAATAGTCCTTTATCGTCAGTCTAAGAGAAGCGGCTCTTTATTAATCTGTGCTAGGTCAATGGCCTCGAGCCGACACGACGAACACTGCGACATGAAGGTGTCTTATTGTGGCGGTTCCAAGTAGGAAGAGCCTTAACTTCGATCCTTGATATCAAGTTTTCGAATGGTGTGACGTGGAAAGTTTTAATTTACAGAGTGGCACATTATAATTGCGTTTTATTGACTCTGCGGATTGTTGAAGTATTATTGAGGTAAATAATGTTTATAAAAAGTTGGTAATGAAGTTTTTTTTTACATTAGTAATCCTTTTATTAATGTTTAGTGAATCTCTTTGTAAAAAGTAATTAAAAAACAAGTTTTTATATCTGATATTTAAATAAAAAACATACCTATTAAAAGAAAACATCGCTGACACTACATCAAAATTTATAGAATATAATGTTCATAAATTACTGTTTTTAATTAGACCTACGAGTACATTGAAAGGTTGTTGACTCGTCTATTCCAAATATCATTGCTTCATATGAACTAAACAACTAACTCATTGGTAGTTAACCGAGCGCATTGATACAAGTGATGTGCCCTGATGCATTTAATTGACTTTATTTAGAACTCGTGATTGCTAGTTACGATTACTCACTAAACCTACTTTTGCCACATTAGTAATAATAAAGAGGATACAATAGGCCAGTCACGTACAGAGCTTTGTCTTTAAAATACTAATTTGCGTTGTATGGTCTAATTAATCGGAAAGATCAGCTTGTATTGTTAAATAGAAACACTAAAGGTTCATAGTGAATGTGATATCCCAACATTGCGTCCAGTATAAAAATGTTTGACAATTTTCGAGGATTTATTTGCAGTGATTTTTTTACGATGAAGTCCTCCAGAAAGCAATATCCTACACATTATATTGTATTTTATTAAGAATATATCAACATCTTTAGATGTTATAAATTACTATTTAGATTTAAAATTAAATTATTCACGAGTATATTACAGTATGTCTATAATATGTATAGAATAAGGAATCTTGTGTTAAAATATAGTGTACAAGTAACAATCAACTTTCTTCTTCGTCAGAGATGATTTAAAACTAGTATCTTAGGATTCGCGACTCTTTACAAAAGTGAATGTAGATTGGAGTATTCTTTTATAAGATATATTATATGTAAGTAGTTGTTAATGGAAAGTTAACCCAAGCTTCTTAAGATATGTTATTCTTATATTAAGCCCGTTAATTATAAGCTTACACAGACATATAAAGCATTTACTCACTTTTTCCATCCGGCACTGTATAGGTGAGGTCTTGGAAGGTGATGTTGACAGGAGGCCTCTGTGGCAGATGAGACAGCGGCTGCGTCTTGTACAAGGAGCGAGGGTCCAGGTCGACGGTAGACGCCATTGCAATAGTCAGTTTATTAAGACTTTAAATCCTCGTCATGTTCTAGGGAAACCTGGAATAAGGTTTTAAATGCTTAGTAAATTAATTATAGTATTATCTTACCCAGATTTCTCTAGGATGTAACTACTTATTGTACAAATGACTATTGTATTATAAAGGAACGAATCTTAATCTGTAGAGTGTGTCTTATTTGTGTTTTACAACATATACATATATTCTTACGACATATTCATTTCAAGGGGGCAAGCGTGTAGTTTAAAGAACTGAAGAATGTGTTAAAAAAAATTAATACATGATATTAAGGCGAGAGTGATTTATTAGGTTCGTTTGAGATTGCGATCGATAGTATCTGCCAACCTTAATAGGCAGTAAACCCGTAAATATATTATGTTCATTAATTTCTCAATAACCATAGGTGAAGTAAGTCACAATAATATTGCAGCATATTGATTTAGCCAAGACTAGCCGTCTGAAACAAATGGTGCAATACAACAATGGAGTATTCATTAACTTTGGGAACTGAATCTAAAACAATGTCCATTTTAAACGACTTTAAGAAATGACTTGAGTTGCATTGTGACTTATTGGCTTGAAATGCAATGCTTTAGTGAAGGGAGTTTAAAAATTGACATGATCGCCTCCTAAGTTTTTTATGGAGAAGACAAAATGGATCCTAAAATTCTGTCTTTAGATAATTTTGACAAAGATAAACAATCTTTGACGTTTGGTACAGTATTATATCAGATCTCATATAATTTCTGTAAATTGGTTGCCATATATAAATGTCTAATAAGTCTTCTTTTTACCCTTTACGCCCAGAAAAACAGAACACAGTCGGTAACTTTAAATACTCTACCCTAGCCTTGACCTAGGTAAGTAAAAAAATTAGATTTATCTATCCCATCACAAGGTACTTAGGCTTATTTTTAACATTTTTAGAGTGTCACAAAACCAAGGTCGTGTAACCACCTAGCAATTACAAATGGGTTTCTCGACCATCCCATTACGAAACTAGTACTCTGTAACCAGATAGTGAATCCCATCCTATTAAGACCAGTATTTCCACATCTGAGAGACACTTTATAGGGTGCACTTAAAGATATCGATATAAATGCCAAGTACAGTTATAAAATAGTGTATTCTAGGTTGATACAAGTATAAACCGAATATTAAAAATAGTAGCAATAACAACAATGTTTATTTAAGTTTGTCTTTCTTAAAAAAGGACTAGCAACTTATGAAATCTATTGGGCGATGGGCTATCGACATTTGTCCAGAGTTCCATCTTATATAAAAACAAATCCTCAATTTTCATACTAAAAACACACTTAAGAGATATTATCATGTCTCCAAGGCTCTGTCCATCACAAAAACGAATAAACTACGTGAAAGAGTTATAATATAAATAATTATATACATAATAAGCTTATCCTTATGTCCTACTTTGTTTTGATATGACTATATACCATAATTATAATCCATACTAACCTTTCAAAATCACTCACTCTTACGAATACTGTACATATTATATCAGTATTTGGCGAAAAGAATACCGTTACCTAGGTATAACTAATATGCGTCCGTTTGATTTTTCGAATGAAATGTCAGCTGTGACTAATAATGATAATAAAAAAGTAATGTATTAAAACCTGTTCTTAGCTATTTTTACCCAGTCTAGGCTATTTATAATACAATGTCATTTTTTATTCGTATAAGAAATAAGCATCTCATAAAATTCATCATCAAAAAATATGCAACACTAAGTCAAAGACTTTTAATATCATTTAGAAAACTGAAATCTATCTTCTAGAACTTTTGCGGTTGCAAAATATCTCGGTCGCGATTTACCAAAACTATAAAAGTATTATATTTTGTCGACTTGTTCTACCTAAGTTTATTAGATTCCATTATTAAATTATTAGGCGCTATATTCAAAAAGGGTGACGTTAGGAGTACCTATAACCGCCGAGTACACATGAGAAGATATATGAGTGACAATGAAGCGAAAATGGTCTGTCAGGATCGAAACAAATGGCGATCCGCGATCTCTGCCTATCCCTCTACAGGAAATCAGGCATGCTGTGTATGTATGTATTCCATTAACTCTTCTATCCTTATAGTTTCGCGATTAATATTCATGATTAATAACGGGACTTATCGTGTAAGTTTTTATATGATTTATAAGTTTTAATATATGTTCTTCTATCCTTAATCGTCTTGTAGGACCTGCTAAGTAATCATGGGACCTAATATTTTAACGCCTCAGCTATCACGACTCTCACAGGCTAGTATTTCGCATACTGATAAAAGTATATGTATTCCACTAAAACATCTTTTTTTAATCTGCATGGATATTTCAAACTGAGTCATCCATCACGTTGGTTATTTATGCACATGTACGATGAAGTTGTTAACGAAGCCTTACAAGAATTGTGTTACAAAGCTAGTATACGTATTTTATATCAAAATCTCGATTTGCATTCCAACAAGATTTATTATGACAATCACATGTGATGACAATGCACTATTTGTTAGTAGTTAAGTTTACCCTCTATTACACGACTTAAGCACTCTTTATATATTATCTAACTTGACTTTTATGTTGTATTGTAAATACACCAAATTGAAAATACAATAAAACACACACACACACACACATTACACCCGTTTCCCTACAGAGGTGTAAGCAGAGATTACGAATCCCAACGTGTTTCTATACTGACTAACAATTTTCGATTCATTGAGAGCAGTCAGATAAAAGAATAAATTAAAGTACAAAAATCAATCAATTGATCAATTGTCATCTAATATGTACGCTTTTTATCAACTGATTGATTGTGGTCTGTCTCCAAGGGCCCAAGTTCAATAATGCTTATTGCAAAATATCAGATCAGTAATAGTGTGAAGTTGGTAGTGGATTAGCAAAAGTGACTATTACTGATCTGATATTGAACCGCGTTTGTGCTAAAACGCATTAGTAGACTTGGACTCCTGGTACCCTCGAATGGGAAGTCAAGCCAATGACCACATGCGATCAAATCTAGAAACCGATGGATTAGGTAGCAAATAAGAAGTGATGCTCATTAAAATTTATCTTTCGGTCATTCTGATAACTTAGAAGTTACTAAATCAATACCGGAAACTTTAAATTGTCAAAATTACTAATTGAAGATATATTATTTCAATTGAAACCAATAAAAAAATTGTTTTATGTAAACAAATAAAAAAAGCACTTAGGATGATAATTAATCAATAGATGATGAAGTTTATTTTAGGTCAATTTGTTATAGACGTTTTGTGTTAAGGTTAATTGCAATTCTCGAAACGAAAATTATAAGACTTAATTAATATGACTTAATTAATATAAATTCTCAATCTCTCTAATGTTATCAGTGTTTAAATTATATCTTAAGAATAATGTGCTATTCACGCAAAATCCCGAACAGCCTCTACAACAAACAATCTACAATCGGTTATTTGATGAAATTTTTAATACTTATGAACAAATAATAATGTATCACTATTCAGTAATGGTATTATTTTGCAAGCTCCTGCCTATAACTTCACATACGAAAATGATCGTTTCCATATCCTTTTAACCTACTGTTGTAATCTGAATACTAAGCATAATATTGTTTCCCTATGTCGCAACATAAGATTCCTTTATTACAAGCTAAACTCACTTAAACTATTCGCTTAAATTTCAGCTACATGATAAAGTCATAAATATTGATGTTAGTACTGTTTCATTATAAACAAGTTTCACTCCAGTGCGTACATTGGACAAAAAACTTGACGTTTTGAGCGTTTTTGTTATATCCACGCATTACACACGCTGTTATAAATCCACTTGCGTATGCACATAAATCTAAAAGGTTACATCGGCCAAGCTACTCGGTAAGTAGTAAAACACACACCTGAATCCCTATTGCAAGCCAAACAAAGCAGTTGTTAGACTTTGTCAAGCCATTTAGCTAGACAAAGTGTAAAGGTTTGGTTCTAGTGTTACACGTGTGGAGATCTTGAGTGCCCTTTATGAATATACATATCATTTATAACTCATCATACCACTTACTAAAGAAGAAACGGTTAAATAATTTAATGTCATCTTTTAAAAATAAAAAACTTTAAAAATTTTTACTTTGCCAAGATTTTTGTATCATCTAATAGTTTCTTTAGTTATTTAGATTTGTTAGAAACGTTTAAGGTGGCGATCGATAGTCTCTGCCCTTCCCGTTAAGAAATTAGAGGCGTGATTATATGCCTCTATAAAAAGTCAAGTAGTGCCAAAATTCAAATCACACCACCCACATCATTAGATATTTATCTAACCTACGCACAATTTGGATATTTCGTTATGACACGAACTTGAACCTAACATTGATAGTAACTCGATCACACAAAAGAGTTTGAAAAAATGTTTCAAGGCCCACGCGATAAATCAAGTATGCTATAAGTACTTGCAAAAGGCTTGAGTAAGAGTCAATAACAATGCTGATTCTAGATATTCAATCAACTAACTTAAATGAGCAAGCAAAATATAGAGGTATTGACAACCTTTGAAGTACAACTGATAGTCACATAAAGTTTTTATGACTCGTCATTCAACATAATTGCTTTTTTGTAATCATTTATCTGACCCATATTAGTTTATTTAGATTAATTATAAATAGGTTAATAATAATGGAACTTAGTATATGCAATCGCCACGGGGTTTGTTAATAGTTTTATCTATAATCCTAGCTGAAGTTTTGATCTCACATAGGTAGAGACGAGTGGGGATTAATATCTTTCCATTTTTAGAAGTTTCTGTTTTGCTAAAACAATTAAATCATCAGTTACATACATTTGAGTGAAACAAAACGTCCAGATAATAAAAAAAATATAATTCTGAAATACATATCAAATAGTTACCAAAAGTTCGAAATTCCATCTATGTTAAATCAGTAAAAATCGTATATCTTTTAACAGTCTGTAAGGTGCATTACATTCGTGCTTGTTATCTGAATTACATGAGTTTGAGCAATTCGAAATTCACGCAATCACCTTCAATGGCTGATAGTTATTGCAAACAATGCAATAAGGTTATTTCCAATTTAATATAGTATTAGTGTTGATACATGTGACAACATAATAATTTTTTTCAACATCATATGAAATTAAACGCCGACTTAGCGGTAAGATGTATGACATGTTAAGAAATAAATAAATAAATGGAATTTAACAATTTTGATTAAGATTCAAGTTTCATTAAAAATATTGGGTAATGTATTATTTTGTTATCAATGGCAAAAAAAAATTCTTTTGTTAATTATAGCGTAGTTTGAACTTTTAAGAAACACCAATAAGTATGTGAAGTAAGTATACTGCAATTTCCACAGTCATGATTTTTGCTTTCTACTGTTTCCGATGTGCTATATTTATTTCTTAGTAGGTATGTATGTTACGATGACATGTTGTTATTCAGTACAAAATTAGTAGTCTTGTCAGTCTACGACTACTATTTTTTTTTTGTTTCCATTCAAAATTTATAATTAGTCTTGTTTATTCCGTTATTTAAAATTAGTCACGATTAACGAGCAATCACTAAAATAGTAAGAAATTAAAACTGAATGCATTGCATTGTATTTTTAGTCAAAATAAATAAAAAATGATACCGCAAATAAATAATGTATTAATTATTTTATAGTTTTTAGAATAAGAACTTTGGGTAATATGCACTATTCATATCGTTTGATGACGGTTCTTGTCTTCGAATTCAGGTAACCTATATAGATAAAGGAATCAATTGATGTCATATATTGATGAAAACAATCAAATGCATACTCATAAACGCAGAATCAAATTCACCAATAATCTTATTCAATTTCAAACATTGATTAATTCGAAGGAGATTCATTTTACAATATACTATAATTTATCATATCATCGTCTTTTATGTTGTTCCTACACTTTTGAATGAAACAAAACACTTATGCAAAGCTTAGCATTAAAAAGACTAACTCATCTAAAACTCAAAATAACAAACACACGTTAATTTCGTAAACAGTCACAATAAAATTGTGCATTCGTATATTTTAACCAACCTATCCAACAAACAAATGAATCGTTTACCTGAAAGATGACGACTGTTCCCAGTTATCACAAATCACAATAACAAAACACTGTCTTTTAGTCGAGATATTTTTTTTATTCCATAGAGTCTGCTCGGAGCAAATGCGCGACGAATCGTGCGTCTCTCCAATGGCAGATCTGTGGATACACTGCGCCGGTTTTAAGGGGCAAGCACGTTTGCCATAAAACTATACAACTATAGTCCTTCTAATTTGGGAACTGCAACTTGCATCGTGAAACTTGAGCCCTTCGACACACAAATGCAGATGAATGATAGTCATTTTGTTGTGTTTGCGGAGTTGAATTCAATTGTTTTGTGTGTGAGTTGGAATAGTTGATTCGTTGATGGGTTTTTTCTTATATCTGTCAGAAAGTATTTTGAGGACTGCATATAATTTACGATACGATTTTATGTATAATAAATCATACGTACTTTCAAACGGTAAAAAAATAAAGACACACATAAAGTTTTTTAGATGATGCTTAATATTTATAAAAGTTTGCGTGTAAATTGCATATAAGGCTTAGTAGGTAATTAAGGAAGTGAAATAATTTTAGCGAAACGTAAGTATATAAATCTTTCCAAAATAACATTTCTTCATATGGTAATTATCATTTAATACGAATATCAACATTATCTCGCTTGCAAGTACTAACGCTCTAATTAATATGCTAAATAAGAATACGTTATTTCAAGGATCCCACATTATTGCATTCATCGTCATTCTCATTGTACTATACTATAAAAGTAACGACAATTTCCAAAAAATACAAATAATTGGTGAGCGTGACCACGTATGTTCTCAGCAAAAGATATAATGAGTCCTCAGGGTCAATATGTAGCATTTATAAGACAAGTTTTTTACAAAAGTTTTTGTAAAACAAGAAAAATAATGCAACCAGTCTAAAAAGTTCCGGACTATAGTAACTTTAGTAAAGTAATCCTAATTCATCATCAATCATCGTAAGGGCTAAAACAAAGGTGTCACAATGGACATTATAAAATAGAATTAATGTTGAGTTACTCGCGAACTAGTTACTCCTAGATTCTGTGTCCCTGAAAGGGAATAAAAGACATGAATATATGTATATTTCACCGGCTTAATCCGTCATTATTCATCCTAATTAAAGACCTCCTTAATTTCCAACACAACACAGTTAATCGTACACCCATAGCTTCATGCCATGTAAGTTCTACGGTCGGTCGCCTCTTACAACACACATAGTAGTGTCTCGTCACTACTGCCGTGAATAGGTAATTGTATACCCTTGCTTAGCCAATCCTTTTATATCGATCGGTAGGTAACAGTCAATAATAAGGCCACACATGCCATCGTTTGATGTGTGGACATCGATCAATAACCTTATGAGAAAATAAGACTTAAACATTCGTTACGCTATTTTAATGTAAATTAGGATGGTATAGTTAAATTTTGGACACGTTTTTCTTGAACCAGCATTGACTCAAATGTGACTGAGGTTCAGAAGAATAAAGTCTAGCCCTTCGGAATCACGAACGTTATATTCGTACATATGTTTGACTCGATATACAAGCTACTTTACTTGTATTTGTTATTTATATTAGTATATTTTATACAAATCGTAAGGAATATATACCATTACACCATTACATTACATTACATTATTTATACCATTACACGCTTTCACTGTGCTCAAAGCACTGTAAAGATGTTTGTCGACTTAATCCCACTTTTCTCAAAACAATGATCTTACAATGATGTAAATGCCAATCTGAGTTAAAAGATTTAACTGGCAAATCCAAAGACTAAGGTAGGCAATTATTGTTTACAGCTTTGTTTACGATAATTTACTATACATTCATCGACATAAATAAATATGTATGTCTCTGTGTCAGTCGAAACAACATGTCTGACCTTCGACACTCTTACGATCGATTGATTACTACTCTGTACAATCATTTTCATATCCAATTTAGCCCTCACATTCAATTTATCATTAAACCAAGTTTAAACTATGGATGTAATTACCCATAATAACTATTTTCCTGTGCGAGATACAGCAATGATTGTAAATAAACGAAACAAAACTTTATATTTAATGGTCATAAAAATAAAACTCAATTAACGGTAGTGCTTATCCATACAGTAATTTAATATATGTAAAAGCCTTGCTCCATTATTCTCTGGTCAGGATATAAAATAGAGTTGTTCAATAATTCATAAATATGTAATCTGTGACGTCGTTTTGTAGTTTTATGTTATTCTAAGAGTAGAATATGTTATCAACGAACAGTACGCACATAATTTCGTAATAACTTTAATTTTTCTCCTTCATTCAGAGTACAAAACGTAAGTTGGTTTCGAAACATTTTTATAGGTCAACAAAGATAATGGTCTAAGATTATGAAATAGGTCAAACTTTGTTGCTAGATCATGAAAATTCAGCAGAGCGTTTACACCAACACGATACCAGTACGTTACAAATGCTCGATAAATATTTATAATTATAACGTTAATATTACATGATCAGTAATTGCTTGCACACGCGATTCGCACCAATGAATGATTCAAACAATCGAATCAAAATGGACGTTTAAAAACTAATAAAGAATTTTGATGAGTACAAGAAGTGATTAGGTATCTATGTAACGATTGAGTAAGACTTTCATCGAATATGGTATTGATTAAATTTAGTTCATTATATAGTTGAATTATCCCCTGCTAGCTGCGAAATAAATAAAACTATATTCGTTTAATATACATAAAGATGTGCTATAGGGGCTGTAGCCCAGTGGGTACGACTTCTGACTTCTTATGAGAAAGGTCCTAGGTTTGAATGCTGATTTTAGCATGTACCAATGAATGAAATTTAAATATGTGTTTTTCATTTAAGTACTTAATTTACAGTTGCTAACGGTGAGAGAAAACATCGTGAAGAAACCTGCCTATCCCTCGGGATAGATAATAGCCAGTGCCTATAGACGGCGATACGGTTCACTACCTATCACGTTGGGTGCTGTCTAACAAGTGCAACGCGGGCTTCGGGTGACCCATACCTAACATGCCTTCGAAATTTCGGAGATGTGCACTCAAGCCTCTGACTACTCTGCCACAATAAAAAAGAAGGTAGAGTGTATACACAAGTCGTGAAGCGTACGTACGTATAATGATATTCTCTGTAGTTTAACCCAATTATAGCTGTGCCTTAAGAGACACAGAAAAAATTTACAATGTAAATCATCTCAAAAATAAAGATTAACTATGTGATATGTTATACCTACACGTGATAACAATAAATTAGTCAATGATATGCCCACACACAGCTACGTTATATCTACGCCTATACACATGTTTTGTTGGGTAATGTCAGTTGTCCCCATAGACAAGTTTGATCTATCTCGAGGTCGGAATTTGATGATCGCCTGTATGCATAGTCAATTTAGTATTTTGAATAATATAAAGAATAAATTAATTATCACAGAGAATACGGTCACTGTTCTAAGCTTTAAAGAGGAGCTTTGTAAACTTGAATATCTGTAAAATGTCCTTGTTCATTACTATAACAATGTATTTTATTACATACATAAGATACATACATATCACGCTCATCGTATTTTTGTCTGTGAATAGAATTTAAAAATTGATCCAGATTTTTACTCCGACCTTCTGTAATTTATTTAGTTGATAAAATAATCTATAATATTTTATAATTTTAATTAATTAACAAACTCTGGTTACATCATATGCGGATGTTAATATAACAATATTTTTAATTGGTTTCTAGATAGTCTTGACCATATAAAAAGACGTAATAATTAAATGACAAAGAAATTATATTAATTTTACTCGCAAAAACTGTAGGTACTAATTTGCACAAAAATATATATGTATTTTTTTATTAGTCTAACGGTATAACAGATATCGATTTATTAAGTTTATGAGGATTACTTTATCGATTCCCCGTTTCAATTAAATTTGACAAACAATTATCGTCTCTCCCAAGCTCGTTCTACACTTAGCATTGATGTTATGAGTAGTAATCATGGTAGTACAAAGATTAACAATTCGTACTCAAAGCTTTTTGCCAATCATGTCCCAAGTAATTAAATGCCCCGTGACATTGTAACAGATACAGTAAGTGCAGCGTTGGTAATAACCGGCTGCCCGCTTATCATGAGAACCGGACACAATGGCCTATGAGTGCGAGTTCTGTCATTTGAATATACGAGGACGTAAAGTGTAACAAATAATGTTATTAGTGACTCATGACACTATAGCCCTTTAGAGCAAGGTTTAAAATCTGTTATGGGGACACCGCTTGTAGGAATATGTTGTATGTATGACAATGGACTATACGACGAGTATTATAAGCATTATTAACTTATTAATATTACGTAAAAACTTTTTTGTAACCTAATAGCCTGTGATAGAAGTAGGTACTTTGTGTTAGCATTATTTAATTTCGTACATAGTCAAAACGTAAAAAAAATACGGCAATCAACAGTTTATGTGTGATTTTATCGATCCTATTTTACCAGTTATTCAACACCCAAAGTGATTCAAATGTAGCTAAAGTAATGACACATTCTCCTTAAGATAACTAAAGCTCTACTAATATAGTATTAGACGCAATATTGCTAAGAGAGGTAGCTTTCGGAAATTTTCCTACTTCTTAGGTCAATAACACAACTATGTGGCGAATCTCCTTAAGCCGAGTGAAGCTTAACAGTATTCTAAAAAGTAACTAAAAAACAAGTAACTATACACTACGTCTCGTCGTTAATGGAAAATTTTACACTGCTTCTGTCCTTTCTAGTCATGTGGGTCTGGGAAATAGAAAAAGCGAGAAGCAAATGATTCTAGAGCTCCATAATTTTCTTGCAACTATGTTAGTAATAATCGATCATGTCAATCATTTTCTTTAATTGCACCTTCTGCAACTTTGTAAAGGTAGTATTCAAATGTTTTTGTTAAGGATGCTCCAATCATAATTATCACATAATATAATTAACTCCACATAATGTAGTTATAACAAAAAAAACCTTTGTAACGTCAAAATCAGCTCTAACTTTTTAATTGATATTTAATTGTTTATATGCTCATTCTGAGTATTTAAAGACTATTTAAACCGAAATAAGTTAATACTTAACAGTGTTTTAAGTGTAAATTATATTGATATAAAGTGATTTTGATCCACTTAAAGTATCTGTTACCGTTGAATGTATTTGAAAGTTCTCTCTCATTTAATTGCTAAAAACGTAAAATTATACTAAATATCCGTGGTATAATTGTAGTGTGGTGCATTTCTTTCTCGTTTCCTAGTTTAATCTACTAATAATAACCTTAGCAAAATATCAATTCAACATACAATTATTTATTATCTTGTCTACCTTAATGGCGACTTATAAAATGAATACTCGGTCTCAAACCATTCGTGAACTCGAATTAAAACTCAGAAACACCCTTAGTGCACTTCAGACTACTAAGGACAAGTGTTCCGGACTAATCTCGGAGCACGAGGATAGCGAGAAGGAAGTGTTACTCATAGTTGAGAAAAACACTAGGTTAAAGTCCGAATTGGTATTGAAAGATCGTGAGTTAGCAGAGGTGGTGGCAGAACGGGACTATGTGCGCAGTGCTCTGGCTGGTTTCCATCAGTGCGGCTTGGAGTATGAAGATGCCCTGTTGCAGATCTCACAACTGAAGTTGGCCCTGCGTGAGTCCGAAGAGGTGGTGAGATCCCTGAACACAGAGGTGAAGAGACTTCAATCTGCAGAAGCTAACCAGCAGTATCAGCGCCTTGTCATGAAGACCGGCTTCAGTGCTTCTGCCACCCCTATGTCAAGAAATTGTAGGAAAAGGTTAAGAAAGTTACATAAATTAATAAACAAAACTTATCTTTGTGTAGGAAACAAAAAATCTTTTACAAATAATAATATAAACAATAAACTAAAATCAGTTTACATACACCACAAATTAGCTAGTAGTAGGCATGACTGTGAGATACAGGCTTTTCACCGGAAGGTAGTTCTGCTTGAGGGTGAATTGAGCGCTGTGACTCAAAGTTATGAGAGTTCTCAGGCAGATATTGCCCGGTATACTGAGGAGATGGATGAGCTCCTAAAACTTTGTAGGGAGAACCAGGAGCGTTTTGATTCGCTTGTGGCTGCAGGATGTCCTTGTGCCGATGTGTCACAGGTTTCTATAGCTAGTTCTAAGAAAAATACTAAATGTTCATCACCCAAACAAATTAATTTAAATAAAAAGTTAAATCACAAATTAGTTCATATTTATGGTGATGAAATGGTGAAAAATATCGGTGTAATGGTGAGTAGTGAACTTTCAAATACGGCAATTTACAACAATTGCCTACCAGGAGCTGATTTTGACAACTTAATTGACAATATATTGAGAACTAGGTTAGAATGCAATATGACATTGCTTCTAATGTGTTGTCGCAGGGGGAATCTAAATAAACATAGATTAATTAAACATATAGATAATTTAATAACTCAAAAACATATTAAACGTATAATCCTATGTACCTTGCCTTATTCTAAGACATTGACCCCCGCAGAAAATAAATCTAGGTATATATTAAATCAGACTATGCACACTATTTCAGTGCATAATAGTAATATTAAATTAATAGATACAAATTGTATTTTAAAGAACAAATTATATTTTACTGGAGATACTTACTATCTCAACAATAGTTGTAAAAAACAAGTAGCTGAAATGCTACAATTTTATTTTAGTTTTGACCAAGCCAATTCACTGGCCTCTGACATTGCCCCTTTTGGGCTTGATTCATGCATCTCTTCAAAGGAAGAGGTTGCAAATATTAATTTAAATTAAGTTATTTGACAAAAGAGGATTCCCCTTGCATCGTAAATGAAACTTGTGCACAGCTTAACTCCACACAGTGTCTTAGTGTTGTTCATCAGAACATTCAAAGCATAGCTGGAAAGGAATTGGAAATTGAATTATTTTTAAATAATAATAATATAAATGTATTTTGTATTTGTGAACACTGGGCCAAAGATTATGAATTAATATATAATTTTAAAAATCATAATATTGTTAGTTCTTTTTGCCGTGAAAATTCCATACACGGTGGCTCTATGATAATTATGCATAAAAGTATTAAAAATAAGGTTCGCAATGATATAATCTCAGAAAGTGTAGAAAAAATAATAGAAATGTCCTGTGTGGAGGCAGATGCATTCATTGTTTGTTGTTTATATAGGCCACCTAATGGCGACTTCTGTGTCTTTGAGAACATTTTGGAAATGGTATTGCTTAAACTGTATAAATCTAATAAGACCATAATCTTTTGTGGTGATTTCAATGTTGATCTTTTGGAGTCCTCGACACGGGCTACTAGACTTCTAAATTTGTTTTGGTCTTTTGGGTTGGATAGAATATTTGAAAGCCCAACAAGGGTGACCAGCCATTCTGCTACATGTATTGATAATATATTCAGTAATGAGAAGCCAAACAGCAGCAAAATTATTAATGTTTTGAGGTCTGATCACAGTGGCCTGTTAGCTTCATTTAACAAAAATATATATTCTATTAATTCTCAGCTTATAACTTGTATTCCGGTAACTGAACGGCGTCTGGAGCGTTTTAGAGAACAAATTAACATCAAATTAAGATCGTTTAATATTCATAGTAGCTGTCCTAACAAAATGTTGCAAACAGTTTTTGATCTAATTAATGGGGAACATAAATCTGTTTTTATTCCAAAAACTTTAAATATAAATTCAAGGAAAAAGTTTAGTGATTGGGCAACACCGGGTATCCATGTTAGTAGGACAAAATTGTATCAATTGTATGAAGCAAAAACAACAAACTTTAGTGTAGCTTTTAGAAACTATGTAAAATTGTATTCAAAGATATTCAAAAACGTTTGTGTCCAGGCTAAGTCGCTGTATATTAGGAATAAAATACTCAAATCTAAAAATATAATCAAGGAAACGTGGGATGTCATTAGATCTGAAACTGGTAGAGTTAAAACTTATAATCAAAATAATCTAAAGCTGAAACTTAATAATAAAATTGTATGTGGCGAAGCAGATGTTGCTTCATGTTTTGAAGAATATTTTGGAAACCTCCCTTTGATGACATCCAGCTCACTAAACAGTTGCGCTGAGAAGGCTTGCAATCTGCTTGCGTTGTCGGCCCCGTGTTGTGATGGTGAGTTCCGTTTTAGGCCTACAACTCCATTAGAAATAATAAAAACATTCAAAACTTTTAGTAAGAAAAAAACTGTGGATTTGTTTGGACACTCGGTCAAAACAATTAGTGTTATTATTGACTTGTTGGCACCTTATCTGGCATCGGTTTTCAATGCCTCGATAGAATCAGGTTCGTACCCTGATTTAATGAAACTAAGTAGAGTAACACCGATATATAAATCTGGTAGTACCTTGGACCCATCTAATTACCGTCCAATATCCGTGCTACCAGCATTAAGTAAAGTATTCGAGAAAATCTTGTTAAATCAGATGTTGTACCATTTTAATTTGAACGGACTACTACATTCTAAACAATTCGGCTTCACAAAAGGTTTGTCCACCACTGATGCTGGTGTAGAACTAATAAAAGGGATTTTTGATGCCTGGGAACGGTCACAGGATGCATTTGGTATCTTCTGTGACCTTTCTAAAGCGTTCGATTGTGTCCGACATGATATAATAATAAGAAAATTAGAGTATTATGGAGTTAAAAATAATTCACTAAATGTAATAAAATCATATTTAAGTAATAGAGTACAAAAAGTAACTATTGGTTTGGAGCAGTCGTCGGGTCGTACAGTCCAGATGGGGGTGCCTCAAGGTTCAATATTAGGTCCGTTTCTTTTCCTAGTATACATAAATGACTTACCTTTTGTAACTAAAGATAGGTGCAGGACGGTCCTTTTTGCTGATGACACATCCCTAATCTTTAAAATTAGCAGGAAGATTGATGAGTCGCAAGGAATAAACTCGGTGATAGGAGATGTAGTTCAATGGTTTCAATATAACAATTTAGTTCTTAATAATAATAAAACAAAATGTATTAAATTTACTTTGCCAAATGTTAATGGTGTCGAAACCAATCTAATAATAAATAATGAGAAAATAGATAAAATAAATACTACTGTCTTCTTAGGGATAACTTTAGATTCAAAGCTGCAGTGGGGAGACCACATTTGCGTTTTATCTAAAAAACTTAGTTCCGCGGCATATGCGGTTAAACGGATTCGGGAATATACGGACGAGTACACGGCTAGGATTGTTTATTTCAGCTACTTTCATAGCATTATGTCTTATGGCATCTTGCTGTGGGGTTGTGCTGCTGACATAAACACAATATTCGTTTTGCAGAAGAGGGCTGTTCGCTGCATTTACAGAATGGGCCCCAGAGAGTCACTCCGCGAAAAATTTAAAGAAATTGATATTTTGACGGTTGTTGCTCAGTACATATATGAGTGTGTCATTTATGTACATAAAAATATAAATATATTTAGAAGAAACTGTGATTTTCATAAAATTAATACTAGGAACAAACATAAGCTGTATGTGGCGCCCTCGAGGCTTCAAAAGGTCAAGAAATCTTTTGTTGGAAATTGCGTGCGTTTTTATAATCATTTACCGGACTGGATTACGCGATTGTCCTTACCTAAATTTAAGACTATAGTTAGAGGCCGACTAGTCCGGGGCGCTTACTACGCGGTCGGGGACTACCTCGCCGATGCTCAGGGTTGGCAATGAGTGCATCTAAGCTATATGTGCAAAGATAATTTATGTTAATAAGTGTATAAATCTTATGTTTCTTTATACATAATTTGTTTTTGTAACTGGCACTGGGCAAAAAATCCTGAAAGCCGGAGTTTCTTGTTGGTTCTTCTCCGAGCCAGGGCTTCCGAACCAACGGTAGAATTTCAATGCCAAGAGACAACCAGTGTCGGGCAAATGTTTTGACTTTCAATGAATGTACTGTACTTGTACTTATGTTGAATAAAAACCTTTGACTTTGACTTTGACTAACGAAGTTCACAGTTATATAAAAAAAACTCTTATGCTGAACCTTTAATCTTACAGTAATCATATATACCTATACCCAACAAGTATGTATATTGTGTGCATCCTTTCGCTTTTATAAAAGGGGACGTAGGGGTTACTATTCTAAACATAACATGGTATTAAGATATTTAAATTGCAACTATATGCAAATAAATAATGCTAACCGAATATAAAATGGAAACTTTCTTTTTTTTTCGTTTACAATAACAATAGTACACATTTACAATTAAAAACAAGTGTCAGACCGGACGTAATTGTTTCAACAAACAGTTTAAATAGTATAGATAATTCATTACCTGAAATATATAAATGACATTATTTGTCAGGTTCGTTCAAGGTGACTATATAATATAGTCTCTGCCTATACCGTTTGGGAAATGGGAAGTAGAGGCTAGAAAAAATGTATGATATACAGGGTGGCGCATTCAAAACGGTCAGTATGGGAAAGTCTGAAACTATAAGAGATACGAAGATTTGTTCTTAGGAACCATGTCACCGATTTTGAAAAAAAGAAAAACTGCATTCATACTTTCTTTGAAAAAACAACTGTATCCCGTACGGGAATCGAACCCGATTACTTTGAAAAAATAAATTGGCCCTTTTCACTTTTTCTTTTTAAATATCGATTGTGTAGGTCTTAAGCTGTAAATGTCTGTATGAAACATGGTGTCGAAAATTAATAAAATGCAATGTTTTGGCATACTTTAGTTTATCATAGTAGGTTTTTTAAGTGACCACCATTGTTTTCAATACAATATTCAACACGTCTAGGTAACGATCTTACTATTGAATTTTGTATTTTCATGTGGTGAATTTGCGTTAATATTGACTCTGCTACTTTTAGGTCTTCAAGGGTATCATAGCTTGTTTTGTAAAATTCATCCTTAACGTAACCCCACAAGAAATTTTCTAATATGGTTTAACACGTCATTTTAAGTGGACTTTTCAATAGATTGTTAGTTTTTGATTACTGTAGATAACAAAACCTCCTTAAAGAATAAATGCAATGCTAATGCCACATGATATGGTGTATGTAACAAGTAGAGAGGTACAAAACTAAACAGCCATAGCGACAATTTTACATGTCTGTTGAATATTGTTACGAGGTATGTAAACTACTATGATAAACTAAAGTATGCCAAAATAATACATTTTATTCATTTTCGACACCATGTTTCATACAGACATTTACAGCTTAAGACCTACACAATCGATATTTAAAAAGAAAAAGTGAAAAGGGCCAATTTATTTTTTCAAAGCAACCGGGTTCGATTCCCGTCCTGGTTACAGTTGTTTTTTCAAAGAAAGTATGAATGCAGTTTTTCTTTTTATCAAAATCGGTGACATGGTTCCTAAGAACAAATCTTCGTATCTCTTATAGTTTCAGACTTTCCCATACTGACCGTTTTGAATGCGCCACCCTGTATAAAGATCTCATTAATCATATATGTGAACAGTATTTTTACTCAAGTCAGAAATATCCAACGTAGAATAGTCAGTAGTCAGTATCAGTAATAGTAGTAGTAGTCAACGTACTCGAGTCTCGAGTCAGAAATGTCCAACGTAGATTCACCAACGTAGAATGAGTGGAACAAAAGAAACATTTTCGAGTGGAATAGAAGTCCATACTTACAAACTCACGTCCTTAACCCCTGAACCCAGTCCCAGACAGAACGGGAACTTTTTAGTTTCCGGGTTACATATTAAACCGTTTACATTAGAATGTTTCGGAATAGTTACTGCCAAATAACAATGACAGGGCGGAGAGTCCGCCATTATTATTTTATTTTTTTAGTAAACGCGGGAAAGACTAATTGACGGTCCTCTTCTCGTTGTCTATGTCCATGGTTTGTACCAAACACTGTCTTTTTCGTAATTTTATGTATATAATGAATATACATAAAAATAGACTACTCCACAATTTTTCAAGATAGTGATGCTTGTGTATGTGATTGTAATAATGATTTTCAGAAGGACGTAACGCCAAGTAAAACAAAGTATTTTAAAAAACACATGTATTCAAAAATTTCTAATAATATACATATAAAAATTTCTAACATCTAAACCGTTACAAGGCTGACCACGTTTGGACCACATTATCGGCAATTATTACTATAGAGTAACCATTTCACCTTACTCTAGTTTCCGAGATATATTGTTGACATTGCAAATAATTACATGCAAGCTCTCAGTAATTCAAACTTGATATTACTAATGCCTAGAATCATGCTTTTATGATTTTATGCAATATTGTGACCTAAGGTATTAATGTACGTAATAGATATAGCGGCAATTCAATAAATAATCCATACTTTTATAGATAAACTATAAAATAACTGATTAAATTTGTGACTTCATAATTAATAACATTCGATATAAAATACATTTATAATAAGGCACTGATTTATCGTAACAGTCAATATAATAAACAAAACTTCAATATTGATTGTTTGTTCTTAAATATATTTTCGCTTTTATATCACATAATGGAAATCACATTAGGCATGCGCAAATTAAATGAACTGTTAGGTTTTCCTATGTTCATGGAAATGATAATGAATTTGCATGAATACATTGTTGTCTTCGCTTTTGTATTAGTATAATACATAATCAATGACCCGAGCTGACGTCATCAGCGGTAAAAACTTTGATATAAAACCTCACCCACTTATTGTTATTCCTATTGGACAATTAAAGACACATACAAAGAAATATCACATTTTTATCTATATACGTATATGGTTCCTTGAATAAAACTTCATTGACACAATAATTTAGTGTGTGCACGTTACTAATTTTTATTTGGTTTACCTTTTTATAATTTACTTAAACTACAAAATCCACTTAATTCCCTGTAAAGCTTATCCTAGAGAACATATATTTTATTTACTAACAATACAAACTCCAATCGATAGAAAATTACATAATAACATACAATTTTTGTCATACTTGATGACCTTAATGTAACTTAAAACTAAAATTGAATAATTACAGAATAAGGCATGAGAATATTGCAAGTTGACGCTTGGATCGGTATCAGACTACAACAGTTTCAATAAAACGTATCAATTTGGTAACTACAAATCAATTTTTCATACTTTTCCTTCAATATCGATAACCATGCTTAGTACATCCAATTACTACCTATCCAGCGCAATAACCTTGCAATAAACTCGTAAAGGGCTACCTAAGAAAGTGTTCAGTCGCCTATCGCGTAGACTTCAGCTTCCAACGTAAGAAGAGGAACGCCGATATACGTAGTACCAAGAATATCACACAGAGGGCGGCGATGTCCAGAGTGATGTCTGCGTTTGTCATGTCCAGCTCTTCTAGGGTTGTGATTGGCTTCTTAAAGTGACAGTAGGGCTGTAAACAAAAAAATACTTAATCAATTACCAAGCTAAGGTTAAAGGCGGTCACATACAGAATTATACACATAACATTACGTATTACAATCACACAAATGAACTGCCTTAACTTTCAATACTAGCATAGACTATATCCTATGCTAGTTATGACATTTGAATGACACTGATACTTATATACTTACTTACTTACTATACTGATCTTGTTCTTGACATCTCGTTAGAAGTAATCAATTGATTACAAATATTTTAGTTACTATCAACTGTATGGCTACCTTTGTAGGTATTTTGAAAGTGTAATCGTAATAATGGCGTATAAAAACTTTAAAATATTCAAAGGGTAGAATGACCAGTTCCCGTTTGGTTTGCATCGAAGAAAGTGTACATATTATTGTATTCTTGAAATTAATACTTATTACAATTATAAATGAATATCCTTACCCCATGACACTGCAGATTCTTCCGGCCGAAAGAGTACGTAGCCAGCGCCGTCCCCTCGAACCCATATCTAATGTAGGAGAGATACGTGATCCACCGGAGGTACACTGGGATCGCGTTGAACGACACGAAGAAGCCACTAAACAGCAGGAAGGGAACCGACATCACCGGGGCCAGGAACACGCCGTTCTGGGGAACAGAAGGTGTATTGAATTATGGGTATTTACTAGTAGTAGAAAGAAGAATAGTAGTTGTTTTGTGATTTTGTAAATAAAAAATATATTTTTCACTTGTTTAGAAGTGTTAGTGTTGTTTTAGAAGTGATGGGTTATAATGTTCTCAGTACCTATTCTTTAATAATATTCCTAACTTTTTAAGAGCCTCAATATTATATACAAAATCCGAGATTAAATGTAGCCACGATGACGACTTCTTGTATTTCTGTAACTATAGCTACAATTAGTACAATAACAACCCATCAACCCTTCAAGGGATTGAAAACCCATGAATTATTAAACTTAACTCTATCCTCAACATACCTGTACCGACCCTGAAAAATAAAAAAACCAATTACTATATAACAACATGTAATATCTTCTCACCTGTACATTCATGGCGGCACCCACGACCAGACCGACGCTCTGCGCCACGAAAGCAATAAGGAGACACGACGACAGGAACATCACGAAGCGGAACAACTCTAGAGGCTGTGACGTCAGCAGATACACTATCACCACGTAGATCACGCAGAATATTGCCTGGAAAGAGGAAAATATATTGATGTTGATATCTACTCGTAATTCAAAGAGACTGAGATGTAAATACTAGTATTTCAATTATGTATGTTCTCTTTTAAAATTAATGACACAAGCAAATAATGCTTTATTTTGATAAATATACTGTATTATGTTTGTTTTTAAAAGCATATTTAATAGTAATGTTTAAAAAAAGATTGATTAGTGTAGTATAGTATAAGTACTTATTCATATAAAAACTCTTAATAACAATATACAAACACTGTATGTGCTCGTAGGTTTAGCTAAGAGTGCTGCTTTGTTATAATTGTTATCTATTTGGTTACGTGCCTTAATAAATAAAATAGCGCTGCATACAAACCTGGAATGGTAGATCAGAAACCGTGATGGCCAAATAGTAGGACCTCAGCGAGTACCATCGATTGAAGTGCTCTTTCACCAACACCGGCATTTCTAGCGGGACTGTAAAGAAATTAAAGCACATTTATATAAAATCTATACATAAGTAAAGTCATGCGTTAAAAGAATGGGCAGACAAATATTATATATGAACACAGACACGCCCTTTAAACACTTTCATATCAAACATAACTTATTGGTGATAGAGTAATCAAATATGTACTAGGTCACATTAGATGATTATTTTGCTCCGCTATAATTGTGCTCTTTATGGTACATTTGTAACAAGTTCCTAGTCTATCAAGCACGGTACATTTGTAATCGTCCCACATATTCTTATTCCTAAATCACCTTCTAGGACATAAGGGAAGATATAAATAAGCTACTATTCTTGTAACGTTAATTTTACTCATACGTGTACTCAATGTAACCACAACTCTTATGAGTAAACCAATACTCACAACTCAAGATAGTGATGGTCATCGAGGTATACATGAGGAACAGCATGTTGAAGAAGAGGAAGCCGAGATTCGAGAGCACCTTGGAGCCGTCGTCGCCGATGTCGTAGTACAGGGCGCCGATCAAAATGCCTACCAGGATGTGGGCGAACAGACGGAGGTACATGAGGGTCTGTAAAAAAAAGGGTAATTAGAAATACTAGTACTAGGATACTAGAAAGGGTTTTGAAACATAATATTGATAGATATAATCATAACATAGAATTACATTGTATAATACAAGTATTTATTGTAGTTAGGGTTTCAGTGATAGTCTGTTAAGTATTCAGTTACATACTCGTACCATATACTTTCTGATAAGTATCCCATTGCGGAATTTTATGAGTTACGCGTGTACATGTTCTTGATTAGGGAATAAGTCAATAATGGCTATAGTGAACACTCTTTTGATCAGTTAATCAACGGGCAAATTCATATGAGAGGCAATGATTTCAAATAAAACATATTGCATATAAAAATCATTTTTAATCGAATAAATTCCTGCTTTAACCGCAGGAGTCAGATGGGCATTCAATTATTTATAGGATAAATTGTTTGCAGTAAAAACAGCAATCGAATTACTTCCTACAATTACCAATTGAGAAATATGTAAAGAGAATATCGTCGCATAAGTGCCTGTTACTTTTTTCCTCAATCGATTCGCATTTTAACAATTAATTTTTAATGACGACCGACACCCGACCTTGACTCTTCTTAACCTTAAAAACCTTCAATGGATGACATGCTTATTGACTTATGGCTCGCAACAATGTTTATTTAATAATTGATTATAAGCCATTAGCACTTACATGTATACATACTATACGGAAAGAGTCCTCAGTTACAATTATCATATATGTCTGGAAGATTCAATACTTCCGGAATTGTCAATTCATTACATTAATTCCACATCTCTCTTTTTCTGCTCTTTCGCATCCTACTCCTAAAATTGTATCCGCATGGCAACAACTTTTATTTCCACATATTATTAAATGCAATACTTTTACTGGTAAGTGGGTTGGATATCGCCTCAAATCACTGACTCTAGAATTTCATAAAAGAACACTTTTCACACACTACCAGTAACGAAAATGGTTCATAAAATATTCCTACATATTATGCTCATGATAAAATATTCCGGAGCTAATCTTGAGGTTACTATCAAAAACGTATCAATGTTTCAGACTAAAGTATTGTATGTAAATATTACTCACCCAGTCCCTAAAGCTGAAAAGCAGAGTCCGTTTAAGTACAACCCAGAATTGTGTGAATTCCGACGTAGCATAGCGTTTCGGCGACTCAGCATCGCCTAAGAGAGCTATCTCCACATTGTCAGGTTTCTCAGTGTCCATCGGTACTACCAGGGGATCGCCTGTAGACATATGATAGTATTAGAAAATGGTATCAAAATTGGTATATTCTTTTGTAAATTAGAACTCAGTTTACTGGTTACGGCATTATAATTTTTAAAGGCTATTTAAGCAGTTCTTACTTTGCAAGTTTTTATATTGGATACAACAAACGATGGGTTTGTACCATTGAGTAACGTTCACACTGGGATATACAAAACAATCTTCCTATAGATTATATTGGGAAAAATGTCTCAAATATTCCATATAATCACACATCATAGTGTGTTCCATATTAATTCCATCTCTACCCTGATTGTGAGGCTAAGGTAAATATATCTCCGTTGCCCGATTAAGGGACGTACATTAGATAAAAGGACGGTTGGCAATTATTAGCATGGAAAAACACCTTTCTATAATTGTCAGCAACAAACGAAGTATCTTATCACAATTATTGGCTTTGCTATAAATAAAAACAAGCATATAATGTCGCAACGCAGCGAGCGCATAATGACGTGTTGTTAAGTCGAAATGCCAGTTAATTGTACACGTGTCCATAATACTAGTGATTAGGAACATGTTATACAACTATTGTTTTAGTTTCAAAACAATTGTGAGTAATTTCAGTGGCACAGCAATCTTTTTTCTATACTAGCAGGCCATCTGTAGGCGGTACGCAAAAACACGGATTGGTAAAAGAAATGAGTGGAAAAATTTAATGTTTTAATGTAATAAGAGGAAAGTCACGGAAAATATACCTACATTTATCTTTTTATTCGTCCTAACAACATTCTCACCTATACAGGCATGAGCCCAATAGATACCCCATTGATTAAAGCTGCTTATTAGAGATATTATAACGGGATCATTTATGTAGTATGAAGAATAAAAGAGCACACATCATAAGGTAATTGAGCCATAATTAAAACAAGATAGATTAGTCGTATACGTTCAAGGTGAACATTGATATCTACTTTAGCAGTATATTTTAATGCATGATCTTTGTTTACCTTTGCCCTTAGCTATCTCGTTGGCCGCGTATTGCAGAAGTCCGTTTTGCAGGTTGCTTGTTCCGTTGGTTTCTGACGATGAGCCAGACTTGAATTTCTCGGTGACTTGTGACAGGTCATTCTTGTTGATTTCGGACGCGAGCGAAGTCTCCATGTCCTTTTGGTTATTGTACCCTGGTACTTTACTTTCGGGGAAGGGCATACCTTTCCTGTAGAAAGAAAAATAAAAACTTAGTATGGATACAATCGAATATTTTCATGCTTTTCTACATATTCATAGAAGAAGGCACTTTCAGGAGAAGCGGACAAAAGAGTACGAGTTTTCAAGAGTATTTAATACTATAGGCTCATAGTACTTCTTATATTTGTAGCCAACAAAAAAAGCATGAAAACTATGGATCATCTTCGGAACTTTTATTCTGTCCACCATTTAAACGATAATGATGTTCATGAACGCAGTTCTATTAACAAAAGCAATAGAAAATTTGTAATAGCATAGTCATAAATTACTTATATTATCATGATCAGTTTTATTGAATCTTTTTAAGCGAAAAACGAACCGTAGCAACTAAATAACATTCAAGGAACCACATATCTAGAAAAATAATCTTTTCGGAACCGGTTAGATGGGAATCAAAGACAAAAAATACCAAATTTGAATATTCAAATGCTGTTACTGCGCTCAGTTGTGCGACCTCATCATCTGACATTGACACAAAGGTTACTTAGATGGCTAACATAAAGTTACAAAGGTTTACTGGGCTGTGTTGAAACTCGCATACTCGACATTGTAGTATAAATCATAAATGATGTTGCGAAACATTATAATGAACCAAACAACCTTTAACGTAAGTTCACGGGTTGACTATTGATTTATTTGGGAACGTTAAAGGTGAAGGGATTTCTTATTGTTGGTATCCCATAAATTGATAGTTTTTCAGTTTTCTTCTTAGGTTAATTGAATTAATTAGTAAATTGGTGTGTCCTTACTAATCACTAAAGAAAACTTTTAGAATAGTTGCGGTTACAAGAACAGAAAAAATCTAAAAACTCTAAACCACAAAGGTATTTTAATCTGTTCTTTAATTAGTAACATTAATTAAAAGATTCCATAATATATTTTTATAATTAATTAATGAAGATATGTGTATGTATATAATTCGTGTACCCTTTATATTTTTCCTTTATATTTTAACACTTTTGATTTCGGTTTGCTAGACTCTTCGCATAGCTAAATAAAATATGAATTTATGTATACTTCATAACCTGATTTCTTATTCATTTGTCATTCAATGCAATAAATACCACGATAATACTGTGATAAGAGTTGATTTAGTTATTACCAAGCAAGTTTTCTTCCTTATCTATAATCATGAGAAACTATTATTGATTCGCACTTCATAATATCCTTCTATTCTCGTTGAAGGAAAAGACTTAAGAAATTCCAATTGGTAATTGTAACTAAATGTATATTTTTAATTAACAAAATAATTTAATAAACTTCCTACGTGTCAAATTTAGTTGACCTACATAAATATACATTAGCACAAGGAGAACGGTACCCAATGATATAAAAAACAAGTTATTCTTTAAGTCGCTCCTAAGGACGTTCCAACAAACTTTGAACTGCCATTTGATCAAAACAAACACGATAACCTATGAGCTTGTTATTAGTTAAATAGTCGCCAAGAAGTAAGCTTCGCAATAGATAAACAAATACGTACATTTCATTCTTGCTTAGACTAATAGGTCAACATATTATCGAATGCAGACAGCAGACATACGTTTTCATATAAACATTGGATCAAAGAATCTTGGTATAAAACCGTTAAGATGTTATATACGTACAAAGTGGTTGTTAGTGCATAATACTAGCATTTATTTTCTTAACTATAATTATTCTAGTTATTATCTCGTATGAACACAAATTTCATTAAAAAAATAATATTTTATGTATTTCATTCTCACATTTTCATTAAATTTAAATGAGACGCAAGTATAGTTATTATACAGGTAAATACCAAATAAAAGTTAGTGCCCTGGACGGGTTTTGAACCCGGATTGTCCTCACAAAAGTTTAGGTTATAACCAATCGGCTATTCCGGCTCGGAAAAACAATATTGTTGTAAACAAAATTTACGTCAAATGCAGCTATTGTACTGTTGACCCTTGACTCTATGCAGAGGTGGTTTAACAATACTTCGGTAGTTTATTGTCGGTGTTTTACAAAGTATACAATTAAACATGTATTAAAATTGAAAATACCGAAATATAATACAAAGGTATCAATAGTAACAATCCTTTATTGTTGAACCAGAATTTGTATCGTTTATCAAATTATTTATAACATTTAGGTATTTATTTCATTGAATGTAATTACTAACTAATCGACCAACATAATTATGATGATGATGAAGAGGTTAGATGCTTGACTTGATACTTCATTTTTTATAACCAATATCCTATGCAGTAGTACTGTTTGCCATGGATTGGAGAAATCTAGACACTCTGTTAAATACCCGCAATTTCGTAAGTACCATTTCACCGTACCGTATCGCATAATCAAACAAGATATTTATGTCATTTTTAAGAACAGGAGAGTATGCATGCAAAGTTAATTGTTGAGTAAAGGCAAGAGATTTCTGAGGATGTAATCGAAAATATATGCCTATAACGATCGTAACTCTACATATATACGAGTCTTAAGTATAATTTGTATGTCTAGTTATCCATATGAACCTACCTGATATCGTGCTTTCCATTGTCGATAGCGCGAACCAGTTTGCCGGTGTTGTCGCCATATTCGCCGCAGGACACTTCGATGATGAAGGAGGCAGGGTTGTGGTATGATGGGCATTGGAGGTTTAGGCTGCCCAGCCATTCCACTGGAAAAGGAATAAATGTGTAATAATAATATCCATATTTATTGACGTGATTTAATACCTTTTGGAACCGTCAAAATATTGAAAAGAAAAAATAATATTTCCTTGGTTAGTTGCATTGGGGATGTGACGACATATCTCCATAGTAATTGTATTAAAATTTGGATTTGAAAGTCCCAAAAATTGTTAAATATTTAAAGGGAAGAAAGAACAACCTCATACCATAGTGATTTCAATCGGGTATTATCGCTAAGTAACATCAGTCAGAATATGTTGAGTGACATTCTCTTTGGCCGCAAGAAATCTTTTAGTTCGTAAATACAAAGCGTCTTTCACATACAGAATACCAGTCGTTCACATATACAATTATACTTTTAATTTACAAATGTCAACTTGCAAGCAAAACACTGCCATAACCAGTTTTGATATTGACGTCAAAAGGTCGAATGAAATGGCGTATTTTTTGCCTCCATGCAAAGGTTTGCAGAGGTTCAAAGACCTGCATTGTTTTTATTCAAAATGCATTAAACTCGACGAGTGCAATTGAGGTTTTATATTTACTAAAAAATAACTCTTAATTTATCCATGATTTCAAAATCAGTAATTGGACTCACTATTAACTGTGAGATTTATATTATATGTATAATGTTTATAACTAAACTAGCTATAAATAAAATGAAAAGCAACCTTTAAAATAGGAGAATAACTATTTAATTCTAAGCTAAGAATGTCGCTTGCTAATTATTCATACATCACACATTACTCATCTTCACATTAAAACCACAAATATGAAAAAATGATCAGTCGTTTTGTACAATATTTCTCATAATGAACTTACCCAATCGTCCCGTGCTGCCCTGGTACACACACTGTCCATCAGCCAGGGTATACAGCTGGTCGAACATCTCGAACAGCCTGGCCGAGGGTTGATGGATGGTGCAAATGATGGTCCTGCCACCTCTTGCGAGGGTCTTCAGCAAGGATATGCATTGGAAACAGGAGGAGCTGTCCAGACCAGAGGTCGGCTCGTCAAAGAACATGATAGGTGGGTTGTTTACCAGCTCAAGGGCGATAGATAACCGCTTCTTCTGACCACCGGAGAGGTTGGAAGTCATGGTCTTGTGGTGCTCTGACAGACCGAGGGTTTCCAGGATTTCTTGGATCTAGAATAAAAGGGGATATGGCATGAGAATGATATGAATTTGTAAGTATACTTAGTAAAAAATAATTACAACTCTGGAGAATATATATTTGATTGTGCTTCGAAACGTTACTCATTTATTTATTCATATACCTGAATAGAATTTGACGACCTGTTATTCAGTTCATTTGGAATGCCTAAATTTGTGGTAGCAATGGTCGCTCGAGTCTATCTATCCCACTAGAGATCCTAGTTCTTAAGTTTTTCAATGACATAAACTAACGTAACCGTTTAATAAATTATTTAAGCAATTAACCTAATAGGTTTAGATGAATTATTACTGCAATTCGACATTAAAAATATCGATAGTAGTTCTAAATCTAAACATTGGTTTTCCTCAAACCAACATTTGGTTATTAATCCTATGAATAACCAAAACTATTAAGGTAACTAATATCACAAAACTAATGACCATAGATTTAACCATAAGTATAACTTTGAAGGACGTTACCAATTGCTAATGAAGTTAACTGTAAAAATCAGTTAAGATGGCACATAAACAGACGTGTGAAGTATACAGTTTATATTTAAATAATAAGATATAATAACACACTTATTAAATCACATGTGGCAATTTACATCTTTGAGTACTAATACGTATTTACAACATTTACAAATTAATTTATTGAACATTTTTCTCATTTAATATTGTGTTGTATAATTATTCGTCAGTACTATGTCATTTAATGTATTATGGAGTTTCAATAAAGGATATTATTAATAATAGACTTCTAACAAGACACTTACCACTTCTTCCCTATGGGCCTTGGAAGTGGCGGTGGGCAGTTTCAGGGACGTAGCCACATTCATGGCCTCCTCCACAGTGAGGTTTCCATGGAGCTGGTTGTCCTGCATGATGTAGCAAGAGAGCTTACGGAAGCTCGACAGGTTCCGCTCCATCCCGTTCACTGTGATACTGCCTTCCATGCCAGAGGTCCTAGAAACAAGATAAAAAGTTGTAGAATATTTCTTTACATATAATATAGTATTATAGGTAATAAGGCTCAGAAAGGAGCTGTGTTTAGAGGCGCGATCTAAAACCTAACTTATTCAAATACATATGTTGGCCTTCCTGTTTTAAGACATACATAGGAGATAGGATATGATGTATAATTATAAAAAAAACACCTTATTATCGTTCGGAACATCATTGTGTGAATGTATCGCCCTATAGATTTTATTAAAGGAGAAGAGCCTTGCCTTAATAATTTGTTACATTCTCAAAATAAATTCAACATAGCTGCTAGCTCATACTGCTATATTGTTCTCAAATTAACTTTTATTATTAATTGAACATTTCAGTTCCTTTTACACAGTTCAAACACAAACAATGTTGTTGCACTTCACTGTTTGAAAGTTGTAAATAAAACTGAATAATTAATTGATTAGTGTATATTCGGAGGGTCATACACAGTTAAACGTTAATTGAAATTCAGTTTCAGTTACTGTTAAAGTTCATTGTATTTTGGCTACTGACCTAGATATGCAGTGCTTTGCCCCAATTAGATGGTGAATGCTAACTGAAGATACACATGAACCTCACGTCATCAAAGCCGATTATTGATTCTTTTACGTTTATTGTTTATGCTTCAATGAACGTAAATACATACACAAGCCCGTTTCCCTGTAAAGGGGTTACTGTTTATAATATAATATCAAAGTCATAAAACCTATTGTTATAGTTTAATAAAAAACAAGGGTTTATTTGTTTATTGTTTATGTATAAGAAAAAACAATAATGAAATAATTAGATACATAATTAGAGAGGTTCTATTTACCTAGAAAGGGATTAGAGGGTGTGAATATATATGTATATAATTATAATAAATAAGTTAACACATCCTGACAATACAACTCCATTAAAAGTTAGTAAAAAGAATCTTGCCTATATCCTATTGAAAATACAACAAATTTACGTATATAGAGATTATTTACTCATGTTTGGTGCGTATACAACGTGTTTGTTAATTCACAAGTCGATTTTATAGGCTTTGGAGAGGGAGGAGTTAACGAATTGAAGTAACGTTTCGAAACGTAGTTATGTTATAAATATTTCTATTTATAACTTCGAATATGAGGTAAGAGATTCAAACACTGTTTTTTTTTTTTCATTCACAGTCGTCTTTGGCCACAGAAATACTTTACACATTCTCAGAAACAGGAAGTCAAACAACTCAGACGATTCAGTCCTCAATGTTAACAACTTGCAGAAACGAGAAACCATTTTTTTTTCGTCGAACCATTATTGATTGCGAGAGGTCCTAGCTATTTTGTCAATAAAATAAACCACGATTTTACAATATTTATCATAACATAGAGCAACGATTGAAATAGGCTTGACTCTTAACTCAACAACGTTGTCAAGTTCTTTGGCAATCTATTTAACATTTACTAGATTGAACACTAGAAGTTTAGAAATATCCATTGCTAAATTTATATGCACAATGTTAAGTCCTGTAAGAAAAGAAGTACACAGTTCTTGAGTATATTCAAGTGTCCTGTTCATAAAACGCAACAATTTTACAAAGTACATTGGACGCCGAAGGCTAGTGGAAAGTTTTTAACCATAGCATCGTCAACACACGAGTAAACCGTGTTCAGAAAAACTAGTTGAGTCACCCAACATAGCGCAATGTGTTTTTGCGTATGAATCGCAAGTCAGTATACTGTAAGGAGCCTATATAATTGTAAACACTTCCGAGGTAACGCTCCAGGCTTATTTTGTAAATTAATAAGGAAGTTAAGATGGAGAAAATTATATACGACCTTAAATCGATGCTTATTTGTAAGTAATAGCAGTCATTAAGTTTGGAGAAGAATAGTAATGAGATTGAAGAAGGAAATAGAAACAAGTTAATTTTTAATTTTAAATACTTGGGAATTAAATTACAATCGGAATTATTTACAACTACATAAATTAAACTGAAATGACACGATACAACAATAAAATACTTAAATAGTATTTCAAAATACCACTAAGCCATTTTAAACTTCGAACGACTTAGCTTTATTTCCACATGTGACGCGAAGACTTAAGAACGAGATCATTACTACGTAATCGTATGTTTAACCGCGCATAGTAGATCAAGGATATAGTCATTTTATCCGTATCATGCGGCCTCAGTGGTAGACGGACAAAATAAATTACAAAACGTAGATTTAAAAGCTGTAAAATTACCAAAGGTTACCCTAGATACGCATTATCATACGATAAAGTATTAGTGCACATGTATGGGTGAAATGATATGGATAATCTTATCACTTTTCACTGTATATCATGAACTTGCTTATTGCCTTAAGACGGATTAGGCCATTCCTTTCAAGGTCTAGAGATGGTTGCGTTGCCTCCACCAGCCATTCAGGTTCACAAACATGATGCAAGTATGCAATCCCAATTGGGCAACCGCAAACCATTCTCCTCAATAATTGAGTCCACGATAATTATTGTCACTTCACTAGCTGGGCAGCATAACTTGGCGATTGGGGCTTAGAAACTAGAAAACTAACGTCTCGTTAGAAGTGCTAATAGTAATAAATATGATCGAATTTCAAAGTGTACTTACAAAATTAGTAATTATATTATAATGTATGTCTCTACTTCTTCTCTAATTCTATTATAAAGTTGCAGTGAAGGATATAGCAAACATAGTTTATAAAACCTACGTATTCCTCGGGATAGTCAACACCTACACAGGGTAACGTGACTCAACGCCAATCACGTTTTACATCTGGATATAAGCGAGTTAGAAACGACCACACATCACTTACGAAGCAATGAGGATGGTAATGTCGTTGTCCTACATTATAAATATAAACTAAAATGAAACTCGTACACCAAAAGTCTAATATTAATAATTGACAATCTATTTTAAATTGAACGCCCGCATACAATTCAATTCCATCTACAAAGTGCACTCATAGTAATGATGTTGATTACATTCAGTACCAGCGAGTTTCATGCTTGTGCCAACACTTCTCTTCAAGTGTTATCATAGCATACATAACTAGTATATACACGCTACAACTTGCGTAACGTATCACAGTTTACTTACGGCAACTGGCAGCGGTTAACTGTGTAATTTAAACTTTTTGTCTACTTGCAACTTGGAACCGCATTTCAAACGCTGAGTATGTATTTACACTTATTATCATACGCATGTTATTCATGTATTATATTAATATGCTCGTTGTCATAGAATAACACACAGGCTGGTTTGGTACTTGAAGAAAATGTAATTCGACGTATTTTAATATAACCAGGACTTAAATGATTATTCTTCATTACTTTTGATGTCCCTTTTTCACCAAACTACTATGACAGAAGAACCACAATATTTTCTTTGGTCATCCTGTCCGAGATTCGTAGATCTGACTATATGAATTGAAGTTATTATTTCTAAACATACTGGTGAAAATGGATCTCCATATAAAATATCGCAAGACCGATTAAAGTCGACAACACAATCAAATTCCATTCTCGCCTTGCATTCTTTGAATCAGAAATTATTCCCAAGACAATATTTGTTTTATCACTTTTATCTTGCGAGAGAAAGCGGCATAGAAATCACTAAGTTACTAGTACATCGGTGTGAATACGTCAAAGAGAAATTCCCTAGTCAACAACGAATTGTATGAATAAACAAATACTTAGTAATTAGTTTAAACAAATATAAGTAATTAGTTTACACAAATATTTATTTATCATTAATTAATTATCATATATTTTTAAATACTAATTAAATATTGAAACAAAAAATACGTTCAATATGTCTTTGAACCTTGTGGTTGAAGTATCATATCTTTTTTCAAGGATTTTCATTTCACTTCACAGTTTCGAAATTACTTATTGTAAAACTGTTGCGATACAACAATTAAATAAAATAAAACGAAGGAAAACATCGCAACATCAGCAAGTATCCTCATGTAAAACAATTAGTTTTGTGATATTGCGAAATTATTGTTTAGCTGACGTTATTAGTTTAAGTAACGACCTGCCTAAGGCTCTCGATAACTAAGTTAAGCAATACGTCGAGGAACTTTATCATTCTATATATACTCGTATGTATAGCTATACACAAGTTCTAAGTACATATCAATTGTATGTAACTATGAATAAGGATGTAAGATGCTATCTGATGTAAAGCTTATACACAGAAGAGTACACAAATATAGTATTAACGAGTAATGTAGTACAACTAAATGCGTCATATATAATACCTCTAGTATGCTTATTGTTGTATTTATATTGTTTAAATAGTACACAGATATTGTTTATAATTACTAAATAACAAACTAACAACACTTGTAAACTACTGTAGAGATAACATGAATAAAATCTCAGAGTGTGTAAGTTTCATTATTACATATTGTTGATTACATTGTAAAATTACGAGTATACCACTTTTCCATGTTGTAAATTGGCCTTTACTACTTACAATAAAGTAGGTTCAACATAACAATAGAATTATTAACTACCCCGCACGTGACACGTGATAGAAGAGCATGTATTA